>JAJJWW010017274.1:0-64902 GCA_023531295.1 Papaver armeniacum | reverse complement strand
GATCTTAGGGAGGAAGCGAAGAAGTTGTTGAGATTGTGAAGATGTTGGCTTGCTTATGACTTGTAAAAAGGTGAGCAAGCTTACGGTTGATGCAAGAAGGCTCTCGAGTGTTTGAATACGGTTTTTTGTATTAACACTTGGTTTTACGTCGGCCAACTTGTGTTGTTCTCCGTTATTCCTTGTGTGTTGGAAATAGGGCGGAGACCCTATTTATACAAGTCATTGAGCCTCATTCACGTTTCTCGTGGGAAGTGGAGGTAGTGGAATGATGGAGTAGTAGAGTTGTGTGTCGGTAACACACGACCCGGTCTTGCCCTTTTCTGTTCATCTCTAACCGTCCATGACTTCCTAACACGTTCTTGTGATAGCGCGTTACCGTTACACGCTGTAAACCGCCAGACCAATACCCGGTAAGTATCCCCGGTTTGCGACATGATTGATATGCGGAATGTGGATCGTGGATCCACGAAAGATAGCATGTAATGCTGAATTGAATAACTGCGTTATTGAAAGTCGATACTTGTGAAGTACCCAGGTATTGTATTTTATGTGTATCTTGACATTACGGTGTGAATGTACGTTGATGGGTAATGACTCCTCACTAACCGAATGACTCTGACCCGTGGTTGTATAACCAAGTCGGGTGAGGTCGGACGAGACGAGATGATGTTTGAGACACTCATCTACATTTCGTTGATGAAATTAGGGTTTTTAAAGAGGTGCGCAAGCATCACTCTTTAGCTTGGTCGAAACCAAGTGTGGGAAGGATTTTGGAGAGACCGACCATGCACAAAATGTTGACGGC
This sequence comes from Papaver armeniacum, assembly GCA_023531295.1. NCBI lineage: Eukaryota > Viridiplantae > Streptophyta > Magnoliopsida > Ranunculales > Papaveraceae > Papaver > Papaver armeniacum. The sequence continues at coordinate 64,097 of JAJJWW010017274.1, read as the reverse complement.
ATGATGGTGTAGGTGCACATTCCGTTCCCTCATGAAAGCGCGATCGGGCCACTCGATTTGGCCGTCAAAGAGGAGTGGTCGAGATTGATTTTGCGATAAGAGTTTGATACCGCAAGAAGCCGCGCGCCATACCCCCTTTTAAGTAGCGTTTTCCAAGACGACCTAGCTTGGTCGGTCTTGGCCAATTTTTGGCGTGTAGACGGTGGCTGATGTTCACGCCATGTCTTACCGTCTCATGAAACGTGATCTAAGCCACCCCGATTCGTCCTGAAGTTGAGTGGTCGAGATCGATTTGCAATTTGGGAAGTGTAGCCACGCATGTTTGAGCGGGCGTTTTGGATTGGCCGGGCATGATATGCCTTGGCCGACCGCATAGAGAGGTAGATGGGCCCACGGTGGTCATCTTTGGTATGACCGGACACGCCGATTTGATCTCGTGACCCTCCATTCGTGCGGAGAAGATGGACGCGCGTGATGGCTCGAACCCTAATTTTGGCTTTCAAAGCCGCGCGACCATGCCATTTCGGGTGGGCGATTGTGTTGTAACCAACCATGGTTGGTTTTGGCCAAGTAGGTCAAGTGTGTAGGCGGTCACATGGTGATTGTGTCGACATGCTCAGGCCTTTTAGTCTACATCTACACCCTCCATCTATACCCGAAGATGAATGGTTGAGGCTGTTTTTGCGGCACATGTAATATGCCGCAAACCTAATTTAGGGTTTTCCGTCCATAATGCTTGGTACGGACGGTTTCTTGGCAAGCAAAGGCCAATAGTCGACCATGCGGGGCCGGCCGTGTGTATTCCATACACCTGGGGGTGATGGAATTGATGCCGGGTCGTCCAATCATGCTTGTGGAGTTGGATGACTTGCGATCGAGATCATATTCTGGACCGATATGGTCGAGTCTTGCAGGATGCTGTCAATCGGGCTAGTATAACACACCGAGAGGGCTCAATCGGGCTAGTATAACACACCGAGAGGGCTCGGGCTAGTATAACACACCGAGAATCGACTTGTACGTATTTCGTACATGGTTTCATTATAGTGCTTGGAGGTTCGTGTTACTGCTGCCAGAGTAACACTCAAATCGTCATGCCACACAGCGATAATGAGTACGGGAAATACAAAGGTGATATGAAATTCACGAGGAAGGGATGGTTGCTACATGCTCCAACCTGGAGGAATTTCATGTATTCCTGAGAATGGGATTGTTGCTACATGCTCCATTCTTGGTGAATTAAGTGAGGAGTATCCATCACTTATAAACGGCTTTATCTTTTACAAGATGTCGCCGCATGATTTTTTTTGGTTACTTACAAATTTAACCTTAAAACGAAAATCCACCATCAACATTAAGTCCCCCACGCCTAGCATATAATGGTTACACTATTGTGTGGTAGGCATGAGATGGTGACATACGAAATGACCAAGCTAGAGTGAATACATATTTACTGGATAGTTTCACATTGTCGGGCGTTTCCCTGGAACCGGTCGGTCTTGATTAAGGATGCGAAGGAAGCGGGACTTGATCCGGTGAGTGGCTTTAGTTCCTCTTGTACATGTATGAGCTCGGCATCCTTCGGGTGTTTGAGTCGGGGATAGGATTCTTCTTCTACCGGACTTAGGGGCGTGGGTGCTTGCATTCTGCCGGTTGAATTGTTGTGTCCCGATGCTCTTCCTAGTTCTTGATCGGGCTCAAAAGAAATCGACTTGGTCGGCGTTGAATCCTCATATATCGGGCGCGTAATCGTTTTAGGGTTTCCTCGCCTTTTTATGCGAGTGAAGAGATTTCTTGATCCGTTTTTACAAAGAGCTTCCTTGCAAAACTCTATTTCCCATCATGTCTAACAACAATGGATCATCTTCTTCATACCATCCGAGGATCTCCCGTTAAACGTGTAACCCGTCCGAGCTTCATGATCGAGTCCCTGTTAGAGTGTTCTTGAGTCAAGAAGATCATACCCAGTATGTCTCTTCCTTCTTTTTAAAACATTGTTTGTTCTTCATAACGGTCGAGTGAATAATCCCTTCATTCTTGCGGAGATACCCTAGGAACATGTGTGACCAGTCATTGACGATGATGACTTAACCATTCCTCTTCCTTCAAACTCAAACACGCCTACCCCTGCGAACCTCGAAGACGCTGACATGGGTATCTCATCTTATGAATATCCAAATGCAGGTCTTTCATTCGATGTTCGCATGAAATGCTTATCTTCCAGCTACCAAGACGTCGGTGGATTCTTGGTGCGGAAGGAGTTTGTGCCTTTGTACACCAAGTTGTGGAGGAAGTGCGGTCATATCCCAACCGGGACGTGGTCCGACATTGTTCCTCTCCGCTTTGGTTACCAGCGGTAAATTGCCTTCTTCCCATGATTCTTTGAGATGGAGAGTATTTCTATCCATAACGTTCTTTGAATCAAGTCTCGAAAAGTGGGAGAATATGGTATCTACCCGTGAATCCATGAAGTTCAACGTGGGCTGAGTTACTGCAACGTCTTGATGTCATCAAGGTTGATCGAGTTGGTATCCTCGCAAATGTTGTTCTGCTTTCTAAAGCTATCTTGGAAGAGGAGAAAGCTCGGCGCGGGAATCGAGAGAAGGTGGAGCAAGGCCGAGACTTGAAGAAAAGAACGGAGATATCGGGCTAGGCTGCGAGATGATGCTCTCAGGGAATTATAATCTTCTAGATGGCCTCTTCTAAGTCAGTACTCCTTATTGTTAATGACGTTTATGTCAAGAGTTTTTAACATCTTTGCGAAATAAATTGCATTGGTTTTTGATTGGTGAAACAAGGTTTTCATTGACACATCTCTCGAATATAGTTGATAATTCAAACATGTAATGAAAATAAATGCACCGTATTGTTGACACAGGCGAGGTAATGGTCATGTGTAATATGCCTTGAGCCACTTTCCATTGATGACGCTTCAAGCTTGCCTCCGTCTACCTTAATGATCTTGTAGTAGCTTCGGTCTTGTAAGCCTTGGTACTGCGACCTTCCCATTTTGGTGAGAATTTTGGTGCGGACATGTCTTGTTGGATGTGTTTGGCTGTTTTCAAAACCAAATCTCCTACCTTGAAAACGCGTGGCTTCACAATTTTGTTGTATGCCACGGAAATTCGATTCCAGTACACCCGAGCGTTCTTACGCTTTATTCCTTCTAAAATCCAGTGTCTAACTCTGCTGTGCTGTGAGTCGAGACTTGACCTGTTCAATGGATCCCGGTTGTTCTTTGCAATCTGGGTGATGGGATTGATCTCTGCTGGGAGAATTGCATCCGCTCAGTAGACAAGTGAGTATGGCGAAACCCCAATGGAGCTTAGGCGTCGCACGGTATGCCCATGAGTGTCATTGGTAATCGATCATGCCATTCCACGGGATTGTCGTGTACCGTTCGACGATGATCCCGGATCAATGTCTTGTTGGTACTCTCGGCTTGTCCGTTCCCTTGAGGATAGTAGACGGTGGAGAAGACCTGTTTAATGCCGTACTCCTCCATTAACTCCCGTACTGTTTGTTGGCGAAGGAGTGCCATTATCGATGATGATATGCTTGGGCACGCCAAAACGACAAATGATGTATTCCTTAATGAAAGCCGCAATTGTTGCTCTGTAGTCCTCGTAGGGAATGGCCTCTACCCATTTGGTGAAGTATTCATTGCGGTTATGATATACTCATGTTTAGCCGATGACGGTGGATTAATCTTTCCCCGATAATGTCCGGTCCCGGCAAAGACAATGGCCATGGGCTGCTTATAGAATGCGAGAGGGGTAGAAGGCGCATGAACAAGGTTCCCATGAATTTGGCATGTGTGTGACTTTGAACGAAAAAACGGCTGCATCATCCTCCATGGTCGGCCAATAGTATTTCTCGTGTATTTGGAGAAGCAGTTTTCTCTTCCTTGATGTTCTCCTTCGTGTATGCCTTGGCAAGATGATAGGATTTCTCCTCGGCCGAACACAGTAGCATATCACCTCCAGCTCTTGCGGTATAAGATCCCTTCATGGAATATGAACCGCTTGGCTCTCTCGCTTCATCTTAATAGTGTCCTTTTGGCCGGCAGGAATTATCCCATCACGGAGATAGCTAATGTAGGGTTCTCTCCGGTCCCGGTCTGGTTCACATTAAAAATCTCCAAGCTGGTGTGGTGGTGTTTGGCAATTCGAGCGGGACTTTTGAAGTAGTCCGGATTGAGCCTCCATCTCTCGGCCGCAATAACCCGGGCGTTGAAGTCGCGGTAAAGCGTTACCACGATGATTGTCCACAAATTTCATTGTGAATACGATCCAGTGATTTGTGCTTCGTCACCTCCCGGACATCTTGACAGGAGCCGTCTCGGATTCCGATGTCTGACATACCATGAAGCATGAAGAAGTTTTGCGGGGTTTTGAGGTGACCTTTCCTTGTGAGAGTGAGTGTTGAGCTCTTGAATGATCGGAGTTCGCCAATCGTCGGTCTTGGTGTCTTTGTATTGTGACACCATGTCGATTCTATGGTTCTCCTCTTTACGAGTCAAAGTTTCTTCCGCCCTTCGAACTTCGACTTGGGAAGCCAATGTTGCTAGGCAATCGGCGTGTTTGTTGTTCTTTGCGACTAACATGGGTTATGGTTGCATCGGCAAAGTAGTTTAGTAACCTCTGTGCCACGATCGGTACGGGGCCGGTGTTACTTCTTTCAATGCGTATACTCCGTTCATTTGATTCACCCCGGTAACTTGAGTCACCTCTTATCTCCGGGCGTGTGACTCCTGCTGTTTAGCTATTGAAAGCCCTATGAGGAAAGCTTCGTATTCCTGCAGAGTTGTTGGTGCATTCGAAGTCTAACTTGAAGGAGTGTGAAAATACTTCTCCGGTTGGAGAGACTAACACCACGCCCGCTCCTCCCGTATTACCGCTAGGGTAGCGGAGCCGTCAAAATATAAAAGCCACACTTCTTCTTCCCGAGAATAGAGATGTTCGGGAATTCTCCAGGGGAGTTCTTCATGTAGTCCCGTAGTACCTTCCCGGGAAATGCTGCCGATAAGTCTGCAACTGCTTGACCCTTGATAGCTCTAGGCGTGCGCACGTTATGTCTAGCTCGACATTTGGAGAAGCCATTTTCCGTCCTCCCATCGGGACCGGCTTTGAAAGCAAGAACTTTGCGGGATCGGATTTAGACACGAGTATCACCGTTGGATAGCGAGGTAATGCCTAAACTTACGAATGGAATGGATTAAAGCTAAACACGCTTTTTCCGCTCACGGGATATCGGAGTTCAGCATCTCTCAATATTCGGCTGAAATAGTATATGGGACGTTCGATTCCCTCGTCGTCTTCTGAGCGAGTAAGGCCCCTACGGCGGCGTCACTTGAAGGCGGTGTAGAGGATCAATGGTTTCCTTGTACGGAGATTTCATGACGGTTGGAGAGATGATAGTATTCGTTGGACTTTCCAAAAGCTTCTGTTGGGTTGCGGTCCAAACAAAGCTGGCTCCTTCTTGACAAGGGGGTGAATGAGGCGGTAAGTTGGGCTAAACCCGGTATGAAACGTCGAATGTAGTTTACCTTGCCCATGAAACTCGGAGCTCTTTCACGGTTCGGGAGGCGGCATTGTGAGGATAGCCCGAGTCTTGGACGGGTCTACCTTTATTCCTTCGCTGCGGTCACTTGGAATCCCGAAATTTACTCCGAGGAGACACCGAAAGCGCATTTTAAAGGATTCATCTTTAACTTGTATTCCCGCATCTCTCAAATACTTGCCGTAAGGCGTTGGTGTGATCGGCTCGAGCCTTTGACTTGACCACAATATCATCCACATAGTCTTCTACTTGTTTATGCATCATGTCGTGGAAGATTGCCGTCATAGCACGTTGATGCGTTAGCCGGCATTCTTTAAACCGAATGGCATAACGGTATAGTAGAAATTGCCAAGAGGGTTCGGAAAGGCATCTTACTTGCATCATGCTCATACATCCTTATTTGATTGTAGCCGTGTAGCCATCCATAAAGGAAAACATGCCGTGTCCGCTAGTGGCGTCTACTAACATGTCGATGTTAGGCGGGGAAAGTCGTCCTTGGGGCAACACTTGTTCAAGTCTCTCGAAATCCACGCAGCATCGAATCTCCCGTTTTTCTTTTTACCGGACCACATTGGCTAACCGGGTCGGATGATGAATGGGTCTGATGAAGCCAGCTAGCGACTTACTGAATCTCATTCTTGATTTGTTCTTCTACCTCATGTCTGAATTGCCTCGGAGATTGCTTGATTGGCTTGGATCCAGGCATGACGGGTAAGTGATGGGTGACCAATTTTTCATCTGGGCGGGCATTTCTTCGTATGTCCAGGCGAACACGTCTTGGTATTCCTTGAGTAGTCGAACAAGGCTCGTACGTTCGTCTGTGGATAGAGTCGAACTGATAGAGACCGGCCTGGGAGATTCATCAGTCCCGATGTTAACAATCTCGAGCTCGTCAGTCGTGGAATTGGTTCCGTCTTGTAGCTGTCGCGGGGCGTCCAATACCTCCTCTTGTATTCCGTCGTCCTTGCAGCATCCAATTGGGCGGAGAGACTGGATGGTCTCTCCGCTAATTACTAACAGCGGCGCCGGTATATTGTCTTCCCCTTCTGATCACGGCTTGCCTCGAAAGAGCGCTCCCTTTTGGCGTGAGGATGGGGTGAGTTTCACCTTGGAGATGGACGTCTCGGCGGAGAGTGTGTCGTGGTGTTTGGCCCCTAGCGATGTAAGTCGGTCTTCCTCCTGGATTGAAGCCCACGTGGGTAGTGGAGTGCACATGATTTTGTCGGACTTTCCCTGCGGAGCATCTTTTGACTCGAACAGCTCCACTCCACATATTGGCGCGTACGGAGACAATGATGCGGGAATACGGACGACCTCCTCATTTAGCAAGGTCTTCAAGCACTTTGGTGATATGTTGAAGGAATGACCTTGTTGTGGTGAAGCCACGGTCTCCCTAGTATCATGTGGTAGTCCGGCTCCTTTTCTATGACTTCAAACTTTGCTCGTGGATCGAACATGTCCTACCGGATAAATTCAAATTGACATACCCGTATGTCTTTGGTTTGATTCCCTTCAAGTCCGTCATCGTGGTGGGTCAGTCGTACAATCTTGCATGGGCTGACCTTGGCTTGTCTTGAGAGTCTTGAGAGTAATTACGTTCGAAGATGCTCTGTGTCGACGAGGGCCCTCCTAACTCTCGAACCCTTGATGTGTGCGGTAACATGTAGGGCTCGGTTGTGGCCTTCCTCTGCCATCATGTCATCTTCGTGAATGTAACATTATTTATAGATGTTTCCGCTGCAGTCGAGATTCCCCGGACGAGAAGGAGCAAGGTGTGCGTCCCGAGCTATTTTATTGACTCAGCGAAACGTCTCGCCCGTTCATCTTTTGAGAGGTGCAAGAGTTCACACAAGTCTTCCACTAGAGACCACGACTTCCGATCTACCGGCCTCGGTTCGTAGTAAAACTGTTGATCTTAGGGGGACTAGTCCCCATGTAAAGGTCTCGGCACGCTCATTTAGACATCATCTTGATGAGGAGGTCAAGTATCCGTTTACCGCTTCTTTGATCAGCTCCATGTTCCTCGTCCGAGTCTCAAGTATCAGAGCCAACTCGCTCATAGTTGGGATTCCTCTGTTGCGCCGGCGAGATACGCCATTGGGAAGAGGGCATCCTCGTTGGAGGAACTTCGACCGGGATTTGAATTTGTTGAGGAAGTCCCAAGACCAACCATCTCGGAACTTAGCCAAACGAGATTGGGTATTGAAGAAATTGATTTCACAACCGAGAGATTAATCTCCCACTTTGTGGTCGCCAATTGTTGATGGGTGAAAACTACTCCTGCAGAATTTGGTAATTTGGGTGTGGATGAGGAATGAATTTAAACCTTGACAAATGCACTGCGCGGTGAGTGCTTGTAGATTCGAGAGATCAATGCATGCAAGTCCTACCTAAACCAAGAAATGGACGTTCCCGGACTTGTTTCGGTCACAAAGTGAAGGAGATGGGGTTGATCTTAGGGAGGGAAGCGAAGAAGGTGTTGAGATTGTGAAGATGTTGGCTTGCTTATGACTTGTAACAGAAAGGTGAGCAAGCTTACGGTTGATGCAAGCAGGCTCTGAGTGTTTGAATACGGTTTTTTGTATTAACACTTGGTTTCTGTCGACTGAACTTGTGTTGTTCTCCGTTATTCCTTGTGTGTTGGAAATAGGGCGGAGACCCTATTTATACAAGTCATTGAGCCTCATTCACGTTTCTCGTGGGAAGTGGAGGTAGTGGAATGATGGAGTAGTGGAGTTGTGTGTCGGTAACACACGACCCGGTCTTGCCCACTTTTCTGTTCATCTCTAACCGTCCATGACTTCCTAACACGTTCTTGTGATGGCGCGTTGCACGCTGTACGCCGTAAACCGCCATACCAATACCCCAGTAAGTATCCCCCGATTTGCGACATGATTGATGTACGGAATGTGGATCGTGGATCCACGAAAGATAGCATGTAATCTGAATTGAATAATCTGCGTTATTCGAGAGAAAGTCGATACTTGTGAAGTACCGTGTGTATTTTATGCGAGTCTTGCATTACGGTGTGGTACAAAGATGGGTAATGACTCCTCACTAACCGAATGACTCCCGACCGGGGTTGTATAACCAAGCTGGTGAGGTCGGACGGACGAGATGATGTTTGAGACACTCATCTCATGATCGTTGATGAAATTAGGGTTTTTAAAGAGGTGCGCAAGCATCACTCTTTAAGCTTGGTCGAAACCAAGTGTGGGAAGGATTTTGGAGAGGACCGACCATACTGCGTGTTGGCGGCATGATGGTGTAGGTGCACGTATTCCGTTCCCTCATGAAAGCGCGATCTGGGCCACTCGATTTGACCGTCAAAGAGGAGTGGTCGAGATTGATTTTGCGATAAGAGTTTGATACCGCAAAGCCGCGCCATACCCTTTTCGGTGCGTTTTCCAAGACGACCTAGCTTGGTCGGTCTTGGCCGGTTGGTTTGGCGTGTAGACGGTAGGGCTGATGTTCACGCCTATGTCTTACCAGTCTCATGAAACGTGATCTAAGCCACCCAATTCGTCCGGTGAAGTTGAGTGGTCGAGATCGATTTGCAATTTGGGAAGTGTAGCCACGCATGTTTGAGCGGGCGTTTTGGATTGGCCGGGCATGATATGCCTTGGCCGACCGCATGGAGAGGTAGATGGGCCCACGGTGGTCATGCTTGGTATGACCGGACCTGCTCAATTTGATCTCGTGACCCTCCATTCGTGCCGGGAGAAGATGGACGCGCGTGATGGCTCGAACCCTAATTTTGGCTTTCAAAGCCGCGCGACCATGCCACTTCGGGTGGACGATTGTGTTGTAACCAACCATGGTTGGTTTTGACCGACCTGGTCAAGTGTGTAGGCGGTCACATGGTGATTGTGTCGACATGCTCCGGGCCTTTGAGTCTACATCTACACCCTCCATCTATACCTGCGAAGATGAATGGTTGAGATCGCTGTTTTGCGGCACATGTAATATGCCGCAAACCCTAATTTAGGTTTTCCGTCCATAATGCTTGGTACGGACGGTTTCTTGGCAAGCAAAGGCCAATAGTCGACCATCATGCGGGGCCGGCCGTATGTATTCCATACCTGCTGGGGGTGATGGAATTGATCTGGGGTCGTCCAATCATGCTTGTGGAGTTGGATGATCTGCGATCGAGATCATATCCGGACCGATATGGTCGGTCTTGGGATGCTCAATCGGGCTAGTATAACACACCGAGAGGGGCTCAATCGGGCTAGTATAACACACCGAGAGGGCTCGGGCTAGTATAACACACCGAGAATCAGCTTGTACGGGTATTTCGTACATGGTTTCATTATAGTGCTTGGAGGTTCGTGTTACTCATATAGAGTAACACTCAGTCATCATGCCACACTGATAATGAGTACAGAAATACAAGGCTGATATGAAATTCACAGAAAGGATTGTTGCTACATGCTCCAACACGGAGGAATTTCATGTATTCACTGCATGGGATTGTTGCTACATGCTCCATTCTTGGTGAATTAAGTGAGGAGTATCCGTCACTTATAAACGGCTTTATCTTTTACAAGATGTCAGCGCATGATTTTTTGGTTACTTACAAATTTAACCTTAAACGAAAATCCACCATCAACAAGAAGAAATTATCGTTTGGTCCTTTTTAGGTGGTCCCAACTCCCAAGACTATTTAGTCTAGCGGGAAAAGGCATTTCGTGTTTGGTCCATAATTATTTGAAGATATAAAATGGATAAAAATACCCTTTCATACTATTTTAGCATTAATTTCCGTAACTTTTCTATTTCCATAATTATTTGAGTTCATGTTGTCTGATGAACTCTGAACTTCCTGCTTATTTTCTTGTAGGAGTTCATTCTGTTTCATGAACTATTTCGTGTTTGGTAATGCCTTTTATAGATTCGAGTTCATTCTTAATTAAAAATGAACACACAACAAAAAATTCATTATTATGAACAAAAAAACGAAGTTCATTCTTTCGAATGAACACCTAATAATTCAACATCTAAAACAGAGTTCATTCTTTAACATGAACACACAAAAATTTTTATAAAAAACTGAGTTCATTCTTTCGAATGAAACCTAATAATTCAATATTCAGACTATCAATAGTTTTCCTGAATTTATTCTTTTAATAGTCATGATTTGTAATTCTTATGTCTCGGTTTCGGTTTATGAGATTTATTTTCGGTTTTTACTAACCATAATGTTTCAATCTAATAATATGTTTATCTCTTTGATTTTGTGACTTTTTGATTTAACAGATTTCGGATCTAACCTTGGGTTGCTTTATCAAATCCCCCCCCCCCCCTAATGAGTGCAACAGAAATGAAAAAGTCAACATATTAACTAACCACTTCCGTTAGATCTCCTAACTTTTAATGACAATCGTTGGATGATAGGAAAACAATTCCGTGTGACATTTTTTTCGTTACTTCCCCAATATACCCTTCCACGTTTCGTTATTTCTTCTTCTTCTCCCTAACTATCTAACTGTCGCAACAGAAACCCATCACTCCATTAACGAATTACAACATCAACTTCTTCTCCCTCACCTTCTCCATTAACATGTTTTGCATCCGGAACCGATTCTATCTCTTTATCCCACATCTCTCTCCCTTTAATGAGTGCAACAGAAATGAAAAAGTCAACATATTAACTAACCACTGCCGTTAGATCTCCTAACTTTTAATGACAGTCGTTGGATGATAGGAAAACAATTCCGTGTGACATTTTTTTCGTTACTTCCCTAATATACCCTTCCACGTTTCGTTATTTCTTCTTCTTTTCCCTAACTATCTAACTATCGCAACAGAAACCCATCACTCCATTAACGAATTACAACATCAACTTCTTCTCCCTCACCTTCTCCATTAACAAGTTTCGCATCTATAACCGATTCTATCTCTCTATCACACATCTCCCCCCCCTTTAATGAGTGCAACAGAAATGAAAAAATCAACATATTAACTAACCACTGCCGTTAGATCTCCTAACTTTTAATGACAGTCGTTGGATGATAGGAAAACAATTCCGTGTGACATTTTTTTCGTTACTTCCCCAATATACCCTTACACGTTTCGTTATTTCTTCTTCTTCTCCCTAACTATCTAACTGTCGCAACAGAAACCCATCACTCCATTAACGAATTACAACATCAACTTCTTCTTCTCCCTCACCTTCTCCATTAACATGTTTCGCATCCGGAACCGATTCTATCTCTCTATCCCACAACAACTGAAATTAGGGATTCCTTTCAAAAATTGAATCTGAGGCTTTCAATCAATCAATCTATTTTTAATTGCAGAATGGTGGTTCAGAGATTATCTAATTAGTTTCGATTTGGTTGAATTTCATCTTCTTCATTAGGTATGTAATTCCAAACTCTTAATTATTTGATTTTTACTTGAAATAGGGTTTCCCCTGAACCAAACCAGGACAACAAAAAATAACATCGTTGCTATCTTTCTGAATTCGATTTTTTGAAATCTTTGTTAATTTGATTGTTTGAAATTAGGGGTTTTTCTCGATTAGGGAAAAAGAAATAGTAAATTTGTGTTTGGACACTAAAGGGGGCAGATGGTTTCCAATTTGGGTTGACATGTGTAGTTTGGTATGCAATTTAGATATTAGGTGTTCGTGATTTCATTAATGTCTAATCTGATTGTTATTTTACATGATGTGATAAATTTAACTTTGTCTCTGATGATGGGGTTTTACAGTAGAGTAAGGTCACAACTTAGAGGCATACAGTACCGTCTGTAGTTCGCACTTATTCACTAGCAAAATCATTTTTATGCTGTAGCTAGGCACAATATGCATCATATGACCCAACTCACCCTAAATGTCAGTATGGCACAACTCTGTTTTGCATGATTATGCTGATATAGATATATAAGTTAGAAAAAATTCGATTCTCTGTATCGACCAACATGATTTATGTATACTGCCTTATCTGTGATGAACTCAATTTTTCATCTTTTAATATTGCTAAATTTCCGTCTTCACAACAATGCTCTATTATAGCTAGGCTCCGTGCCACATACTATTAGGAATTAGAACAAATAATGTTTCTGTTCGCATGGAGGATTTCGGTATCTTTTTCTGAGAGGATGAGTGCCACTACGAAACTGTATGTCTGTGAAAGCTGTATTTAGGTTCTTAGTATTTGTTTTTAGTTGTACTGATATTTTCTTACGAACTCAGTGCTTAAGTTACAGAGTTGCAGTCATATGACATTCTATATTGAGTTCCGAATATTGTTCGAGTACATCTTGAGCATCTCTCCTGAAATGACTTCTCTCTTTTTATAATTCCAAACTCTTAATTAGTTTCGATTTGGTTGAATTCCCAACAAAGGGGTACAACTCTTTCACCTGTTTGTGCAAATTCCCGACAAAGTACTATTGATTTGTAGACAGATAGATTGATGGATTCATCGCAAGATGACGTACAACTAAGATGATTGGGTTTGGTTCTGTTATACAGGGTGAATCCAAGCCAACAGAGATAAATACTATACTTTAGTGGAGATACTGGCTATGTGTGAAATCAAGTAAACTGGGTATGTGTGAAATCAAGTAAATGAGCATTTACAAGGCTGCAGATCCGAAGGTGAGTTATAAGAAATAAGAATCACCAAAAACTAAAGATTTCTTTTTAAGTTTCAATAGTAAACTTCACAGATGCGGAGAGCTCTTAAGAAAATAATGAGCCCACAAATGGGAGGGCACTTAAGAAAATAGTAAACTTCATGACATGGGATAAGAAATTTTCCTTTCAATTGTTTACATTTGTAGATATGCAAGCTCGAGGTAGAATACTGACTACTTAGCTAACGAAACCTTTGAAACACTAATCTTTGTATTGATTGTGAATCATATTTGAATCGTATTTTGGAAGTAATTTGTTGAATATTTGTATTGAACAACTGCACACTAGATGCCCTGAATTCTTTCTTATTCGATACTAATAAGGATCTATTTTGGTCATGGTTAAGTATTTGCTTATGATATAGGCGTTTTGGTTCATAGGTGAGATTCATTTAATTGACATTAGTAAGCAACGAATAGGTGATTTCCTATAGGGGTGTTCACACGAGATTAGGCTATAATAAATTGAAGTGATGTTATTTGGGGTCGTAGAAACTAAAATTTAATACCAATGGGCATAGGCATCATCGAGTTTTTTTTCTCTGCGAACTCTAGCTGATGTTCGTATGGCACCCACTTCTCTTTTTTCTTCCAGAAACTTCTTCACATTCTTGAGATATAAAGTGCAACCTTTCTCAACTTATGTTCTTCTTTCACTTTCTGTAATGTTACAGTAAAAACTCTATATATTAATACTCCATATATTAATAAAAAATTTAGTCCCAACATGTAAAATCATATAGAAAATAACCTCCATATATTAATAACCTCTATATATTAATAATTTTGTTTGGTCCCAAGTGTATTAATATATGTACTTATTTCTCATTATTCCTTTCTTACAGAATTCGCATTTGGTTTGTTTTGAACACCATGACTGATTGAAAATAATATTTATGTGCAGGAATTGGACAGGCAAGCGTCTTTGGAAGATGAAAATGATACCAAGATGAGAAGTTTATTTTAAGAAAAATTTTAATTCTGCCCAGATTATACAAATACCATGAGAGGACATACTTAGCAATGTTTTGTATTATCTGATGTGTGTTTGATCTCATTAAAGGTGCATATAAGGCTAGATAGGCCAGTTATGCAAACCCAACAAAAAAGATTGAGGGTCTTGAATTTGAAAATGCAAAATATGTAAAAAAAGGTTGTTCGTCGCTGCCGTGCAACGCACGTGCACTCTACTTGTAATTATAATTAGATATTGATTAAACTCATGTGTAAATTTACAATTATGATACTATCAATTTATTTACATAAGTTGTGTATTTAACATGACACATGAGTTTCGGTTTTAGCTTTTTACTTGGCATGTAAAGCTAAGATCTTGTCGACCTTTCTCTGGTAAGGTTGTTTCTTTTTATTATTCTTTTGTCTTGCAGGGAATAACAAAACAACGTGGGAGAGTTCTATTTTGGACTAGTGCTTAAACGTCATATCTTTGTGGGGTTAGTGGTTGTGGAAACCGAGGGAAGAATTATGTTGATAATCTCTTTCCTGATATGAAAACTTGATCAATTTTGATCTTAGTCGATCATATCAAAAGTAAGGTAACGATTTTTGGTTTAATAGTTTTTCTATTAAGAAAAGCTGATTTAATGCTTATTCTTGTTTTTGCTTAACAAAATACAATTGTTTCTTGTTAAGAAAAACTAAATCAATTTTGATTTTTGTTTTTACTTAACAAAAAGAGGTTCTTGACACTGTTTTAAGTTAAACTTCTAAAACTTGCGATTGTTGTGTTGTTTTAGGCATTCAAAAACTTAAAAGTAGCAAGTAAATGAAGTATGACAATAGCTATATCATTTTAAGTAGCAAAATATAAGTATCATTGAATGCTGCATCAGTTAAAGTAGAAAAATATTTTTTTCCCGAATAGTCCCTAACTAGTCTCTCCAGGCTCCATGCCCTACCCATCAGCCTCGCACCCGCCTCATGACTTTTCAACACACCCCTTTACACGTAAAGTGCAATAGAACTTCTCAAAAGCAACCTGATAGAAAAATATGTATAAAAGATGCTTCCAATGAGTATAATTTTTCTTTACTTTATAACTGCGAAGCACAACTACAGATAATTCAAATAACTATCCATTAGTAACCCCCCACCCTGTAAATCCCCAATTTAGCGGACCTCCATATAATTGTATTATATCTAACTGTATCAACCATATCTACAGTTGTAATAAATAGTCTAATCTGGATACTATTGATTATTCTTTGATCCAACGGACCATTCCATCTCAGTTGAAAATCTACCGCCAACCTCGTATTCCCGAACAAGTTACTGGATGACAAGCCTAAAGGTTAAAGGTTACCTTATTGATGATATTGATGGTAGTGACAATACCGATATTGATGCTAGTGACGATATCGATGATGAATTTGATACAGAGCTACTAACTATGACTAATGCGCTATGCATATGATGCAGGAAAACAAAAACAACGGGTTGATACCACTCTTCAATACGAATTAGAAAAAACAAATAAGACAACACCTGATGCTTCCCAGGCAGCTGAGTATGTACCACGTAATCCTTTTAAAAATGTTATGAGTGAGTTATTTCAGCTTCACGGTGTCTTTACCTCGTAATGCAATTTTTTCACAGACCCACTTTACACAAAGAGAGTGCAAATATTAGGGACCAACCCGGCAGATAACTTCGCCTCTGAATAAAAAGTCCAAACCTGAGAAATGAACCTAGAGGTATTAAATTCGAACATAAGTTGAATCAAGGGTTGTCAGCATCGAGATAACCCACCATTAGTTCTCATGATTAAAAGTGTTTTGCGAATCTTTTGCAGTTCATGTAGTGTTCTCTTAATGTACAGTAGAATGGTACATTATGATGGGTTTTCAATGGACAGATTTGAAAAAAATAAAATTGTTTGACTTGATTTTTAACATAATAATCCTTGTTTAGAGAGACGAATAGTGGTGATAGAATTTCCAGAGGGGGTTTAAACGGTTTAGAATGCGACTGATAAGTAGGGCTGTCAATGGGTCCTGGTCCTCCCGGGTATCACTATACCCGGACCCTACTTACAAAAGTCAAATTTGGTTCATAAATTTTTGAAGCCAGAACCGAACCAGTTAAAAATTTCGGATACCCGTCGGTTTCAGGTATCAAAAAAAATCCCGAAAAACTTAAAATCCGTCTCTTTTTGGCTTGAATCCAGATTATTATTATAAAAATTAATTATTATTTCTTTATTAATGTACTAAATAAAGAATAGATGTAAGAAAAATGTAACCATCTGGGATTAGCCCAGCTGGTTAGGGGTTGAACTCCCAAGTTATAGGTTAGGGGTTCAATTCCCGGGGTTCAATTCCCGTTGCTGTCTGATCAAAAAATAAATAAAAATTAAAGCCAACAAAACAACCGATACCCGACGTGTATCATCCGTTTGGGCCCGTTTCGTTAATATTTGAGTCCAATCGGATGATTACGCGTGGGTCCCAAGTCGTTAATGGATCCAACTTTAGGACCCAGAACCGGATCTACCGGGTCCGGTTCCGGGTAATTGGTAGCCATAGACTGATAAGATGTCAAAATGGAATAAAATGGAGGGATTGAAGTTGGCTTATCAGTTGTCACTGAAAGATTTTGCTTTGTATTTGATACAAAGATTTCATTCTCTGTTATTGCTTTTAGAAGGAGAGGGAGAGTCTACAGTCTCTAAGGAAAGTTTCAGAAAAATACATGTGTTGTGCAACTGAATTAGGTTGAGTAAATAAAAATTAAATAACAAGAGTTGAGCATATTTCATTCCTAATCATAGCCAAAATGAAGTCATTTCACAAAGTAAACTTGTCTGCGAAAGAAACCACAGACATATTTGCTTAATCGTCAGACTGGAATTTTTACAGACAGAGTACACAACCTTCATTAAAGCTGAAACTCAGAAAGTCTAATTTAAACCAAAGAAACCACAGCTGAATATAATCAGGGTGAAACAGATTTCAGACAAGTTCTTTACCTTCACAATTGGAGTTGATAACTTAATGTAATCATGGATTAAAACTAAAGACTCGAATTGAAGTCATAAAAGTCATGTCAGTTGGATTTCTTACCTTCATTTTTTTACCAATGCGACAAAGAAACCCTACAAATTCATAAAAGCGCCATACCAGTTGACTACTTGAGCAACACCAAACTTAACATGTAAGAACATAAAAAATAAACTAGTTATGTACCTACAGCAGCAGTGATTAACAAGAAGATGCAGACACATGTTTATCTGATTAACTGGAAAGAAAACTTCTTAATCTCATCTAAATTAACAGATCCAACCAAAAGATTACTAGATATTCTATACCTCAACAGCTTCTATCTTTGTTAGCTTATATTGGCTAAAGTAATAAATGAATTTAGTACGCTTCTTGCCTTTTAGCAACAGAAAACCGCACCAACCTTTAGTTCTATTGGTTCTACCTGCTTTCTACCAAATCTGTCTCGCAGTTAGGATTCAAACGAGGAAAAGACTACTGAGCCTATTATATTTTTCTACACCTTTCTCTTAGGTTTTAGAAGAACACCTCCTACAATAGGTTTTGAATATATATCTCTAACAAAAATGTTGAATCAAGATAACCCGCTTATCAGAACCTAATTTAGGATACAGGGTATTACACAAAGTGAAGGGACGGTTTGCATATCCAAAACAAAGAAACCGAGCCGAGGATAGCAATTAGTTACCTCTACCGCTATGACTAAAAATGGTCCTTGACGATGATTCTTCATTTCAACTGCAAAAAATTTGTAAAATGTAAAGCTCCGCATGCCATTGAATATATACAGTTCAGTCTAACGAATAATACTTGCAGCAATATAAAGCTAGTAGTTCTAAGCAGATACGCGAGAAAATGCTGAAACTCTTAATTCCATAACAACTATTAAGAACTACAGGAAATGTCGACCTGGGGACATTCTCAGACTAGCTCTGGCATGCCCATGTTTCTTGATCTACTAACAAATCTCGTAATAATGAAAACTCATTAAAATGTATATCAGTAGTAATTCAGTATTAGATAGAAGTTTGAACACCATACTATAAGTAATACAAAACATCGTTAAAAGACAGAACAACTCCCCAATAATATCCACCCTATCTTTGCTTAAAACCATATTTCTTGCGCTCATAGAAGAGATCAGTTTTAGCACTTCCCAAATTAACAATCTTTGGACAGCCATCACGGTCCTTCTCCTGCTGAGTACACTCTTTGCAGTAGTAGGCATCAGAGATACCCACACCTCCACAAATCACACACCGACCCTGGAATGATCCATAATTGCATTCATCACAAGCCCGAACAAGTGTGCAAGGACGCACATATGAATCACATATCACACACTTCCCATCGCACTTCTCACACAACCGACCAATTGCAATCCCAGGCTGCTTCCTACACATAATCAAATCAGGATGATGCTTTGCCATGCTTCCTTTTGTCACTCACTTATATATATATCAACTGCAAAATTTCACACAAAGTATGAGTTGCTTGGTAACTTAAAAGGCTAAAACTGAATAGATAATGTTTAAATCAGAGGAGGATACCAGAAAAAACACAATTAAAGATAAAATGTGTTTTATGAGTTAGGTAATTACTTGCTTTCACATCATTGAGTTGGGTAATGTTTTGGATGAATTGTTTCTGGATTTGAACTAAAATTGAAACCCAAAGCTAGGGTTCTATAGAAAAAGACGAGACTCAAATCTTATAAGATGTTGCAACAATTAATCGACTAAAATTTCAAAATAGACAACTTACATAATTAAGGAATTGCTTTGACAAGATGAATTCGAATTCAAATAAAACGCATATAGAAGGAAAATAAAAGAAATCGAGATTGGTATGATAAGTTCTTACCCGAAATCAAACTCGAGTCTGGCTGCAAGAAAAACCCTAAACCCAACTTCAGACGTACAGAGAAATTTTGATAGAGAGACTCTCGAATGAGAGATTGGTTTACGCCCCAGTAAGGTGTGTCTTGTTGTTAGAAGGGAGCATTATTTATATACCCTATAAATGAATAATATCCTGGCACTTTTTGGGGCGACCCCGAAAGAATTAGGGCGACGCTAAAAGACAAAAAAGGTCACCCAAACGTAAATCTAAGCTACCCCTTATCTTTGATTTTTCGAAATGACCAATATGCCCTTATATAATCGGTAGCCAACACCATAATCGGTAGGTAAACATACAATCGGTAGGTTAAAATGAAACTATACCTACCAATTATTGTGTAGATACTTCCTCTACTAATAATCTCTTTTATAATCGCGGGTTATCCAACTTGTAAGACTACCGATTATAAGGAGCCCCATATTCAACCACTGGCCAAATTCCATTGGTTTTGAGGGTGCGGAGCCAACCATAACCACTTGGCTTGGGCTATGGATGTAGCCATAATCGGAAGTCTAATAGGTTACATAAACTACCGATTATAAGTTGCCCCAAAAATGAGTTTTTCTAAAATCCTTGACGTGATGAATTTTGAAATATACCATAATCGGTAGGGTATATAATTATATAACCCACCGATTATAACGAGCCCCGATCCAACCTTTGCCATATTGCATAGGTTTTGAGTGTACACAAACGACCTTAACCACTTGGTTTGCGTTTTGGATGCATCCATAATCGGGAGTTAAATATATTACCAACCCATCCGATTATGGGTTGCCCCAAAATGAGTTTTTCTAAAATCATTCATGTGATGAATTTTGAAATCTACCATAATCGGTAGAGTTAACAACTTAAAAACCTACCGATTATAAGGAGCCCCAGATCGAACCCTTGCCAAATTCCATAGGTTTTGAGTGTACAGAGCCAGGCATAACCATGTGGTTCGTGATTTGGATGCAGCCATAATCGTAAGCCAAATAGGTTACCCAACCTCCCGATTATAGGTTGCCCCAAAATGAGTTTTTTCTAAAATCCTTCATTGTAGGAAATTTGAAATCTACCATAATCTTAGTCTACTCAACTTAATAAACTACCGATTGTAAGGAGCCCCAGATCGAACCCTTGCCAAAATCCATAGGTTAAGAGGGTACAAAGCCAGGCCTAACCATGTGGTTCGTGATTTGGATGTAGCCATAATCGTACGGAAGATAGGCTCCAAAACCTACCGATTATAGGTTGCCCCTAAATGAGTTTTTTCTAAAATCCTTATTTCCACACCAGCTAAAATTGAACCAGTATTTGAAGCCACTCATTTTATTGAATCGAAAAAACATACATGTAGTTGAAATAAAATAGAAGTAAAACACATAAAATTGTTCAATACATCGCCCTAGGGATTCTCTACGAGTTTAATTATATTGGGCGAATTGCCATTCAACTTCCTCCAAGAGAGTGTAGCAGTCCTCGTGTAGAAACTCATGACCGTACCTTAATTCGTATTGGCTCCGACCCAAAGTATCTTTTGGGAAAACAATTTTTTAAATAAGTTAGCGTTGTTGAATAATCATAACCAAATAAATAATTTTTGATGAACGGCCTATTGATTCACAAACTTACTCTACTCATGCGGTCTTCGTTTGGCATAGCGTCCTTACGAGCTTTCAATTCGTTTCTCGGCGATGCGCATTCATTGTATAAATAAGCGTACCTTTCCCTTATCTGCGTTAGTGTCCTCCTTGAACGATTTCCGTTTAGTGCTTTGAAAACCTTAAACACACGTTTCCACCAAGCATTGGTGTTTTGATCATGCCCAAAGTAAGGCCCCCCGGTTGGGTCTTCGTTACTGGCCACCCATTGCGCTTCCTCAACGGAGTGCTTTGTGAGAGTGGTGTGTGCTCTGACAATAGCAACATCTTCTAGATTATTGAACGGAGTTGGAGCCATTTTTAGTGTTCCAAAGTGATGGGTAACTGATTTAGGAAGATTGAAAGTGATGGGTGAATAAGTTTGGTAGAGATAGGTCTCTATTTATAGCAAAAAAGTACCCAACGGCTAGTTTTTTTTAAAAAAAAAAGGTTACTTCAAAATAATCGGAGGTTTGTCAATATGTATTATCTACCGATTGTGTTTGGTTTTCGAGGCACGACTAGTTTATTTTGAGCAACTAGCCGTTGGAGTATAATCGGTAGTTAGATCAACAATTAAAACTTCCGATTTTCATAAATATTTTGAAATTCATAACAATATCACCTACATTTTTTGCAGGTAGTTGGAGTATAATCGGTAGCTAATAACCTACCGATTATACAGTTGCCCCAAATTTTGTTTTTGAAGAAATGTCATTTTTTACGAATTTGGGAACTAGAAGAATCGGTAGTTAATAAGACTTCCGATTATACAGTTGCCCCAAATTTCTTTCTTGGCGAAATCACCAATTTTGGGAATTTAGGATCTACTATAATCGGTAGTCTCGTGAGGTTATTTCCCTTCCGATTGTTATAGAAGCCGAGATCGTGTTTGGCACAAAATCGATAATAATCGGTAGTATAACATAGTTACTAAGCTTAGATTTCGTTCTAATAATCCGAACAAAATAGCTTCCGATTGTGTAAGGGCATTAACGTATTCTCCGCTTTTTTGGACATCCCTTAACGGTGTATATGGGTTGGGAATAAAAAAGTCGCCCCTAATTCTTTCGGGGTCGCCCCTAAAAGTGCCAGGAATAATATATCCCTAAAAGGTAGGACACCCTATAAATGAATAATATATATCCTAAAAGGTAGGACAAATATGGTTTAGCCCCATTCAACTTGGTACAACTTATTTAATTATTAAAATATTTATTTGATTCAAGTATTTACGACTTATTCATTTTCTATTTATCTTTCTGATCGGTTAAGAATTTGGTGTTGGTGAGTTTCGAATTCAGGTCATTGGTATCATCATCCAATGACTTTACCATTGTAGTACAGTGACACCGGTAATATTCAACATAGCTAAAAGTGACTCATGATGATATTAACAATTCTAAATAATATAAAAATAATTAGAAACCAATTTATCTTTAGAAACAATATAAAAATAATTAGAAAACAACTTATCTTTAGAGTTGCTCGTCTAGAATTTGTAAATTTTATATACTCGAAAAGTTCAATATTTTAATTTTTACATGCCATATATCCATGAAATTAGACAATGGTGTACAACTATGTACACATTTACAAAAATCCAACATACATACTCACAAAACAGGCAATATATTCATGAGATTGGACAATGGTGTACACTATATATATTTCTACAAAAATCCTGAAAATCCAACATCCATACCCATAAAACAAGGCATATATCCATGAGACGGAATAATGGTGCACAACTATGTAAATGTCTATAAAATCGTGAAAATTCAACATCCATACCCATAAACCAAGACATATATTCATGAGACAGGGCAATGGTGTACACATCTACAAAAATTTGACATCCATATCCACAATACATCAAATATATTCATGAGACTGGGCAATGATGCACAACTATGTACACTTCTACAAAAATCCTGAAAACCTAACATCCGTAACCATAGAACAAAACACATATCCATGACACGCGACAATGGTGTACAACTATGTACACATCAACAAAAATCTTGAGAATCGGACATCCATACCCCCACAAAATAGGAAATATATTAATCAGATGGGACGATATGGTGTACAACTATGTACACATCTACAAAAACCTAGAAAATCCAACATCCATGCCCATAAAACATGTCATATATCAACGAGACAAGATACTGATGTATAATAATTATGTAAACATCTACAAAATCCAGAAACCCAACATTTATACCCACAAAGCATGCCATATATTAATAAGACAATACAAGGTTCACCATTTTGTATACAGATGCAACTTGAATCGTCTACCTAAGCACTAATACCGATATCCATATTGAGTTAACATAACACATAAACTCTTATGGATTTGAACTATCAACCTCCGCAAACCTTATGATAAGCACTACCACTTTGAGCTTATGAGTCCCTAAATATAATGCATAAAACCAAAAAAGATCGGTGCATCAGTGTATAATACAGTTAGGTACCATTAACAATCAGCAGGTGTACAAATATGTATACATTAACCATCAACAGGTGTACAATTAACGGTCAATAGGTGTGCAACTATGTTCACATTCACCACCAACACAACAACAATTGATAATTATTTACAACTTTATTCACATTAACAATTCAATAACAAAAGGCCACTGGTAAAATAGGCACCGGTGAAATTCTACTGCTATATAATTTGAGAAAATGAAAAAAAAAAAAAAAAGGGAAACCATCATACACAATACCTATAAACAACGTAAGAAAAATAATGATAGACGAGAATTAATCCTAAATCTCCTTTAAAGTTATTCAACCACTGTGAAACATTAAAACATCTGAAGTAAAATAATAGTCATGTGTGATGTTAACTCTAGCCAAATCCTATTTTCTATCGTATTAAAGTGTTTCAAAGAATATGGTGAATGGATTTGCGTCCCCATTCTACACATTCTTGGATGTATTCAGTCAATGGTTGTACTGATCCATATTGCACCCCCATGTTTACAAACACAAAATCCCGTTTTCCTCACTTTTTATGATACAAATAAGTAAAAAGAATGCCAAGAATCAAAAAAGACAAAATAGAAAGGGGGCCTTACTGATAACAAAAATTGTATACATCCTATTACCCGTACCACATGTACTCAGGGGAGTTGTTTCCATATAATCAAAAACTAACTTAAAAGATACCCCCTAGAAGAGACTTTGCAGATTTGAACATTTTCTATAAAAGAATATTTTGCATACTACTATCATAAGCATGACTAGAGATACTTCAATTGAACAAATGAACTAAAACACAATAATAATCTAAAGAAGATAATTATGTACCTAAGCATATCAATGATTTTCATAGATGCTTGACCATCCTAAGTGTTAGAGCACTGCTCGGTCGAACTCGCGTGCGTTGCTATCTCAAGCATGTTTGTCAATGTTAGTGATCAAAACTATAAGTCTTGAATTCTAGTCTACTTTAGCTAAGTCTCGGACTAGGATAGAAAGTGTAGTTGAGCTCAAGAACTCCATGGAAATCATCATACAAGACGAAGAGCTACTCAAGGAACTGGTGGAACTTCATCGACTAAAAGGTATGTAGAGACTTGAACTTATCTATCACTCAAAAGTCTATCTACTTTATCTCCTATCTTGAGACAAAAGTCGTTTTGCTATATAGACTTTGATTATACACATTTGCTATTTTGAGTCGAGTTTATCTCACCTATCTATTTCTCGAAATATGTGTTGGTAAGCTTTCGCTTTGGCCAAGTTCATCTTTACCTAGTGACGAAAGTCATGTTATGTTTCAATCACTTTGAAAATGGCTTTGACGAAAAATAGTTTGTGAATAACAACTATATAACGTCCTCTAAGAATATTTCTATGATTGAAATGAGAGTTTAGATTATATAACCATTGTTGGATATAAGCATTGTGTGGAAACGCATACATGTATAAGTCCTTATTCCTTGAACCGAAGTATGCTTACTTTGTTAATCAAAAACCGGAACAACGATCCATGAACCCGGTCATGACGTATCGTAGGTTTTCATCCCGAGAAAATCTCTGGAGTTTGTAAACTTCTTCCGGGAACTTAAGTCAGCGAACTTAGTCCGCGTACTTGAGTTGGTTATTTATAAAAACGATTATTTTTGAACTTATACTTATATAAACTAAGGAATGCAATTTTCAAACCGTGGCTATAAAGTTCATGAATCGATTCGAGTGAATCAAATCGTTTTTTGTTTCGATTGTGTCTTGTATACTTCTATAAGATCTAAGCAATTGAACAACTCTCTAACTAGTTCATTTGAGTCATTTGAACTAGTTATGGTGAAGAAGAATATGGTTGATATGAAAGTGCTCATATGGTTAACCATTTGGTTAACTATTGTTGAACCAACAAATGTACATGTTGGGTACGGTTACACAAACCCAAAACGTTCATTTCATTTGTGTGTAACAAGCTAAGTTTTCGATCCAACGGTTGAAAGATATTAGCTTGAATCTATTCAGGTTTTCATCAAACGGTGAATATTGAATGCTTTGTTACTAAGCTAACATTGATTGCAAACCCTGATTTGAAAGACTATATAAGGGAGAATTCTAGCAA
Organism: Papaver armeniacum; assembly: GCA_023531295.1. Taxonomy (NCBI): domain Eukaryota; kingdom Viridiplantae; phylum Streptophyta; class Magnoliopsida; order Ranunculales; family Papaveraceae; genus Papaver; species Papaver armeniacum. The sequence goes on along the minus strand of JAJJWW010017274.1, from coordinate 38,736 downwards.
CTGGGAAACCTAATCCCCACACCTCCTGTATGATACTAGTTGTATAAGCTAGAGTCGATTCTCTTTTAACCTTAGGTTTCTACCGAGACCCCGTAGGTTAACGACTTGAAGACTTCATTGGGATTGTGAAGCGGACCGATACTACTTTCTTGTAGTTGTGTGATCTGATCTTGTTGTTTCTATCGTATTGAGTACAATCGAAACGATTGGCTTGAGATTGATATCTCCGATAGGCAAGATATAAAAGTAGTCACAAACATCTTCGTCTCATCGTTTGTGATTCCAAAATATCTTCTTTCGCCGCGTCGATTAAGATTATTGTGAGGTGATTGATAATAGTAGGCTATTCTTTGGGAATATAAGTCCGGGTTATCAATTGGTTCCTGTTCACCTTGATTTATCAAAAGACGGAACAAAACTTGTAGGTATTTCTGTGGGAGACAGATTTATCTATTACCGTAGACTTTTCTGTGTGATACAGATTTGTTTATTAAAGTCTTCGACTTTGGGTCGTAGCAACTCTTAGTTGTGGGTGAGATCAGCTAAGGGAATCAAGTGCGTATATCCTGCTGGGATCAGAGATGTAAGGAGCGAAACTGTACCTTGGATCAGTGTGAGATTTATTGGGGTTCAACTACAATCCAGACCGAAGTTAATTTGTAGTAGGATAGTGTCTGTAGCGACTTAATACAATGTGTGTTCAATCTGGACTAGGTCCTGGGTTTTTCTGCATTTGCGGTTTTCTCGTTAACAAAACTTCTGGTGTCTGTGTTATTTATATTCCGCATTATATTTTGTTATATAAATGAAATATCACAGGTTGTGCGTTAAGTTCAATCAATTAGAATATCCAACCTTCGGTTGTTGATTTACATTGATTGACACTTGGATATTGGTCTTTGGTACCATCCAAGTTATTTCTCTTGTATTCAATTAGACTCGCAGATTTCTATTTGCTTGAGTAAGAATTGAATCAAGAAAGAGAGATATAACTCTTTGATATACTTTATTAAGATTGAATCTTGGGGATTTTTGCTTGAAAATATATTGGAGTTAGTCCATACAGATTGCTAATCGAAATATTGGGTGTGGTTGTTTTACCCCCGCTTTTTCAATTGGTATCAGATCAGGCAAACACGTTTAAAGACCTTATAAGTCTGTGTTTGTAGCGATCTGACTCTATGGACATAAATTCTATCTCCATAAACGTACCACCAGTCTTCGATGGCTCTAATTACTTATGGTGGAAAATTGCTATGTGTGCCTTTCTTCAAGCACGTGATTTTCAATCATGGGTTTATGTAGTTAATGGCTATGATGCTCCCGTTGTGGCAGTAGGGAATGTAAATGTTTCTAAGAACATTGGTGAATACACTCCTGCCGAGATACTTGCTACAAAGCAAAATTCCGACGGTTTGAATGCCATCATACATGCCATTACCCCAATCTTCAACACCATGTGACTACGTGCACTAGGTCTAAAGATGCTTGGGATATCTTAGAAACCGTATTCGAAGGTAATACCAGTGAATAGGAATCTAGGCTTCAAAACCTTAATTCCGATTGGGAAAACCTTCGTATGGTAGATGAAGATTCATTTGATGAGTTTAATCACAAAGTGTCTGAAATTGTTAATGCATCTTTTGCATTGGGTAAGACTATTCCTGAAAAGGACATTGTGATAAAAATTCTCATATCGCTGCCATCTAGATACGATTCTAAGAAGCATGCCATCGTTGAAGGAAATAACCTTGATGCTCTTTCCAGAAACACGTTGGTTGGAAAGCTAAAGATCTTTGATCATGAGCACACATCCAAAATCGGAAAGGATGTTGCTTTCAAAGCACAAAAGAACAATAAATTACTTGACAAAAGTAAAAGTGTTTATGTCTCTGAGGATGATCTTTCTGAGACTGATTCATCAGATGAAGATCTTGACAAATCAGTCTCTATGATCACAAGACAGTTTAGGGATATTCTATTGAAAAGAAGTAAACGATTTTCAAGAGACAAGCCTAGGTCATCAATTAAACCTCATAATCGTGTTCCTCCTAAAAATAGGGATATTGATGAAACTGATGACGAGGATATGCCTCGGTGCTTTAAGTGTAAAGGTTTTAGTCATTTTGCAAATGAGTGTCCAAATCGGAAGAAATACACTGGGAACAAAGGTCTTGTTGCAACTCTTGATGAAATGTCTGATAGCTATGATTCTAATGAAGAAGAGAAATCAAGTGTTGCACTTCTTGGTGAAAATATTGATTTTGATAATTGTAGCAATACATACATCAATCTTGATATTCTTTCAGAAGAAAACCCAACCAATCTGGAAGAAAAAATTGACCCCTTCTTTGGAAACTCTGTGTATAATGTTTCAGGTTCCACTATGTGTCTAGCTGCTTGCACATCTCAGATGCCTGAATTTTATCCAAGATTGACGTGCTCATATTGTTCTCTAAAGGGTCATGAATATCAAAGTGTTACAAGTACAAACACAAATTGAGGCATGTTAACAAACTTCAACGAAGGACAAATCGATTATCAAATAATCTTAAACTTGCTCAGAAGACCGCTGAGGTATGTAAGATTTTATCTTCATCTAAGAAGTTAGTTTCCAGGAACAAAACAAGACCATTAGAGAAGAAATTATGGTCAAATCGTTTTGATAGACAGAGGTCTGTGGATTCCTCTCAAGAGGAACATGGTGGACAAATTGTTATTCACCGCAACACAACTTGATTGTGTTGATTTGTAAATCTTGTCTCATGTACCTAATCAAAAGAGACAAGATTATGTACCTCTCAGGCTTTAGGAAAAGGTTGTTTTTTTTTTTTGGAATTCCCTGTCTATCAACAAAGGAGGGTCATTCTCGACAATTCTACTCTCTTTAGGGTTCATAGTTGTGCGTGCACAAACCTATTAAAGGTTAACCCTACATTCCTTTTTCCTTCCTTGAAACTTCTTTTATCTTAAGACCACTTGTTGAGATTGTGATTTCCTCTCAAAATTCCATACGTTTATGGATACTCAAAGCATCATGTCTTCTGATGGAAAAGATGTTAATATGATTGTCAAGCCATCAATCATGAAGGAAAAAGAGAAATCTTCGTTAGCTCCGACATTGAAAAGAAAAAGAAGGAATGCGAGGAAGCCTAAAGCTGGTCCTTCAAATTCTCAGAAGTTTTCTAATGTTCTTGAAGTGTTAAAGGAGACACAAAAGGAGATTCAACAAATAAAGGCTTTTGTGTTTAAGACTCATGAGATCCAGAAGGCCCTGGTTCGACATCAGTCAAGAAGGTTTATTGATATTAACTCCTATCTTCATGAACCTTATGTTCCAATGGATGTTGACGACAAGGAGTTCAGGGAAGATAAATAATTTTTCAAAGGTCTTAACATCTAGTAAATCTTCGGATGAGAATTTTATTTTCTTGTTTTGTTTAGAAGAATAACTAGAGTTTGGAATAGCCATTATTGTGATTACACATAGCTATGTCCAACGTTTTCATCTTCATGTTTTTAGGTTTATTTGTTTAAATTCTAAAAAATTGTTTAGAAGATGATTTTTGCAGTATTAATCTTTATGGTTTTATATATTGCAATTTGTTATGGGATATGTGTGTTTGCATCCGTGAACTATGATTGTCCCATACCTTGTCAAAAGTTAAGTCTTTTATATGTCGATATGCATGTATTGATAAAAGAATGAATGAGCTTTTGACATCACAAAAGTTTGAAGCCTATTATGTCATTATTGATGGAAGATAGGATGAACTTTTGATTACGAGGATTATGTCTATTATATGTCATTGTGCAAATAGTGATGGAAAATAGAATAAATCCTCGTTTATTCCGTAGTATTGATCTTCCCTGATCCATATTTTATGTATATAATGTGTGGCTCCGTAAGTTCTCTTATGTTGAGCATTTCTGATTAGATTAATTATGGGTTCTCTTGTGGTTAATCTAATTGAGTATTTTTGGATTCAAATTCATATTCGTATGTGATTTGTTATGTCCAAAGAAATCCTTCTTTTCTTTTGAAATTAAGGTCGCTCTTGTTGTTCTTTCGGGAATGACATATTCTGGGGGAGAGTTCTTAATTGAACTTGTGCTTAATTGCCAAATCTTTGTGGGGAGTGCGGCTGTGGAATATTATAGGGGTTATCTTGTATCTTTATAAACTCCTTGAGGAAAGCATTTAGCTTCGGCTATATGATTGCATCTAAATAAGTTGATATGTGCTTTCTTTTGGTCATAAAATGTCTCTTTGGAAATTTCATTAGGATCCAGTTTTCGTACCTTCGCCAATTTTATTGACAAAAAGGGGGAGAATTAATATGTAGTTAGCACTACAAATACATATGGTTGTCGGATCATTATGTAAGGGGGAGTGGTTTCCATGTGAGATGGAGTATTGACTAAGGGAGAGTGATACATATCACCATAGTATTGTTGTCGAAGTTGTGATACAATTGAAATTTGATGTTGTATAATAATACTATGACACTGTATAACAATGATTGAGAACTCTTGTTTTCTCATTGTTATAGCTACGGATTTTCAACAACGATGATGCTAAACTTACAACCTTTGGGATCATTGGAGTACTTGGAAGTGACGAAAATTTCGATTAATGTTGAATATTAGGCATGTGGAATAGGAGCTACAAAAGTTTATTTATTTATTTTTATATTCCATATGTATTGATAGTTTTGTCACTAAAATTGACAAAGGGGGAGATTGTTAGAGCACTGCTCGGTCGAACTCGCATGTGTTGCTATCTCAAGCATGTTTGTCAATATTAGTGATCAAAACTATAAGTATTGATTTCTAGTCTACTATAGCTAAGTCTCGGACTAGGATAGAAAGTGTAGTTGAGCTCAACAGCTCCATGACAATCATCATACAAGACGAAGAGCTACTCAAGGAACTGGTGGAACTTCATCGACTAAAAGGTATGTGGAGACTTGAAATTATCTATCACTCAAAAGTCTATCTACTTTATCTCCTATCTTGAGACAAAAGTCATTTTACTATATAGACTTTGATTATACACATTTTCTATTTCGAGCCGAGTTTATCTCGCCTATCTATTTCTCGAAATATGTGTTGGTAATCTTTCGCTTTGGCCAAGTTCATCTTTACCTAGTGATGAAAGTCATGTTATGTTTCAATCACTTTGAAAATGGATTTGACGAAAAATAGTTTGTGAATAAAAATTATATAACGTCCTATAAGAATGTTTCAATGATTGAAATGAGAGTTTAGATTATATAACCATTGTTGGACATAAGCATTGTGTGGAAACGCATACATGTATAATTCCTTATTCCTTGAACCGAAGTATGCTTACTTTGTTGATCAGGAAAATCGGAACAACGGTCCATGAACCCGATCAAGTGAACTTGTCATAGGTTTTCATCCCGAGAAAATCTGCTGAAGTTTGTAAACTTCTTCGGGGAACTTAAGTCCGCGAACTTAGTCCGCGTACTTGAGTTTGTTATTTCTAAAAACGATTATTTGTGAACTTATACTTATATAAACTAAGGAATGCAATTTGCAAACCATGGCTATAAAGTTCATGAATCGATTTGAGTGAATCAAATCGTTTTTGTTTAGATTGTGTCTTGTATACTTCTATAAGATCTAAGCAATTGAACAACTCTCTAACTAGTTCATTTGAGTCATTTGAACTAGTTATGGTGAAGAAGAATATGGTTGATATGAAAGTGCTCATATGGCTAACCATTTGGTTAACTATTGTTGAACCAACAAATGTACATGTTTGGGTAAGGTTACACAAACCTAAAACGTACATTTCATTTGTGTGTAACAAGCTAAGTTTTCGATCCAACGGTTGAAAGATATTAGCTTGAATCTAATCAGGTTTTCATCTAACGGTGAATATTGTATGCTTTGTTATTAAGCTAACATTGATTGCAACCCCTGATTTGAAAGACTATATAAGGGATAACTCTAGCAACTAGGAAACCTAATCCCCACACCTCCTGTGTGATACTAGTTGTATAAGCTAGAGTCGATTATCCTTTAACCTTAGGTTTCTACCGAGACCCTATAAGTTAACGACTTGAAGACTTCATTGGGATTGTGAAGCCAGACCGATACTACTTTCTTGTAGTTGTGTGATCTGATCTTGTTGTTTCTATCGTATTGAGTACAATCGTAACTATTGGCTTGAGATTGATATCTCCGATAGGCAAGATATAAAAGTAGTCACAAACATCTTCGTCTCATCGTTTGTGATTCCAAAATATCTTCTTTCGCCGCGTCGATTAAGATTATTGTGAGGTGATTGATAATACTTGGTTGTTCTTTGGGAATATAAGTCCGGGTTATCAATTGGTTCCTATTCACCTTGATTTATCAAAATACGGAACAAAACTTGTAGGTATTTCTGTGGGAGACAGATTTATCTATTACCGTAGACTTTTCTGTGTGATATAGATTTGTTTATTAAAGTCTTCGACTTTGGGTCGTAGGAACTCTTAGTTGTGGGTGAGATCAGCTAAGGGAATCAAGTGCGTAGTATCCTGTTTGGGATCGAGATCGTAAAGAGCGCAATTGTACCTTGGATCGGTGTGAGATTGATGGGGGTTCAACTACAGTCCAGACCGAAGTTAGTTTTTAGTAGGCTAGTGTCTGTAGCGGCTTAATACAGTGTGCGTTCAATCTGGACTAGGTCCCGGGGTTTTTCTGTATTTGCGGTTTCCTTGTTAACAAAACTTCTGGTGTTTGTGTTATTTGTATTCCGCATTATATTTTGTTATATAATTGAAATATCACAGGTTGTGCGTTAAGTTCAATCAATTAGAATATCCAACCTTTGGTTGTTGATTTACATTGATTGACACTTGGATATTGGTCTTTGGTACCATCCAAGTTATTTATCTTGTATTCAATTAGACTCGCATATTTCTATTTGCTTGAGTAAGAATTAAATCGACAAAGAGAGATATAACTCTTTGATATACTTTATTAAGATTGAGTCTAGTTGATTCTCTTGAAAGTATATTGGAGTTAGTCCATACAGATTGCTAATCGAAATATTGGGTGTGGTTGTTGTACCTCCGCCTTTTCACTAAGTGCAACTAAGTCACAACGATGCAAGCACCACATGAGCTGCATTTCCTTAGATGATTATTAACTAATAACATATGTAAGATTTTTCGCGATCGACCACCACTAATTGATTACTTCTATTTCTATTATTGTTATATTTCTCCTAATAAAGTTTCAAAGTGTTATATATCTATGCAAAGCTATAAGTTAGAATTAATTATTTCATTGAATATGCATCGTTGAAATTTATTCCGCAATAAACTGGATAAGCTCATATACACTTAAAACAACGAACTGGAATGAAACACCGTAAGGACTCCTTATAACGCGCAAGTAAGCAGTGCCATTATTTGAATTTGAAAACAAAAAAACAGAAAAGGTTCCAAGTGTGGTCCTCGAAGGCAATTTATGATCTCAAGATACAAGTTTCGATGAAAAAAAAAGTGTCGCAACAGTTTTGTCCATTATTTATTGATGATTTAGTGATCCTCATTCAAGCCGTGATCACCATAAAATACATCATGGAAGAATCCCTCACCTCGTGTTGTAGATAGACCAATATACAACTTTCATGAATACTGAAGGATTCATTGTTTGTTCTTGAATCTAGACTAGTCTGAGTAATGAATCTTCTATTACCACTTTTTTACAGTAATTAAAATCACATCAATCCGCTACAAACACTAGCATATTATCAGACTTTGGACTGGATTGTAGTTGAGACTGAATTCACCCCCCAAGCAACTCAACTGCAGTCGCACTCTTTACGTCTCTAAAACCTTTTTTTTTTATATAGGAAGAGAAGATTTTATTGAGTAAAGAATGTATATGATACCACCAGTAGTAGTAAGAAAAAAAATTAAGTAAATACAATATTCTAGTTTTGAATTGTGTAAGCAAAGTTTAAATGAACCCTATTACCAAAAGCAGCAGCCCAAGTGAGAACTAGTGTTTTGGCATCACAACATAATTCTTCATCTAGCTTGTAAGTGTAGTTTTATTCAAAAACTCGGCAATTTCTTTCCCTCCATAAACCCATATGACATCAGCAAGGATGGAGTATTGTACCAAGATCTTGCAAGACTAATGAAAGAGTCTGGAAAAACCCATCCCAAGTCTCAGAAGGAGTTATAGAGGACCAACCCTTGTGAGAAACTTTGCAGTGAAGTAAAATATGGTCTTGGGATTCTGAACTGTGTCCACATAAGCTGCATGAATTGTAAGTATCCACTCCCTTGTATTGCATCCTCTCTTGAGAATTTAATCTTCCATGAACAACACACCATAACAAAAAGATTAACCTTTGGTGGAATTCCATGTACCCCATACAAAATCATGAGGAAAATTATCTACTCCATCATCACAAATCACCTTTGAGTATAAAGATCTAACTGAAAAGGTTCCATCTGAAGTCAGAGGCCATCTCCTAACATCTGGAAGAGTATCTAGGATTGGAGGTGTAGAATCAATAACCTATAGAAGAGCAGCTAAAGAATTAACTTCATCATTTGTGAGGGTTCTCTTAAAATCAAATTTCCCAGAGTTATCTGCTATGGTATGATCAGCTAAGCTTGCATTCTTAAGTCTATCCAGCTTATACATATTGTTAAAAGAGTCCATAAGAAAAAACTCCATTCTCCATCTGTCATGCCAAAAATAAGTGTTCCCTCCTGAATGAATGCTGAGATAGTAGTTTGAAGTGATAAGAGTGCCAGCTTCAACAATGTTCGTCCAACATGAAACTCCATGAGCTGAATGAACTTTTTCGGGGTCCAAGAAGAAAAAGTGCAACCATATTTCTTCACAATGAGTTTATACCATAAATGGGATTTTTCACTCCCAAATCTCCAACACCATTTAGCAAGAAGAGCTTGATTCATTACTTTGAGATTAAGAATCCCTAAACCACCTCCCTGTTTAGAAGCCATTACCAACTTCCAATTAATTAAGTGAGAACATTTAATTCCAGAAGAATTATGTTCCCATAGAAAATTCCTCATTTTCTTCTCCAAGATATTTATGATTGAAATATGAGCTTTGAATAAAGAAAAGTAATACATTGGAAGCTTAAAATGTGTTTCAGGAGAGCCAATTTACCTCCTTTTGAAAGTGAAATATGATTCCAAAAATAAAGTCTTGCATCAACTCTTTCAAGAATGGGATTCCAAATGGATTTGCAGTTAGCTTTAGCTCACCAAGGCATACCCAGATACATGAAAAGCAAATTGTCTATTTTGCAGCCAAATGCAGTTACCCACTCATTGAGCTATTGCACACTTCCAATTGAAATTATCTTGTTTTGGAGGTGTTAACCTTTAGACCTGCAATGAACTGATTTAAGATTTTTCTTAGTTTTCATAGTAGTAATTAAGATTCGTTCTCTCAGACTTGCGAAGATTAAATTTAAAGGTTTAAACAAAAGCGAAAATAATAAACAAAAGCGAGAGTCACTGGGTCTAGGATTCCACCGCATTCATATTAATAGGTTCAATTATTATTCTTCAGCAATTATCGCTCAATAAACAAAACAACAAGGACTCTTATTTTTGCCAAGGTAGATTCTCCAAAGATTAGTTATAAATCTTAAGTATGGGCCATCAAACATCTAAGCAAGCACGACCCATCTAATAAAATGATAACTAATTTTTTCAAATCATAATTCTATTTTAATTAGTGCAAAAGTCAAATAAAGAATTAATTAAAATTACCCACGTATGAAATTAAGCTTCCTCCGTCGACCCAATGTAGGGGTTTAGCTACTCATATTGTAGACACTCTCAAAATATTTTTATAGCTCAAATGGTGCTTACAATGAAGAAAAGAAGTGAAAATACAATAAACCGGAATTTGCAACGGTTAATGGCCGCTACAAACTACCGTTACAGACTTAAACACATTACACAAGAACTATATTTGGAAACGGTCGTAGACCAACGGTCGCTAAGATGTGAACATGTGACCGTTCATAAACGACAGTCCAAAAGTGCCGTCTGTGTTCTTCTTCTTCCTCTTCTCTGCAGCAGCAGAGAAGTTGCTCTGCCGCTCTCTGTTCTTCTCCCCGACTCTCTATATCCCTTTATCCTTCTTCCACAATCCTTTTTATACTCAACAGGCCATCCAATCTCCGAGTAAATGAGAATATATTCTCTTTATTTCTCTCGGATATTCACAGCGAATAATTTCCTTGTACTGCTATTCCACGCGCAAGATGAAGTCGAGATATTCTCAGCATTAGATTTCACATTTTAGTTAGAGTAAAACTTTGTCATCCCCACGTCAAACTACCAAAAATATCTCGGAGAATAGCCGAGAATATCTTTTTTTTCCTGTTTCGTCAAAACTTCACGTGACACCCTTTTTCTTCGATTCCAAGTCAGCAACCAATCATATCCAGCTATAACAGACTCGTACAAGTCCAAAACCAAGGTTAAGTTGCACACGAACTCCTACAATTCTCTAACTGAACTTTCCGGCAGGGAATAAACCCGAGAGTGATATTTTCTCCAAATCCGTTATTCCAGCCAATTATGATCGAAACAAAACACCTTACCAATCCTGTTAAACTGATTAAAGTTATCCCTAACAGTTTTAGACATTTAATCTCCTTTGAAAACGATCAAAATTTCAACCCTAATTCTGTTCCTTTGAAACCAATTTTCCCGCCAATTTCCTTTTCAATCTGTTGCTTCAAATCACCATCCTAGACAATTTTAATCCAATCAAGCGATCATACCGATCTGTTTAGGTTTAAGGAAGATGCCTATTCAATTTCAGCGCTTTAGTCTCACTCGAACACCTCCAATTCTCAAATCCTAATTCTGCACTTATTTTCCCGCCAAAATTTGAAATTCAAACGAAGAAGATGACTGCCCCTTATCCAATCCGGGTGTGCGAATAGCAATTAGGGTGCCCCTTAGTAATTGGGTGCCCCTTATCCAATATTGAGAGTCCGAATAACATGTGTCCTCCGGGTTACAAAAACCACTTTTCGAGCAACTCTCTCCATAAGAGCTTATTTGACAAAAACACCTACAAACAAGTTTATTAGTGATAAAATGAGGCCCAGCTAATGTATTTATGGGTGAAAATGCGTCGCACTTTCGTGCTCATCATGAACTCAAAGCAATGGAGTATAGAAAAAAGGTTTGTAAGTTCTTCCTTCTTATTATCCACAAAGAGAATTGTGTCATCATCATAGTGTAGATGATTCACCACAAGCTCATCCTTCACTACTGAAAAACCATTGAAGAGACTTAGATTAGCTGCTTTATCTAAGTATCTGGACAAACCTTCCATGGCAATATTGAACAGTAAAGGTGACAGGAAGCCTTGTCAAACTCCTCTTATGCTTCCAAATAATACAAAAGCTGAGCCATTAATCAACATAAAAAAAAAATGTTGTAGAATAACAATATCCAACCCATCTACACCACCTTGAACTGAATCCCATCTTCTTCGTAACAAATTCCAGATAGCTCCAATTGACTCTATCAAATACCTTTTCAAGATCTATCTTACAGATAATCCCAGGCATACTAGATTTTAATCTAGAGTCAACAAGTTCATTTGCTATTAAAATTCCATCAAAAATCTGTATACCCTCTATATATGCAAAGTAAACAAGTGATATTAGTTTAGGCATTACCAGTTTAAGTCTAGTAGCTAGAACTTTATCTAGTATTTTATAAGTACTAGTAAGCAAGCAGATATGCCTACAATCCTTAATTGATTTCGCATGATCTTTTTCAGGCACTAAAGGTATAAAAGTAGAATTATGCTTCATATTAATATTACCTGTTACATAAAATTCTTAAATTGTAGCCATGATATCAGATTTCAAGAATCTCCGGCATTTTGTGAAAAACATTATAGGATAGCCATCAGGCCCTGGTGCTTTGTCTTGTCCCAATTCTTTAATCGCATTCAGCACCTCTTCTTCAGTGAAGTTGGCATCCAAAATGTCAGATTCCATTGTATTAATGCTATCAAATCTAATGTATTCCAATGCAGGTCTAATGTTCTCCTCTTCCCTAAAAAGATTTTTGTAGAAATCCACAATGTGATTCTGCAGCTGAAGTCTATCATCTGACAACTCCCCATCAATGTACAATTGCCTTATCCTGTTATGTCTTTTTCTTGCATTTTCCTTACTCATAAAGAAATGAGTGTTACTATCACCTCCAATTAACCAATTTGTTTTTGATTTGATCTTTCCAAGCAACCTCCTCCATCTTTGTGACTTTCTCAAATTCAGCTTTATGTTGTAACTTCTCATTCAATTGCAATTTAGATAAGAGATCATCTTCAGCCAAACTATCAAGAACTTGTATCTCAGAAAGAATATTCTTGAGCTTAACATTTGTATGCCCAAAGGTTTACTTATTCCACTCCTTTAACTTCTCTTTGAGAGCCTTCAGCTTGCACCAAAGTATAATACTTGGACTACCTGCAAAATAAAAAGATAACCACCACTCTTCTAACTTGTTAATAAATCCATTCTACAAAAACCACATAATTTCAAATCTAAAAGGACTAGGTCCCCAAGAAGGATCAAAAATGTCAAGAATGATGGGAATATGATCTGAGCTAGGTCTAGCTTTGGCTAATTGAGAAACAAAAGGGTAATGGGTTTCAAAGGAAGGGTATATTAGGAATCTATCAAGTCTGGACATAATGGGATTGGTATGACCATTTGACCAAGTGAATCTTGCACCTTTAAGAGGTAGATCAAGGAGGTTGAGATGTAAGATGAACTTGTTAAAGTCTTTCATACTCTTGGAAATCTTTGAACATCCTTTCTTCTCAGCACATTTTGTTATAATGTTGAAATCACCACCAAGGCACCAAGGTAGATCCCACAACCTGCAACAGTTGTCTAGTTCTTCTCAAAAGAATTTTCTGTCATATGGTTTGTTTGGACCATAGAGATTGGTAAGAACCCACTCAAAATTATCAGTTTTATTCTTGCATAAGATAGATAGAGTGTAATCTCCCACAAGTGAGTCTGTTGCCCCCACAAAATCTTTATGCCATAAAATAATCATCCCTCCAGAATTTCCAAAAGATTTTTGATATGTCCAACCAAAGTCAGTATGACCACAAATTTGCTGAACATCAAAATCTGTGCAACGCATCATCTTAGTCTCTTGTAAAATTATAATAGGATCTCTAGTCGTTTGAATGATGTTCTTGACAATTAGTATTTAGTTTGGAGAGCATAACCTCTAACATTCCATGAGAGAATCTGTAAACTCATTGATTAACTGCTGAAACCCCACGCTTCTTGCTTCTACTTCTTGTTGAGCCCAGCATACCAACTTGTGTTCGATTCAAGTCTAGTCTTTTGCATTCTGTAACTAGTCTCTTTGGTGTTATTAAGGAAGTACTAGGAGAGCAAATATCATCACTTGTGTCTTCAGATGAAGGCTCAAATCCTGGTGGATACGTGGGTGTTGAGGATGTACTGTCATGATCCTCAGAGATTAACAAATAGATGAAAGTATCTTTTAAACCTCCTATAGGAATATATTTGCTTTTTAGTTTATGGATGGAATTGCCGGATACTCCATCTATGGGAACTAATGATTGGACAACAAAATCTTTCATAATTATTGGAGTTGTCATTCTTGTGCTATTAGTTTTGACAATCAGACCATTCAATGAAATCTTGGTCATAAGAAACTTCTTTGAGTGGTTGGCATACTGTTAAAACTAGCCTCTAAAGTAACTACAAGCTGGGAAAGTCTGTGAACTTCTGTAATAATCCAATTAGGTACAATTAACTGTTGGGTTTTTATATTTGGTGTATGAACAATAAAGGATGGAATATTTGGTGGTGTTTTAAGGATTGGTGGTTGTATAGGTTTTGTTTGTAGGATTGGTGGTTTTGTGGGAATGGGGATGGATGTCTCTGGAGTGTAGAAGTTATTTGGTATGGTTATGATTAGGCTTACAAATCTTGGAATTGTCTTAATGATGCAAACAAGTTTTTGGTTGAAGGTACGAGTGAATTTGGGTTTGTTGAAGATTTTGGGTTGAGCAGGTTGTTGTTTGGATGGAGTTTCAACAGAATTGTCAACAGCCATGCAGAATGATGGTGATGTTCATTTCCATTACTTCTTCAACCGTATCAGTTGATTTGGGTAATGCTATCCAAGTATGCATCGACTTACCATATGCATTCTTTTTTTTTTCCTTCGGTTTTCTGCGTTTTCTGGCTTTTTTGTTGGATTCATTTGATGGTGCCCGTGCAAAAGTTTCCAAAAATTCTTGCTTGTTGACTAAGTTTGTACTTGTAGAATCTGCATTGATGACTAAATCTTGCATGGAACCGACTAACGTGCTTGATTACTCGAAGGAATTTACATTTTTGAAATTATCTTCAAGATTCAAAAAGCTTGAATTTCGCCTTGACTGATCCAAGTTAGAATGAGTCACACTTACCGGTAAGTGAGTAAGGTTCCGGCTACTCTGTTTGGGTGTCTCAGCAATGAAAATGTGTGTTGTGTAATTACCTGAATCAGTGACAATTTGGATTGCACGAGGGATGTGATTGATTCCTTTGTTGTTTCTGATCTTCGTCCTAATAGTAGAGAGATCTTGTAGTTTCAATGATCTTGGATTAATTAACAGAATGTCACCACAATCATTACCGAATAAGTGCATCAATTTGGATGGCCAAAGTTAAAAAGGGACACCAAATATTTCAATATGAAAATATGTTGCCTTATCAGAATTTGATTTCCAAAGTTGTTCCTTCCATTTGAACACTGATAAATTCACATTTTCGACAGCAAACATGAACTCAAAATCAGGCATAATATCTTCATTCGCTTTGAAAATTGCTTGACAAGAATTTACAGGGAAAAGATTCAATAGAACGCATCTCTGAATCTGGGTTTGTAGAGCAAGGTTAATACTATCCCATGAGTTGACAGCTGTTGGTGATGAGATCACATACAATTCTTTACATTTACCTAAAGAATTTTCTTGATCAATATACTCAACTTTAATGGCATTTTGATTGCCGGATCCGGAGATAATTGCAGAAGCAACATAACCGTCACATAAAAAAGGAGATGAATATATGGATCTTTTGCTTGGTTTTGGTGGCTCAAAAAGCTTAGGATGAATGACTGACTTAGGGTTGGAGGTGAGAACTTGGGAATATGATCGGTGTGGTGGTTTTGGCTTAGGTGTGTTCAAGTAATGTGTGACAGTGGTTGTTTCTTTCAGAATTACTTTTAGAGCATTAGCAATGGCGAACCATCCATAAAAACAATCACCAAATGGAATATAGAATGAGACTAGATCTGCCTTAGGGTTGGGTTTGGCTAAGAGGTTGGACAAATAAAAACCATTATTCTCAGTGAATTTCCAAGTTTTCCAACCTGCATCACCGTTTTTAGCAGCTTCAAACAGTACATTGTACAAGTGTTTGGCCAAAGAAATTAGGAAATCTCCTTGTGTATATCATGTATGATAGAATTTTGTCAGGGTAATTGGTGATGAGGGTATGTGTTTTTTGAAAGAAAATCTAAAAAAATTTCGATCAATTTGGATGTAGCGATGTTTAGGTTGCATGATTTAGTATTGGGTCCAGAGAACTGAAAGGATTAAAGGATCTAAAAGATTTTTATAGGGTTCTAAGGATTCTATAGGGTTCTAAAGGGATCTATGGTGAAAAGATTTGAAAAAATACAGAGTTTGGAGAATGGAGAGGAGATCGATGAGAGAGAAACATCATGCTTAGTTATGTTACGTCTCCAGAACCTCGCAAGCTCTACGCAATTAATTCCTTAGCTGGCGTCATTTACAGCCTAAGAGTTGCTTCAACCTAAGTGAAGACTTTTGATACCAATATGCCTATATCAAATGATATCTTTTTTGATATTGGCCTTCAACAGAAGATGCAACTTGGGTTGCACGAGGAGGCACGATACCCGATTTCAACGCTCGGCGAGAATTTATATGTCTTTCATTTCCCAATAATTAAATCATATCTCTGGATATTATATTAGTATAGTACACTTGTGTGCTAGATAATATTTGGTTGTCATCCATGAGATATATATGTGTATTAGTTGGACAACAGTTGAAATCTTTTACAAACCGAAAATTAATTTTTTTTTTGCATATATTCTAATATTTTTTTATTTGGAAATTCCTTGTTGTCCAAATTACCTCGTCCATTATAAATAGTGAAGTTTGTTCTTCTTAAAAACTTGTCCCTTGGACACACAAAACTAATCGTTTGTGTGGGAATCCCACTGGAGTATTCGTGTGATACTCATTTGAGAAGATAATATCCTAATTAGACGAAATCTCTTATTTGGTCTTTATTTAAAGTCTTATGTGGGATCAAAGAAACACTAATAATACGGTTGGTGGGAAACTAAAACAATATTGTTATTTTAGTTTTTGGTTTGATTGGCTAACGGTAAAGCTGAACCTTGATATCACCTAGTTTGTTTATTCTGTGATCCATCTCTTCTAATATATAAGGTCACTCGAACCAGATCGAGGATCAATGATTTCAGATCTGGTCTTTATTGATTAAAGATCTGAAGATAGGACTTCTGATTATCCATTGTTAATATACTTCGTTCTGTGCGTGATCCATCACAGGGGAATCAAGATTTTTGTGCAGGTATATGAAGACTGAAGATTTCAAGAGTAGAAGATTTTCTTATTGGTTTTCTGATCTTTGTGGTTATACTTCGTGCACATTTGATTGAATGGGATCCGACAAGCTCATTTATCTTGATAGAAATCTTATAATTTGTTATATAGATCAACGATCTATCATTTAGTGGTTTTCTTCAGAATTCGAATATGATAGATTGTAAACTAAGTTTTTGATTATTTCGATAATGTTAATCTTGGTTGCTCTAAACCGACACAAAGGAGTTTATATTTATTAAACGGAAGAACCTTTGTAACTCAACTTATCTATGATTAACTTGTTAATCTGAGATATTGATAGAGTGCTTACTAAAACAGATTAGTCCTTTACTGTTTCAGAATACAATCTAAAAGAGTTAAGTGCCAGAAGTCTTCTCAACGGGTGAAGCAACTTAAGATAGTGGACTTTATATTAGGATTCACGTGCATAGACCAGATAGTTAGTAGGCACAGTGATACTGAAGTAAATAAGTAACTATGAGTTAGTTTACTTGGTATTAGCTATACGAACTTCGTAGTAGTCTTTGTATAGCATCTTAATTCCGAGAGTATTCAAAACCGGACTGGTCCCGGAGTTTTTCTGCATTTGTGGTTTCCTAGTTAACAAAATCTTGTGTGTCGTGTGATTTAATTTACTTCCACATTATATTTATTTGTATTTATAATTAAAGTAAATACACTCGTATGTTAATCAAATGCTTGGTTTGATCCCATATTTGGTTCGGTCCCGAACTTTGACCGGTACCAAGTGGACATCTTGTGGTTGTCGTCTTCTTGACAGTGTATGTCTATATTAGATCACACATGGTATGTCTTGAATAAGTTGATATTCAAAATATTGTGGTGTACTTGGTACCCCCATCATTTCACTGACCCATGTCTTCTTTGTCCTCTCATGTTTTCTCCATCACCCCTCATTTTAATTTTTTTTTCTTCGATTCATCGTTCGATTCTCAAACAAAATCATCATGAGACCTGAAGTGAAGAATTGGTGAGTGAATGAGATGAAATAGAAGTTAATACTCTAGAAATAACTGTTATAAGATAACAATCAAAAAACCCACTATTTAATTATGCTTTTGATTAGTTAAAAGGTGAGATTCGATGAAGCTACAGTTTAAAATTGGTTTTTTGAAACTATTTACGGCTGGAAGTACTTATTTCTCAACCAAAAATCTGCCATTACAACTGGAAAAATAGCAATTCACAACTGCAAGATAGGTTTATGGTTGAGAAATTTTGAATTCCCAATCGTAAGTACCTGTTTACGATTAGGATTTTCCTAGCCGTATATAGTTATGATTCCCATAAGAAAAATAAAGGTTGAATTTACGTCTAGGTATATTCCCAACCACAATAGATAAAAATTCCCAGCTGTAACGCTTATGCCCGAACCACAAATAGCAAATTACAGCTCGGAAATTTAAATTTTCCATCCCTAAATAGAGTAGAAATTACATAATGAAACTTTATACTCAATTTAAGAACGTTGATAAGTTTATAACTATTTTAAGAATGAGTATAGCTTTATACTCGATCATTTTGTATAAACTTGCACCTGACTGTTTTATTAATAAAAACGGCTGGGTATTATGAAATCATACTCGGACATTTCAGTTTTATTAATAAAACGGCTGGGTATTATGAAATCCTATGCAGTGAAATAGAGGTGTTACCTTACCATAATCGAAACTCACCTATCACAAAGGGGTAGGGGTGAAACTATTTCAACTTAATCTAAAGACTTAAAGGCATAGACAAATAAGGCTCCCACGTTGAACGATGAGGAAACCCTTGCTTCCTATTGGTCAAAACAGGCCTTTTTTGAATTTTGTGAAACGAGCGTTTTGGTGAGGACATTTGGCAACGTATGATTGGTTTAAAAAGAATAGGACAAAGATTAAAAAAAAGGAATCCAAATTCAATTGGATAAAGAGTATTACATTAACTAGTTGGAAGCCTAACAAGCTAAGGGCTTCTCCAATGGATCTTGTGTGAAGAAAAAAGTCTTCATCCACGTAAGATGCACTACCATTTTCTTTTAAAAAGAATCTCCAACCCTAACCTCTTTGACTAACCTCTAGATGACATGGCATACTTTTAGCTAGACATCCTCTTCACCAACCTCTTGTTTCAGAGGTTCACCAATGGATTAGTACCCATCCTAGTCAGCTTTTTACAATTAAAAGTTAATTTAATATTATATTAGAATTAATATCTAATCTAAAATAAGAAACGGAATAATAATTTTTCTCGGGTCCATTTTCTCCATTCTTTTTTTTTTATGCAAAGAAAGTAATTTATTTAAGAACTGAAGCCTATTACAGGCATTGTATCTGCATATAATGCATCAACAATGAAGTTTGGTGGGTATTGAATCCACGCCTTTGCTAATTTTAAAAATACGAGAATGTTTTGCCAGCCTATCTGCTGGTTTATTTAACTTGCAACTAATGAAATTGCAACTCCAAGTTGGATGTTTACTTAAGAGACTAATAATATCTAAGATAATACAGTAGCTTGAGATTCCCATCTGACAATTTGATGTTCCCCATTTGCTGCCTTCACCATATTATGTGCGTCTAGCTCAAACCTGATCACGTCTTGCGGTTTAGATATTAGCCCATCTTATAGCGTCTGACAGCCAATTATCTCTGCATGTTACGCATCTAAACATCCATGTTCATGGATGCAACATCCTCGTTCGAATGCACCTGTAAAATTGCGAAGTATTCGTCCATTTTCTCCATTCTCGCTCGTTTAAGTACGAAAGAAATTTGCTTCCCTTTATTTTTCAATCCAGGGTCATCGTTCTAGATGCTATTGGGAAATGGGAATCATTCATACATCCAGTATTCCAGTGTGGACACTTAATTATTTTAGAATCCGCTAACTAGTTAATTAACAAGGTATGTTCATATCAACGACACAACACACCCCTTTACTGTTACGTACTCCATCCTAGTCCATCACCGTCTGTAATCTCAAGCTATATCAATAGTATAAACAGATTCATTCACTGTTATGTACCATGTCCGATGATCAATGACTATCCAGATAAACTATTTATCTTAATGGATCCCATGTTTTTGTAATAAAATGGTTTGTTAATTTGATTGGATCATGAATCTGGTGTTGATTCTGGTTTTGCAACGCAACATTGGATCGCTAATCAATTTTGTACCCTAACGTATTCGGTGTTGTGCAGCCTATTTTCTTCTCTTCCGATGAAATAAAATCTTTTGTTAATTTTGAAAATAAGTGCCAACTAGGCAAAAATATAGATAAAAACTTAGATGCGTTGGAGAAGATTTTTTTCTCCCCCTTATAATTAGGAAAATTGGTTACCAAGTAAGATAGAGAATGTCTTCCCACAACGCCACATATTAAGCTGACCACATGACCATTGGAGAAGCTTTAAGCTCCAACAACATACTACTACACTAAATTAATTGAACAAGTTGTTGTGCTAGCCTACCGGAGAGCCTTATGGGTAACCTAACCAAGGGAGTCGAAACGTATGGGGTGGTGGGGGATTGTGTCACAAGTGGGCAAACTAACTCTACCTTCCATGTTAATTTCAGCAATATTATCCTATTGGGGGCTCGAACCTGGAACCTCCTGGAACGCATGAAACTTTAGGGAACGGGGATGACCATCTGAGCTAGGTACCCGTTTTATTGGAATTCAATTGAAATTCATGACGTGATAATATTTATTGAGGACACTTGGTAATGTATGAATTAAAAACTTAAAAGGAAAACTTAACTATTTTTTTCTCCAAATTAATATATTTTCTACGAAAAAAGAAAAAAATCTGCACATACTCTCCGCCTATTTAATGTTTTTTTTTTATCAGTAAAAAGAGATTTTATTGACAAAAGACAGGACCAGCTGCCGAAAGAATACACGATACAATAGACAACCAAGGAAGGACATCGAGACCACGATACAATGACGAGACTAGTTGAAGATGAGCAAGATAGAAAACTGTAGCGATTACAACAACCAAAATGCACTTGTAAAACTGATCAGAAAATCTTCAAGGTGGTTCGAAAACCACGTTGTTCCAATTAAGCATGAATTCTTTAAGAGTTATGTTCTGAAAGTCGGTTTGCTGATAGAGCCAATAAGCTAAGATATGTTTTATTTTCAGAATGATTTTGTTGATGGTTCGTGATTTGTTGTCGAACGCTCTCCGATTCCGCTCTTTCCACAAGGACCACAGAATAGCAGCTAAAGCTTTAATGACGGAGGATTTCCTGGAAACGGTATTAGGATTTGGCCAAGTGCTTAGCGCGATGGAGATTGAAGGAGGAAGCATCCATACAATGTGGAATTCAGCTCGAAAGAAGTTCCAAATGTGGCTTGCAATATGGCAGTGAAGGAACACATGCAGGTTCGATTCTTCATCTCATACACAAAGATAACAATGATTGACCCAAGTACGCCATATTTTTTTAATCAGCTCGTCTTGAATTAAGACTTTGTGTGTAGCTGCAAGCCAAAGGAAGAAACCAACTTTAGATGGCCATAGCTTTGACCAAATTCTCTTATGGTGAACATGCTCTTGAGGGTCCATATCTTCATCATTAGTCTCGACTAGCCAAAGATAACATTTTTTGACAGTAAATTCTCCAGCTTTCAGGCCATCTTTCCATAACCTTACATCATCATTAATGGATGGAACTGCTCCATTAGAGTCCAGCAGGTGAAGTAATGCAGCTATATCACATATGACATTATCGTGGACTCTTCTAGTGATGCCTAAGTTCCAGGATTCAGAGCTGCTCGAGTACATTTGGGCGACAGTGTGCGTCTTCGCATTTGAGGCATTGTAGGCTGCAGGAAACTGGTTAGCTAAGGACTGATCACCAATCCAAACGTCGCACCAGAAACTTATTCTATAACCATCACCCAGTTTGAAAATACAGTTTGCTTTGAAAGCCTCATAGTGCTTGTGGATACCCCTCCATATATAATGTAAAGTAACACTTATAATTGAAATTGGATGTTAAATTATAACAAAACACCATGAAATAAAAATAACCAACCTTCAAATGATGCTTCTTCTACCCTTGGAACAAGGAAGATACAAAGATTTGAGGTTCTTCTCTAATAATCTTCAAATTTCTACCCAATTCTAAGATTGGAAACTAGAAGATAATAGATGCATCTCTTACAAATTGAAATTTCTACCCAATTACAAATTGGAAATAACAAAGTGTTGGAGGCTCTTCTCTTAGGAAGGATTTAGGGTTCTTACACCACTTTTCTAAACAAAACCAAACTTGAAAAACTAGAATAGCTAGGGTTTAAACAATAAGTAGTAAACAAAAAGGTCAAAGATAGGAAATAAGGGAAAGAAGGGGGTAAAAGAGTAAATACGAAATAAAAGGGCATAAATGGTATATATGAAATACCATTATGCATCATCCTTCCCTCCTTAAGTGAAATTCACCCTCGAATTGTCCATCTCTTCATCCATAGCATTGTCACCCCAATATGGAACCAAGTGCTTAACATTAAAGACGTCGGGCGTACGAATTGAGCTTGGTAAGTTGAGTCGATAAGCATTATCATTTATCTTTTCTCCAATTGGAAATGGTCTAATCTTCCTTGCCTTGAGCTTGTTGTACTCACCCACGGGAAAACGTTCCTTAGTAAGAACCGCATAAACAAGATCTCCTACTTCAAACTCAACCACGCGTCGTCTTTGATCAACCTTGTTCTTGTATTTCCTTGATGAGGCTTCTAAATGATTTCGGGTGCTTTCATGTATAAGGTGAAATTGAGAAACAAAGTCTTCCGCCTTAGCATTTGGCCTTTTCAAATCCGGTACTAAGGACAAGTCAAGTGGTACTCTTGGATTGAACCCGTATACCACCATGAATGGTGAATAACCACTACTCCGGTTCACCGCATGGTTGTAAGCAAATTCCGCCTTGCATAAAACTTGATCCCATGTCTTCAAATTCTCCTCAACCAAACAACGAAGAAGATTACCTAGGGAACGGTTTACCACTTCGGTTTGCCCATCCGTTTGAGGGTGATAAGCGGTGCTAAAACTTAAATTGGTCTTGACCAACTTCCATAAGGTGCGCCAAAAATGCCCCACAAAACGACTATCTCTATCCGAGACGATGGAAGAAGGAATACCATGTAAACGGTAGATCTCTTTAAAAAAAGAGTTGAGCTACCATGACCGCATCCGTTGTCTTTTTACAAGCAATAAAATGAGACATTTTGGAAAAACGATCTACCACTACAAATATTGAATCCATACCTCTTTGAGTACGCGGTAATCCCAAGATGAAATCCATGCTCAAATCTTCCCGTGGACGAGAAGGAATAGGAAGTGGCATGTATAATCCCGCATTAGTGGCCGTTCCTTTAGATACTTGACATATATGACATCTCTTCACATATCGATGAATCTCCTTCCACATTCTCGGCCAAAAGTATGAGCTAGAAACCAAGTTCCAAGTACGAGTAGTCCCCATATGCCCCTCATCGTGAAGCTCCTTAATAATTTTCAATCTCAAGCTTGATTGCGGAATGCAAAGACAATTCTTCCGGTAAAGGTACCCATCGAAAAGAACATAATCGCCATTTTGGAGTGACCTTTCATCAACCATAAGAGGACCAAAATAAGTATCATTCTTTAAGAGCTCCCGAATATCATCGAATCCCAAAATACGAGCCCTCATTTGTGTAAGAAGAGAAGTACGTTGACTCAAGGCATCCGCTACCTTGTTTTGTACGCCCGACTTGTGCTTGATGGAAAAAGTAAATTGTTGCAAATAAGAAGCCCATTTACCATGCCTAGTAGAAAGCTTGTCTTGAGAATTGACGTGCTTCAATGCCATGTGGTCCGAAAATAAAATGAACCCATTGTGAATAAGATAGTGCCTCCAATGCTTGAGTGCTTGAACAATAGCATAAAACTCAACATCGTAAGTGTTATATGCAAGTCTTTCCCCATTCAACTTTTCACTATAAAATGCCACCGGTTTCTCTTCTTGACTAAGAACCGCCCCAATGCATAGTTTAGAAGCATCACAATTAAGTTCAAATGGTTTATCAAAATTTGGTAATATTAAGATTGGAGATGTACTTAACTTTATTTTCATCAATTCAAAGGCTTCGTCCGCTTCTTGAGTCCATGAATACTTTTCACCCTTCATGCATTCGGTTATTGGAGCCATGATTCCGCTAAAGTTTGCAATGAACCGACGATAAAAAGAAGCTAACCCATGAAAACTTCGAATATCAAATAAAGTTTTTGGCTTGGGCCAATTCCTTATGCATTCCACTTTATCTTCATCTACCGAAATCCCATCCTTACTAACCACATAACCAAAAAACAAAGCTTTATCGGTCATGAATGCACACTTCTTCAAGGTAGCATAAAATTGTTGTGTCCGCAAAATCATGAGAACCTCACGGAGGTGACGTATATGAGATTCCATATTGGGACTATAAACAAGTATGTCATCAAAGTAAACAACCACACACTTCCCAATCAACGGCCGAAGTGCTTGATTCATTACTCGCATAAACGTACTTGGAGCATTTGATAGCCCAAATGGCATAACCATCCATTCATACAAACCGTCTCTAGTCTTGAAAACGGTTTTCCATTCATCTCCCACCTTGATACGAATTTGATAATATCCATTTTTAAAATCAAGTTTGCTAAAAACATATGCTCCACTTAATTGATCAAGTAAGTCATCCAAACGAGGAATTGGAAATCGGTACTTCAATGTGATTCTATTGATTGCCCTACTATCCACACACATACGCCATGAACCATCTTTCTTTGGTACTAACAAGGCCGGTACCGCACAAGGGCTAAGACTCGGTCTTATAAAACCTTTGCATATAAGCTCTTCAACTTGGCGACGTAATTCTTCATGTTCTTTGGGACTCATCCGGTAGTGGGCTTTGTTGGGAAGACTTGAACCGGGTACTAGATCAATTTGGTGTTGCACATCTCGTAATGGTGGTAATACATCCGGTAAGTCGATAGGAAAAACATCTTGAAATTCTTCGATAATTGGCTTGACTAGCGGTGGCACGGAATCATACGATGGAGATTCTTTAACATGAAGTATATAGAAAACCTCCGAATCATCCAACTCTTCTATGAACTTTTGATAAGTAATGTAGATTTTTACCATCACCATTTTGTGGCTTAGGCATAAGCTCACGATTGGGTACAAGAGTCAACTTCTTATTGCTCCACATGAACGAATAGTTGTTTGTTTTCCCATCATGATTCACAAACCGATCATATTGCCAAGGGCGCCCAAGAAGTAAATGACATGCATCCATCAAAACAACATCACACCAAACATTGTCTACATATTTGTTACCAATAGAAAAATTAATGAGACAACGTTTAGTGACTTTTACCTCACTTCCTTGGTTAAGCCATGATAAAGAATATGGAGAAGGATGGTCTTTTGTCTCTAATTTCAACTTTCGAACCACTTTTTCGGAAACGATATTTTCACAACTCCCCGAATCAATCACAAGCTTGCAAACTTTCCCACCAATTGTGCAAGTGGTTTGAAAAATATTGTGGCGTATCCATCGATCACCTTCGTCGAGTTTTGGAGTAAAATAGTTACGCAACACAACCAAACATGGTCCTTGGTCACCGGTGATAAACTCCTCTTCCACTTCTTCGTCGGGTTCTTTATCAAATATTGGTGGCTCCATAAGATCCAAATATGCATCACCTTCATCATCACCTTGAACAAGTAAGTTCTTCCTCGGACGATCACTCTTCCTACAATCATATGCTTTATGTCCTTCGTCTCCACACTTGTTACATTTACCTTGAAAGACTTGTTGAGAAGTATTGGATTTTGATGGAACGTTAGTAGTTGCAGCTCGATGAGTTGGAATTGGAGAAGTAGTATTTTTAACACCTCCTTGAGTGTGAGTACTCCAATTGGTATGTGAAACTCTCCTTGCGTATTGCTTCTCCAAAGATAATGCCCTTTGATATGCTTCCGACACCGAATAAATATCAAATAAGTTTAAAGTGTCTTGATATTGCATTCTCAAACCTCCTATATAACTTGCTACAAGTTGTTCTTCCGTTTCGTTAATATCGTTCCTAGCAACCAATTGATAGAACTCTTTGGTGTAGTCATTAATCGACTTGGACCCTTGCCTAAGATTTTGAAGTTGTTGATAGATAAGTCTTGTATAATTATGGGGTAGAAATGCAAGCCTTAAATGTTTCTTAAGCTTCTCCCAAGATTCAATTTTAGCTTTACTTCTTCTCAACCTCATTTGTTTAAGTTGTTGCCACCAAGCGCCGGCTCTTCCTCGAAGTCTTGTTGCAACCAACCCAACTTTCTTATTTTCGGGCACTTCCTTGAAATCCAAGATTTCTTCAACCGTTGCTAACCAATCAACGAATTCTTCCAGAGCTAAACCCCCATGGAATTCCGGAATATCAACTTTGAGTCCACCTTCCCATCGGTTTGAAGTAGCAACATTGTGGTATCTCGGTCTTTCTTCAAACATTTGGCGTCTCCCTTGTTGATGAACATGACTATCAAAAGAAGTGGTCTCCTCATCCGTTACTTCTTCTTCATAATGATGATGTTGAGTTCTATATTGATCTTGATGGATATTTAAGTTACCAAATCTTTAAAAAAAATCTTCAAATTTTGTATCCATTCTTTGTTGCATTTCATCAAACACTTCATGCTTAAAGACCTCTAATTCCTCTTTCATAGAAATTTCACCTTGATTAACTCTTTTCCTTGGAGCCATAATGAAACCACAAGGAGAATGAACCCAATTTGACAATAGCACATACAAAGATTCAAACCCCCAAGCTAATAATTAAAATCTTCTCCACAATTCCCCAAAAAAAGAAACCAAAGCTCTTGATACCAACTAATGTAAAGTAACACTTATAATTGAAATTGGATGTTAAATTATAACAAAACACCATGAAATAAAAATAACCAACCTTCAAATGATGCTTCTTCTACCCTTGGAACAAGGAAGATACAAAGATTTGAGGTTCTTCTCTAATAATCTTCAAATTTCTACCCAATTCTAAGATTGGAAACTAGAAGATAATAGATGCATCTCTTACAAATTGAAATTTCTACCCAATTACAAATTGGAAATAACAAAGTGTTGGAGGCTCTTCTCTTAGGAAGGATTTAGGGTTCTTACACCACTTTTCTAAACAAAACCAAACTTGAAAAACTAGAAGAGCTAGGGTTTAAACAATAAGTAGTAAACAAAAAGGTCAAAGATAGGAAATAAGGGAAAGAAGGGGGTAAAAGAGTAAATACGAAATAAAAGGGCATAAATGGTATATATGAAATACCATTATGCATCAATATGCTACATCCATAAGGATGATTCGTTTTCTTGGTGGACAAATCAGACTGCGCCTATTTAATATATTTACCGCCACACCAAATCAAAAATACATCGCCACGGGGCGGGACAAAGCCCCGCGCACACCAAATTAAAATTGCATCACCACGGAGGGGGCGGCCGCGCACACCAAGCTAAAAGGAAAAATATCGCACGGGGCACAAATCTAGTAGTAGGCTTGAAACTATTTCAACTTAATAATTACGTATTTGTGTGCCAATGCCAGATTTCCCGTAGATGAAACCCGTGTGTTCGGTTGGCGGGTGTTTACATGATTGGAATTGTTTCACATCGTTGGATTTTGGACCAGTCTTTATACATCTCTTAAGATAGAACCGAGGATAAGATCTTTAGTATAGATCTTATCTATGAATAGTCTCTGTATGGCCAGATAGAACGACCCCAGAAAAGGTCTTTAGTGTTTGATTTGTCCAGACTGGCGGAACTCACATGGAAACCTAGGCCATGACTTATGCATTACTCCTATGTCATAGTCGTCCCACAACACTGGTGAATAATTTATGGCTACAAAAAGTCATTAAGACAACTACTTTCCCATTACAAGAACTTTCAACTCTACAATATAGTGCCTCTCCGGCAAGGTCTCGTATAGATTTTTTCTTCTTCTTTATTCTCAGTTGTTTAGCATGAAATGGAAGCAAAATGATCAGCAGGCTTGTCCAGCCTTATAAGGTCTGACTCTGAATTACAGAGATAGCATGCAGTTGATTGCTTTATGAATACTAAAAAGCTTGCTTCTCATTATGAATCCTGAATTTCGGCAAGCACAGTGAATGTATCGCTCATTGGTCTGCAGGACAGAAATACAGTTGCGTTCGGTTTCTTAGTGACAGAAGGTAAAGTTATTTCTACATACTAAAAATCTAGAACTTTGGTTGACATATACACACAACTGTTTATAAGTTCTTTTTCATTGCCAAGCGCAGAGTCAAGACTCAAGATGGTTCCAACATCAAGTAAATTAACCAAGTTACATAAGAGTCTTTTGTTCTGTGGTGGGTAAATATTGTGGGTAGCAAAACAGGTTTTGACTTAGTAGTCGGTTTCTTTGCCCATTGACATTATCAAATGCCTCTACTGATTTGTTATTCAAAACACAAAACTAGTTTTGTATGAATTCTATATATTTTAAAGAAAAGCAGTTCAGATGATCTTGAAACCTACGTAGTACATGAGAACCAGATTACTGACTCTGTGTGAATAATGCAAAATTTGAACCTATATAGACAGAAATTTAGTTTTGGACCTTTTGGTGTATAATTTAGATCATCCAAGGATTAAAATCACAAAACAAGTGATGGCTTTAGCCGTTTAGGGAACGGCTGTCCCATGGAATGGGTTGGCCGGTTACTATCACCAACAAAAAGCAACCGGTTTCTGTTTCTGTTTCTTTTTCGACGGATAAAGAAAGATTGATCGCGCTAATCCGAAATGGAAGGGTCCATGAGTCTAGAACTTGTTTGCCAGGTTGAGAGTAAACTTATTTATAAATGGAATCTTTTTAATCTTAATAATAATAATGATAAAATTATGTAAAACGTACCTTTGAATATCTATTAAAATTAGATGATAGAATGAGAGTAGTGTGTAAAAATTTAATTGGGTGAGTTGTTACATTCATTAGGATTTATAGATTCTCCAAAGCTCCTTTATATTTAAGGATAAAGAACCGGAGATAGATACAGAGAAACCAATATGAGGATGGGAGATAGATAAACGAACCACTACATATGCTCTTACAAAAGCAAATGTACAAAGGTGACTACTTTCGGATGATGCAATTTTATGCACCCCTACGTCATATTTTCAAAGCCTTTGTAGATGTTCTTACACTAGTGGAAAACAGAAGTTCCGCGACCGTCAGGACAAGTCATATATTCGAGTTATACGACCATTTTCAACCGTCTCTGTTGGGGTCTCTGATAAAGCGTCCCTGTTTGGTACAACCCTTAGACGTGGGTCTCAAAATAGCGACTGATTTTAGGAGTAACGGGGTACAGACCCTTAGCCGTGGGTCTCAGATTTAAATTATAATATAAAAAAAATATATAAATTCAGATTTGCTGAAATGCCTGAATGGCAAAATCTGAAATAATCTGACTGCATCAAGGTCAGGTCAGGTCAAGTCAAGTCAAAGTCAAGGTCAAGGCAAAATCAAGTCAAATGGAACTCAAACTAAGTCAAGTCAAAGTCAAAGTCAAGTCAAAGTCAGACTGACATTCAAATTCAAACTGGAGAATTACACATTCATACATTCATTTTATCCATTGGGTTTAAAATTACACAAAAAAGATGAAATTCTGGTTCAAGACAATACATGTCCAACTTAGAAGGTGAAACCATGGTTTAATTAACAACAAAAATTGAGGCTCCCCAACTAGGGGTGGGACTTGGGTTGGGTCAACCCACCCAACCCATGCCCAACCCGAACGTTGGACGGGCATGGGCAATGTATTTTAAAAGTTTGGGCAAGCTCGGGTACAATTTTAATAAACCCGAGTTAAACTTGGGCAAGGATGGGCACAAATATTTCTAACCCGAGCAACCCACCCAACCTGAGGAACTATAATATAATTATATAAACTATTTTCATAATTGGTAGTATTATCTGTTAAAAACAATTTTAGACATTATCTTCAAACCTAATAATGAAAATATAAATCATATCTATCTCATTATTAATTCAATATGAAAAAAATTTATATTATTGTCAATAATCATAAGTTATTTGGAAATTTAAGCTAAATACAATAATTAAATCTTATAATTACTAAAATTTGTTATTATCACATTAATAAAAAATAAATTTAAGACTTAAATTAAGGTCATTAGGGTTTCTATGTGTGTATATATATATATATGAGTCTACTAACTAACCACGTTTATGTCCACAATTTTTATGTTGTAAAGTATTAGCATGGGTCAACCCGAGGAACCCGGGGAACCCGAGAAATATAATTTGGGCGGGACTTGGGTAGCACCTCCATGGGTTCCACGGGTTTCATGGGCAATCTGGGCAAAGAATTTCTACCTCGGGTCTGCCTCGGCCAAGCCTTCCAACCCGACCAACCAACCCAAGTCCCACCCCTATCCCCAACTTAGAAGTCAGAGTACCTGCAGGAATCAGTATGGGCATTAGAAGTTTTAACTACAAAGATCCTGGTGTTGAAGGAGAGACCATGGTTAAACAATAAAAATTAGTAATTTAACAAATGAAGAAAGCATTACAGAGAACCATGAAGATCACCTCGACAATAGTTTCTGACCACATTGCGTAATCCCCAAATTCAGTTTGTTTCTAACATGATGCCCGCGCCACCTTTCTTTCCATCAGCACCTGCAAACAAGCCAAGTAGCCAACAATTTCAGAAAATGTTCAACAACGTGACAATCTAATTAAGCAAGATAATAAATGATTAAAAACAAGATAAAGACATAGTTATCGAGTCACACTATAAACTGAATAATAACTTATGCTCTTATGAAATTACTATGGTTCTCTTCATTATTTCCAAAGTAACAATTCAAATTTTCATGGAGAGATCTGAATACTTATGTAAATCTATTTCCAAGCAGATGAAACAAACTAGAAGTCTGCAACTAACAAAGGACAATACAAAATTTGTCCAAAAGACACAAAACTATAAATTAGGAAGCCCTGAATACGCAAGATTCAACAGTTCTTCGAAATGAGTAGACGATCTAGATATGCAATTAAACTGGACAAGGAAGCGTTCAGAATCATTATTAACACAACAGAATCCACAAATAAAATTCATTAATAGCATCAGAACACCTTCACCCAATTCTTTCTAATCAAAATAGGTTCCCAAAGTATTTCAGTTAGTGGAGATTAAGAAATCAAATCAACAACCAACAATTTCTATTTCACTGTAACACAATTTTCTTTGATTCTCAATACACACAGACCTAACTCAATTTAAAAGAAAAGGAAAAGAGGGAGAAAATTAGAAGTACCAGTCTTGTGCATTCTTAAAACTCAACCAGCGGTCTTGCTTGCACCTGCAACATTAAACAAGGAGCATTAAAGAGAAAAAAATGTGCACGTCAGTACAACAAAATGAGTGCTTATCACTTAAATAAGATACTGACTCATATTTAGGGTCTGTTCTTTCATAGAAATATTTCAAGGTTAGGCAAGCAATTGTATTTGGGAGTTAAATCATACTAACTTGAGCTAAATAGCCAAGTTCCATATAAGTATGGCAGAATATTCACACCAACAGTACGACTTTCATCTATGGCATAATAAGAAGATCGAATCGAAAATGTATGACAGCAGAACAATTCTCGAATGTCCCACCCAAACCTAATAACCCATTTAAGAACTAAACATTCAAGGATAAAGATTGACATTCTCAACATATAAATTCAACAACTAAGACAATTTTCTGAAAACGATTCTCACCCTTAAGTTTGCAAACATACTAGGGGTATTTTAGAAAAGCTGACAGTTCTCAGAATACCATAGAATTAACTACATATGTCAACTTCTTCAGTGATTCAAACATGAATAAATTATTTGTCACCTCTAAGACCACCATCACCACTAAATTGAACAATACTCAACACAGAAAAAACATAAACCACATATCAATCCTGAATATACCCAAAACCCAGGATGAAATTTAGGCTCAAAACGGTAAACATAATCCAATTCTCCCATCTTTTTAACATATCAAACCCAACATGTATCAAAGCAAAAACATTATCCAACATCAGATCAAACCAAATTACTCTATCATGCTTATAATCACCTCATCAACATACCAATCATCTAACTACAAACCCTAGAATAAACAGTTACTCTATCAGCACACCCATGCTTCAACAATAATCCCATAAAAAAACACTAATTTACTTCTAAGAAATGCAGATAGATGTTATACTTGAAGAAGATCTTTAAGAAGTGCAGCTGTACCTAATGAAATTTGTTGAAAATCAAATAAAAATAATAATAGTTAAAACCCTGTCAACAAACAAAAAAATGGAAAAATAAATTCAGAAAAAGTAAATTGCAAACCCTAACCTGATGAAGATATTCAATATTTTGAAATTGGTTCTAAGATCAATCTATAAATATGAATCAAATATAACAGAAATTGATCCAACAGAAGCTCCTCTAAAAAAGCCACTTTTAGTTTCTTTCAATGGCACCTAAGAATGACCCAACTGCAATCAACAGAAAACAAAACTGTTAATCAAAATGCAAACAATTCAGAGATCAATTACAAAAAATAAATAGGGGACATCCAATCAGTGACCTAAAAACATATTGTGAGATGGAAAGAAAATCTAACCAAGTTTCAAAACCAACCTTGAAATCGATTCTTCGTTTGAGGGTATTGCCTTCAATTTTTCAGATTGAAGACTGTAGACTCCAACAATTCTACATCTTCAAAGAACGTCTCAAGATTCTCAAACCTTAGACTTCCCTAAAAAAAATAGCTTTAGTAGTAACCATTCATCAGATGATTATCTATTTAGATCTAGTTAGAGATTTTAATAAACATGGACCCAACAGATTTGAGATTTACAATTCGACAAAGGAGTTGAGAGATTTAAGAAGAAGAATCAAGAAAAGGGTTTATTAATTCAGTTGAAATAGCATCTTGGGTTTACTGATTTCTCCATTTCCATGAGCTTTTAGGTCAGAAATGCAGACCAAGAGCCGAAGAAGAAAGAGCAGAAGAGAGAGGCTAATTAGCCTGATGATATCAATAACAAAACAACTAAATACTAAATCTATGGTCAGAAAGCTCCTCTTGATTTCTTCTGATACATGGGTTTTGGTTTTGAGATATGGGTTCAGATAAAGCTTTGATTTTTTGACAGTGAGTTTCAATTTGTGAAGTGAGAATCAATACAGATTTGTATTCTAGGGTTTTTCTGCGGTTCATTGATTTTAAGCGTACAAACTAAACCAATCGAGAAGATGAAGGAGAAGGTATTGTTGTGGTGGTGATGGAAGTGGAGGATGCTGATCTACTGTCTGTGGTGGTGAGTTGAAGGCGGAGAAACCAGAGAAAAAATTGTGAAGGGATGCGAGTAGAGAGAGAGAGAGAGAGAGAGAGTAGAGAGAGAGAGAGTAATGGATAACTTTTCGTGGTTTTAATAAAGAGACAAGAGTATCTTTTTTTTTTCCTGACACGTAGATAGAGTATCTTAATCTCAACCATTGGATCAATTACTTTCAATCCCCAGACTATGATCAGTGGTCGCGGAATCGGTAGTTCCTAGAGGGGTAAGATGGTAAATAATTTTTGTTATTCAGAGACGGTTTATTAAGCTCTCGGATTTTTTTCATTTTTTTATCATATCAGAGACCGCTTTGTTTGGTCAACGGTCTAACTACCGTCAATGAGAGTCTCTGGTGTGGGTTGGTAAACACCCATTTTCCACTAGTGTTAGTACGTACTTTGATGGGCAAGTCTGGTCCTAAAGCAAGGCAAACGTACAGAACTTTGCTTTGAGCATCAGGCCATCAAGAGTGCCTGTTGAAGGATAGTTTCTTTCCCAATGTCTGGCAAGTGAGAAGGCAAAAACACAATTATGGTAGTCAAGTTCTTGAAAATAATAATGTGTGGTCCTCTCATTCATTCACTCACTCTCAACAGTTGATCGCTAAGTTTTTATTATGACGTTGCAATTTTGCATGTGTATATCATGTCTTCAAAACGATTTGGTAATTAAATGCAAGTACTTTAGTTATATAGATGTCTTTTTCATAGATTAATTTGTTCTTCTCCATACAAAATTATGCACATCTATATCATACTACTCTATTAAACTACTTGATGAAATGCGTACGTTAAGCGAATACCATAATTCTTCTAACAAGCAAAACTGCATATCCACACAGTTTGTCTGCTAAAATACTTAATATATCAGGATTATTTTTTTACTGTATCAACTCAAGATAACACAAGATGCACAAAACATAATCCAAATCAATTGTAGGAAACACATACACTGCCATCATGGCTATAAAATCATGAACGGCTCTAAACTGATTGGAGCTCGCATATGGGACGACAGAGGGCTTGGGCTCTATTTGATTCTACATTTCTCCGGTTCCCATATCATCTCTCCCTCCCAGAACCCCGGACCATTCTTTTCATGGACGTAGCTAGTCTCTCTCTCTCTCAAGCATCCGAAATCATTACCGTGATATGATGAGAAGGCATAGAAAGGGGCCATGCATAACTCAATTTAGCTAGATGTATCATACATATGTTCCGCGAGTAAAAAGTCAAAATAGTCGACCAATGATGAACTTGCAGGTACTTAAGCTAGGCATGACAGCTAACCTTACATCGGTTGAATATATAGGTGCTGTTAGTGTTTCAGTATATAGTTTCTGTCATCATAATCCAACTTCCTTTATTCTCATCCCTTGTTAAGTAGTCTCTTACATATACTGATTGGAAACTCTTACATGTCACGCCCGTTAAAGGGAACATCCCAAATGGTAATTTCCTTTGCCTTTCAACAACTTTTGGTACTAGGAAAAACTTGGTACAATACCGTTACAAGGTTACTCATTTAAAATTAATAGAATCCGTTTAGGGAATTTAGATAAGTCATATAGATTCAAAACCCTCATAGCCATAATTTCATTCTTTCTCATCTTTAAATGATCATGTCTGGAAGAATTTACTAATTAATATAACTGTTGTTTCGCTTGGTTATTATTTCTTTCTGTTTTGCCGGTATCACTGTAATATGCGGTGAAGTCACTGGGAGAGATGATACAAGTGACTGTAGTTAAAAACCTGTCAGCTCAGCAGCGAATTCTTTATGGATTTTTTTATTTTATTTTGTAAATGAAGTTATTGTTTCATAACTGTCTCCGGTCTCCTTCGGTTGTTACAATACCAAAAGATGAGGAAAATCAGAAAAATGAGAAAAATCCTTCTGAAGTTGGAAATAAAGAAGTTCATGGGCAGAAGGGCTAAAAATTCAAAACTCAAACTCAAACAAAACATGCACAGCCTGGGAACAGAGCAAATTCCATGACGACTCTGCAGTATGCCTTTCTCCATTTTACGTTAAACATCTCCAGAATACACGCTCCAAAATCAGAGCCAAAGTCAACCAAAGAGCTACGTTAACTTGTCTCTCTCGAATATTCTCATATCTAAGTTTTTCTTAATGAAAATGAACATCAAAGATACATATACCTAAGAATACATAGCAAGATCTACATACAACTTTACTGCTATCAGAAATGAAAAACTCCAAGAAAGACTACCAAGAAACCAAATCAAAGACGACGACTTAGGTGGATCAAAGAAACTCTTACCTTCTCACATTAGCGAAAGCTCGATTGGACCGTACCTCCACATTATTACTGTTGAAGATTTGGCCACTGGCATTTTCCCAAATGCTCCAACATCTATAAATTAGTTACTAATCAACTTTCATCTCAAATTAATATATTAAATTTTCGAGCTTAGGGGCCAGGTCTCACAAGAATGTTATGAACTTGTGATGATTCCCTTCATTGATGGAAAGATATAAGTATGCAGTGACAAGATCTTATTTGCTAGATCATTTGCTGATATTAGCTGATCGATCATTAGCACGCTGACAACGGATTTACATTAGTAAACGTAGCTAGGCGATGGATTAAAACGGTAAGTTCATGATCAGAAACAAACAGTTGATTATCAAACTTGACTTGGATTAAATTAATCTATCAAACATAGTTAGGATTACGAAAAGGCCGCACATATTTAAATAGAAAATAGAAAAACTTGATCACTTATTTTACTATTCATAGAAACTACAAAACAGGTTTAGGTTCAAGCCCCATATCATCACACGATCTCCAAACTCCAAATACACAATATTTTACAAACTTTATACAGATATCACACAAAAACAAGCAGCTCTTCTCTATAAGCATGCAGAGAGAAGAAGACAGGAAACTAGGGTTATGATTCCACAAAAACCCATTTCTAGCTCCGAACACCAACATTTCCAACCCAACTTAAGTAGTTAAGACTAGAGTGTGAAATTTAAAAGATCAGATTGCTTGAACCATTCTTGTATGCATCCGATCAGAGCAATCGATTTGCCAATGGTAGATGAAGACCAAGAACAACGAGAAAAAGAACAAGAACAACAAGAAAAGACATGATCAGCTCTTTTGAAGAGCTACTTTCAAACCTAACTATTTGACATGAAAAGTAACATCGGCACCTGATTTGTATACCGTGTCTATGTATATACCGGTGTCCGTTTCTAACATATATATAGAAGCAATTACGTGTCACGGACATGAAAGGTATCAGGGACTTTGACAACGATATCATACATATGTGTCGATTTGAACTTGGAAAAGTCATTAGGCAGAGAGATGAGATCAATCGAATTTCTTTTGTGAAATTGGAGAAGATCGGCATCATCGTAGTACCTTTCCCAACCTAAAGCGGTTAAAATTCGTTCCAGCTGAGAATAAGATCTTATCTTTTGATTCGTCGGTACATGAACAAGTACCTTGCTAGTAGCCGGATTTTCGACTAGACGAATTACACCATTTTGCTTGAATACCCAAACTCCTGACATTTTGTTTTAACTAATTCTCTCTCGAAGTTTGAGAAAGTATTAGTATTCAGATGAAGTAAGTAGGGTTTGGGAAAATAAACAACAACAAGAAGAAGATGAGTAGGGAAAATGATTGTATGATGAGGAATATGATTTAGTGTAGGGTGTTAGGGTTTATATATGAGTTGAGATTATAAGCAAGTTAATAATTTCGGGAGTGGGTTATAAAGGAGAATAATGCTTTGTTTGCCTTTTGGTAGAGAATCTAGATAATGTGGGCCGTATTGGGTTTAATTAGAAGACTACATAAGTGCCACATGGGACCAATATTTTCCTTTTCATAGGGCACAGATACCATCTCCGGGGAGTGACTAGAGCAAAGCAAGTTGGAGAATCACAGAGTGTTTAATATTGTTGATGAATTTTCTCCCTACTGGCCACTTAGGGAATCATTCTTCTTTCCCATAGCCAGCTTTCCAAATGAATCATACAAATAAACAAACGTTCACTTCCTTGCACGGGGTGTTCACGTGAAATGATAGTAGACCCACACAAAGAGATTGCGACTGTTATTTCAAACATTCAATATTGGCAACGTAACGGTTCACAGCATCGATCGTTGTAGTAACACCGGGAAATTTGTTTTTAATTTCACACTTGCAATGAGAGAGGACGGGCCCTATAACGGGACTAAATCAGGCCTCCGACTGTTTTAAGTTAGTTCATACCTAATTCGATCTTCCAAATAACAACATTTGCGATCTGGAGTCACGAAATGGTGCTTCGTTAAGTCCCACTATTAAGTGGCCTCTTTCTATAATTAAAGAGGTAGTAGTATTTTTCCCATTCCATTTGTGTGAGCCGATAGTAAGGTAAGGTGTCAAATATGATGCTTTCCCATTTGACTAGCAATGAGTCATAGCAGTTGTCAAATTCAAATAAACTATCTTTCGCAAAGATGTGAAAAAAGAAAAAACAACTGAAAAAATAAATTGAGCATGCTTAGTTTTAGTTTCAATTTCTCCAGTCTTACTCTGTACCTATTATTTCTGTTCATATCTTCGTCGTTAGTACTGTCTATGCCAGCATTCTTAGTTCTATATTGTTTTACGATAAGGCTACTCTCTTTGTTGTTCAAGGTTTACTTGCTTGCTTCACATTTGGGAATTTCCATTTAAGAAGTTCTTCCCCAAATCGGGATCGAGGACTATAATCTTTGTGCCATACTTTTAAGGAAAAATACCGCCGGGATAAGATAGCATTTGTAAAAACTAACTCACGAAGTTTGTAGTAGCTAACACTATCATTGAAAATGTAATAATCAACATGGTTAAGGCCGACTCAAAAGCGGACTCGGGATATTAGAAAGTGAACTCGTAGTTCGAGTTAGGTTTTGCTAGGTCTAGAAACAGTGTATAAAAGAGACTTTTTGCTAGACACCCGGGGTGGATGATGCAACTCCATCCATGAATTCATATGAATAGTTACTATCGTATTGCCACCCAGACATAAAGGTGACAACATACAGAGTGGTGTATAACCACCAAAGTAAAGTTTCTTTTTGTCTATCGGATTAGGTTGGTAGACCCGGAGACAGAGTCGTCTCCCAATCAAAAACCAGAGACTTATCAATATCCACATCTTATTTTATTATTGCATATGATTTAATTTTATAGATCGTTAATTAGGATCGTTGAACTTCATGATAATCACATAATCAAATACACAAAGATTTGGTTTATATGGAATACCTTATAGCGCTAATCCTTAGTCTGTGATCGATCAACCTGGAGCAGCGATAATACCTTGTGGAGATCATGGTTTCTCTCTCTTGACCTTAACCGTAATGAGTTGTTAATTCCTTGGATGCAATAGTGATGGTTACTGTTTCCCTTTCATAGGTAGAGAGAGGACCAAGTTCCTAGGATTTTAGTATTAGCCTTAGATCTC
>JAJJWW010017273.1:0-374951 GCA_023531295.1 Papaver armeniacum | reverse complement strand
GCCCACAACCCGAGTCCACAGCCCGATTCGCCCCGAGCCATTGAGATTTCTATCTTATGCATCCTACGGTCGCTCCGTCCTTTCCATCAACACTTGATGTGCCCGCTCAACACCAAAACCGCCTATAATCCTAAGCCGTTCAGATTTGCTCCACCTACATCCAATGCTCATTGCATCCCTCACATCATCTCTTGATGCTCACTTCACAAAAAACCGTCTACCCCTTCATCCCATCCGAACCAAACAATCCCTTCCTCATTTCTTCTTCTTCCCCTCTCTCTTCACCCGACAACTCCAGAGAAAGCCTCACCTCCCTCTTCTCCCGACCAAACCCAGTTTGCAGAGCCACCTCCGCCGTTTCACTGACACCACACCGCCATCAAAGACGTCTGCACCACCTTCATCCCCCTATTTGCTTTCTATCTCACTCATAGCTTCTTCCCTAGAAGCTAAGTCTGAGATAGGAAAAACTAGGGTTAGGGTTTCAGCGGCGAAGAGAGAGGGAACCATCATCTCGATTGACAGCAGAGGATAGAGGTTTGGGGTGTTTGTTAATTGTTATTGGGAGTGTTTGTGAGATATAAATAGAGTTGTTCTTCATGAGAGAGGTCGGTGAATTTTTAGGGTTTTGTTTTAGGAACTTAATTTTGAATCTGTTTTATCAATTGCATGATGTTTTAAACAACTTAACTAGGGTGTAAATGAAACCCTTTTGATTCAATGTGAAGTAGATTAGACTCTCATTTTGTTCTTGATTTTCATAATGTTTAGGAATATATGTTAGCTAGTGAATTAAACTCACCTGTGATCACTGGTACTGTAATAAGACCAGTGATACTAGGGGTAAGTAAGAAGAACTAGTTAGTTAAATTTCCATTTAAAAGCCTTCAAGGGAAGGCACAAGAACACAGTGAGATTTTGTATCACTTAGCATAGGATTAGAGGGTGGATTTAATCACCCTAGTGCCTCTCACCATCTGTTACAACACCTTTTGATTATTAGTGCCTTAGTTTAGAGTCACAGCAACAACAATCTAGTCGTTTCGACACCAAAATCCAACCATATTTGTGTTACATTATCACCTGAAATCAGTTAGTAAAGCCTTAGTTCAATCATAGCACACACCACTTCTCTGTGGGATCGACCTGTGCTTGCCCTTGCCTCAATAGGCTTTGTGCACTTGCGATGTACGTAGGAAAAACATCTTTAAAGACCTACCAACCGCCAAACCAATACCTAATGAGCATCCCCCAGTTTGTGACATGTGTTGATGTCTCGAGTGTTTTCGTGGAAAACGTGTAGCATGTTCTTTGTTGCTTGGCAAGTTGAGCTTGGGAGACTTGTCGGCTCGGTGGTGACCCTCGACGGACGAGATTTTGCATCTTGAGAGGAAGGGTAGCCGTTGATTGTTGCAACCCTTCATTTTGGCGGCCAATTGTCGTGCATGGATTTGGCATGTGTTAGGCGCGGCCAAAATTAGGGTTTAGTACAAACTGTGATGTTTGGCTTTGGGCCGCAAGTTGCCAAGCGTTAGGTGGCGAACTTGTGTGGCTTAGATTTGCATCTCAGATGGAAGCGCAGCCGTTGATTATTGCAACCCTTCGTTTGGCATCCAGCGGCATGACCGGTCTGGTTTTGGCATGCTCGTGCATGTTTTAGGCGCAGCCAAAATTTAGGGTTTGGTACAAACCGTGTAGTTTTGGCATTGGGACCAAGTTGCCACGCGTTGGGTGGCGAACTTGGACGGTGAGATTTGCATCTCGGGAGAAAGGGCAGCCGTTGATCGTGGCTACCTTCCGTTTGTAGCACAGCAACTTTGTCTAAATTAGGGTTTGGCATGCTGAAACCCTAATTAGCGCCCTTTACTAGAATCGCTGTAGAATTCTCGTACGGACTCGGATTTTGACGGTCCGCCCCTCCATTCGACCGGAAAAGAATTTCCTATCTCCTCTAGAGGGGATATTAAGGTTTTGAGCTCGTTCGGGAGGTGAAAACAGCCCGACAGTAAAACTCAGGAAGAATTCAGGAGGGATGTTGCGGGCCCGAGGTGGCATAGCCGCGCCTCTGGCATGGCAGCATGGATGGCATGGCTTTTTGGTATGCGCGTGCGGCATGTTGGCGTGATTTTGGGAAGCTAGCGCGTTTTTGGAAGCTAGCATGTTTTGGGAAGCTAGCTAATAGGATCCGGAGATACCTATATATAATAACCGCAATCGCACGGTGTCCAACTAGTAGACGAGGCAAGTACGGGTCGAACCCACGGGGAGCGGTGGAAATACTCTAATCAATATCTCTAATGGACTAACAAATAAAGATGTTTTTGGATTTTTGAAAGAATAAAGACAATGAGAAAAATAGAGTAAAGTAACAAAACGAATCAAATGGGAAAGTTGGTAACTGTGGTTTAATGTATCCACCACTATTTCTATTCAAATACTAAATGAAACATAAATCATGAATTATTTATCGTCCGTTCTATTGACATCACCTATTATATGTATTAGACTCCGCAAATATCACTTGGGACACCCTAAGCATGGCACATCAAAAGACTAAACCAAAGCATGCACCATCAAATTGCGTTAGCGAGAAAATTATACGAAACTAAATATATTTCAAAAAATTTGTATGGCTTTTCTAAGCATAACCCATCAAAGTTTTTAACGAAGCATGGATCATCAAATAATAAGACAAATATATTTGTAAAACTATCAATTACGCACATAGGTTTTTAGAACCGGTGAAGCAACAACTTATATTTTCGATCAATCAATAAATATTATTCAAGAATTAATCTATTCAAATCATAATGGTCTAATGCTATATAATCAAATCAAATCAAAGTAGCCTAATACCCAAAATGGTTTCACCCATAAACCCTAGTTACAAAGTAATCTAGCAAGACATGGTTTTCTCAAAAACCATAAATAAATCTCGAATACAATCAATAGCTCAACCAAAACAGACTAAAATCAAACCCTTTTTCTGTTCTCGGCCTGTAGCTGCAATGCCTTTTTGCTTCTGTTCGTCAGCGTCCTCCTCTCGGCTCTGCATTCGACCTCCATTCTTTGTTTCTATCTCCCGAAATATATAGTACTGCCAAGTTTCGTAACTGGACTGTAGAATTTGCCCAAAAGCCCAATTCAGTCACGGAGCCAAACTTCTAAATTCAGACCCAACTGCATTACTCGCCTTTACGAACACAACAACGACTCCGTCTTCTGTCCATCTGTAACTCTAACCGCAACTTCCAGCAGCCATCCACCAAACCTTGAATTGACCTAGATACAACAATGAACGGTAGTCAATAATTTCATCTCCTCTGCAAACAGCTCCATTACCCCCAACTTAACTGCTCCATATATTCCCCGATTACATCAACAGCTCCTAACTCCAGTCAGCCAACGGCACATCTTTCCAAAGTCCGGAAAACTCCAAATCGTCACCCGCCAGTTGCACCTACAGCACCAGTCTCGATTCATCACTCTCAGAACTATCCACATCATTTCCAGCCCAATTCAATTCTTCTTGAACCCATGAATTGTTCACGGACATGCATGAAAATACCAACATTGCTCCTTGTCTCGGCCACTCAAACATCACCACTGCATTTGAATCAGTTACGGCAAGACCTGATTCTTCTCAACATCAACCAAGGTCCAAGTACATTCTTCGCAGTAAAATCAAACCAGCCAACTATTTCTCAATTCAGGTCACGACATCAACTTCTTCTCTTCATCTTCTTTCACGCGTCAGCAACATCATCTCTCGCCTGGAATAATGCTTTACTGCTACAATTAGTGTCGGCTAGGATTCACAGCCCATCAGCTCTTCTTCATTCTCAGCAGCTACCATCGTTCACGAGCTCTACTGCCAAACTATTCCATAAAAGCCAGCAACAACCATGGCACCAATTCTCTCCGTTGACTGCACAGCTCACTCAACGATCCAGCTGAAAGCTTCACCCTCTTTTCCATTCACAGAACGAACCATCTAACCAAGATTATTTGAGGCAGAATACATTCGAGTTGTATTGGAAGCCATCATCCAGTCCATTTCAACACTATCTCCACTTGAGTCAAGGGTCTGCATGCAAACTCCAACATCACCAATCAATGCCTTATAAAAGAGTTGTTGCCATTCTTAACCTTGTCATTTGCATCTCAACAACTTCCCAAATTCAACCAAGACCCATTGTTATCAAGAGTGTTGCAGTCGACGAAGAACCAGATCTTCGTCCATAGCACCACGACCAACACCATACACAGCTCCATCTTCTCACCGTTTAACTTCAGCTCCTTGCCAAATCCATTCACCTACCTTCCCTCTGCTCAGACTTCTCTTTTCAATAGATAAGAACAACAGATGTTCTTCTTTCACAGTACCACTAACGCATAAGTAAAGGTGGTAAAGCCATATCCACACTTCCCATTCTGTTCATGCCACTGTTTGGTAACTCACTACCCTGGTGGTTCACGTGCTTAAAGTAGACAAAGAAAATTCTTTCTTTTCATCTATATCCTTCCCTGGCCTTGCGATGAATGTGTGGTGCACTAGCTTAAATGGTTAACTAGGCTGCCCACAGTCCATTAAGCTCTATGTCTTGTTGGCACAGTGAATTGCCGCATTGATGCCTTTGCCGCAAATGCCAATATAACTCCCAGTTTAGCTAGTTATTTCTCCGGCAATTGGGTTCATTTGCACTTTCTACAAAAGCACTAAAATAATGATATTAGCAAAAATATCGAGTCCTAGCTAATATAAATATGGGTATAAAATGTAGCACTTACGTGCTTATCACTAGCCTCTTTTGAGACCGTGGCAGGTTTGGAGCAACCTGACTGGTCAATGAAAGTAGGGGACCAGCAAGCTTTGGCATAGTTTAGGCGCGGCCAAAATTAGGGTTTGGTACAAACCGTGATGTTTGGCCTTGGGCTAGAAGTTGTCATGTTGTTAGGTGGCGAACTTGGACGGCTGAGATCTGCATCTCGGATGGAAGGGTAGCCGTTGATCATTGCAACCCTCGTTTGGCGTCGGTGGCATGTGGTAGGCCGGCATAGATTTGGCATGGAGATGTGGTGGCATGGTTTGCCATTGGCACGGTGGTGCGGCTGGCATGGTCGGCATGCCTTGGCGCGAGACGTGGCTGGCATGGTTTGCCATTGGCACGGTGGTGCGGCTGGCATGGTTGGCATGCCTTGGCGTGGAGACGTGGCTGACATGGTTTACCATTGGCATGGTGGTGCGGCTGGCATGGTCGGCATGCCTTAGCGCGGGGACGTGGCTGGCATGGTTTGCCATTGGCACGGTGGCGCGGCTGGCATGGTTGGCATGCCTTGGCACAGAGACGTGGATGGAATGGTTTGCCATTGGCACGGTGGTGAGGCTGGCATGGTCGGCATGCCTTGGCGCGGAGACGTGGCTGGCATGGTTTGCCATTGGCACGGTGGTGCGGCTGGCA
The DNA here is from genome assembly GCA_023531295.1 of Papaver armeniacum. NCBI lineage: Eukaryota > Viridiplantae > Streptophyta > Magnoliopsida > Ranunculales > Papaveraceae > Papaver > Papaver armeniacum. The sequence goes on along the minus strand of JAJJWW010017273.1, from coordinate 369,489 downwards.
TGGTCGACATGCCTTGGCGCGGAGACGTGACTGGCATGGTTTGCCATTGGCACGGTGGTGAGAGAATTAAGGTTTGGTATCTACGAAGATGTTATCGGTCAATGCTAAGGGTTCTGCCGTGGAACATGACACATGTATATAAAAAAAAACTACCCTGGTAATTCTTACGTAGGCATGATGTTTGATTCAATAAATGCGTTAGTGGTCATAGTGACGTCATGTCAGATGTACGTTTTACGATTTTAACCCTAAGCTAAAAACCACCATCAACATTAAGTCCACTTGCTAGCTCGTAGCAGGAGCATTGTTGCGGGGTAAGCATAAGATGGTGACAGGCAAGGACAAAATCGAAACGGCAAGTCATGAAAGATGGCTAGGAAGATTCGTCTAACCTTTTTCGAGAGTGTTTTGAGAATCAGTGATCCTTGTATTGGCGGCCTTGCATGAATTCTACTTGCGTCGTTACTGGATAGACCATGAAATAGTAGATGCGGTTGCTAGTTGAGATGCAGGATGTCAGCTTGGTTTGGTCATGTGTTACCTTGGAATGAGAGCCGCAGGCATTGCGCGGCTTGGAATGGAGCCGCTAGCGATCGGCTTGGAAGGGAGCCGTCAGAATAGGTCGGCTTGGAAGGGAGCCATCAGCGTTGGTCGGCTTGGAAAGGAAATGTCAGCGTTGGTCGGCTTGGAAAGGAGACGCTATCATAAACTTGGCGCGGGCGCTGGCTTGAGTGCTGGCTTCAGTTCCGTGGAATGCTGGCAACTTGCTTCAGTTCTGTGGAAGGATGACGATTGGCTTCAGTTCCGTGGGATGATGGAAACTTGCTTCAGTTCCGTGGAACGATGACGACTGGCTTCAGTTCCGTGGAATGATGGAAACTTTGTCTAAATTAGGGTTTGGCATGCCAAACCCTAATTAACGCCCCTTACTAAAATCGTTGTAGCATTCTCATAAGAACTCGGATTTTGACGGTCCGCCCCTCCATTCTGATCGGAAAGGAATTTCCTATCTCCTCTCGCGGGAATATTTAGGTTTTGAGTTCGTTTAGGAGGCAAAAACAACCCGACAGTAAAACTCAAGAAGAAATCAGGAGGGATGTTGCGGGCCCGAGGTGGCATAGTCGCGCCCAGTCATCTATTCCCGTTCATGGAGCGAGAAGGAACCTTTATTCTGTTCAAACTCTAGAAACTCCGCCCGCATGAAAAGAGGTATCGACCCTCTTCTACTTTCGGTTGCTCGTGTGGATCTGTTCTTTCGTTTGCAGTGTCTATCCAGTGGATTCCAAAATTTATCAAACTCCATTGAATTCTTGGGATGGATGGATGAAATATATGCTCGGTAACGATTATGTCAGGGCTAATCTTGGAGATTGTAGTTGCGTTGTCGGTCCATCCTTGACTTTAGGTTTTTCAGTGTATGGACCTTCTGATCGCGATGATGATATGTTGTGGATGATTGTATGGTAGAAATCTTCCAAAGCCACAGGATAAAATAGATGAGTTGGGAGACATTCACATTGCCGATGTCTTTGCTATCAAGTCTTGAGGACTTTGTTCCAAGAGATATCCTTGAACCAGACTTAATCTTGGACTATCGTGTGGAATAGGATGTGGTGAGCATTCCCAGGTTATATTTCTGTTAGATCCGATGGCATGGCCGAATATGTGAATGCATCTTTGTGGCGTGCCTTTGGAGTCTTCGATGCACATGTACGGCTTCATGTTGAGAAATTCCTACGGATCGTAAAACTTCGACAATGATGATGTTGAAATCAGAAATAACCAGGTTGAGGGGAGTGAAAGCGTCCCATGCTGATAGTCCCCATGTGTAGTTTACATGTTTATATCCGGTATGGTCAGCGGGTTGACCATGATAAAGATATCACCATCTCGCATCCGTACTGGTGACTCTATTACTTCTTCCATGTGAAACTAAAATATGGAGAAGTACAGATTACCCTTGTAGTGGTTGTTGCTATGGTCAAGCTCTGGCTGGTATCAACAAATGAGCAGCGGTTCTTAGAAGCGGCTGTGATCGTAGAGACTACATTGTCGTAGCAACAAAATAGGTCGGCTGGAATTACACGGGCGTCCATGGAAGCAAAAGGATTGGATGGATGCGTAACCGAGTAAACTTCCCACGGCTACGAGGTTTAGCGAGATGGATCAAAAAGTGTCCACAAGCTGCGATCCTTTGCTTGGCCAGATCACGATCCTTGACAAGGAGGAGTGTGGTGGCTACGACATGATCTTTGGCAAGAAGAAGTGGCGTTGAAGTGGATTCGGCTCTTGGAGAGGATGTTGAGGCTTATGGAGCAAAATCACGAAGCTTGGCGGATCTGGAGCGGCTTATTGAGAGAATGCTTGAAGCGGAGCGTCTTTCCAGCTCTGGAGAGCGGAGGCGGCTTCCCGAGAGAATGTTGAAGCGGAGCGACTCACAGTGACGGTTGGAGATGTCACGTTTGAAGAAACGTTGGGGAAAGCGGCCACGGCTCTGGTGGCGGAGGTGTAACACACGAAGGAACATTTTACAAGTCCTTTGTGTTGACAGGTGGCGTATTAACGTCACTTTGTTAGGAGGCATGAAGAATCTACGATCCTTGCATTTGCGGCTTGGCATAAATTTTGTTTGGCCATTGAGTGTTGGCGGCAGCGCTACAACTTTGGCTACTGATCGGTAGCGGTGGCACTGCAACTTGGTCCGTGAGACGGTGCTCTGGCTGGCTATGGAAAAGGGGGATGGCGCTGCCCCGTCCGGCTAGGGAATGGCTCATGGCGTTGTTGGCTAGGACGCGAGTTGTTGGCGCCGGTTTGACATGGAGCCGCTGGTGTTGGTTTTTGAAGTGGAAGCGCTAGCATTGGCTCGGCGTGCGCTATCTTGGCTTGGTGAGCCATCAACGTCGGTCGCTCAGCTTGGGACGCGGAGCTGTCGGTGCAATCGGCTATGGGCGGAGAAGTTGTCTTTGGAAAGGTGCAAGTCTCTGGCGTTGGAAAGATGTAAGCTGTTAGCACTGGAAGAGATGCAAGATGTCGGCGCTAGAAGGACGCAAGCTGTTAGCGCTCGTATTATTGGCTTTATTTCCATGTCTTGGTGCTAGAGTGGTAGCAATAAAGCAGGTGAACATATTACAGGTACGTATCTCCATGTTTCTTCTTTACGTTTGCTCTTGTTGTTGGTGCAAACCATAGACATAGGCATGTCCGCCATAGTTTTACGGGCGGCGCCTCACGATCAACGATAAGTCCCCGGTCACTCCTTGTCGTGTGATAATCCGGTAATCCAGGCCGTTTGGTGACTGAGCCATTGATGAAGATGATAAAAACGCTTCAAAGTAACGTTGAGTCTTCCTCGAAGCGAGCCCGCAAATGAGTCGGTAAGTTTACGCGTTCTTCTCCTCCTTCTTTTTATTTTTGAAACAAAACTAAAACGTAATGTCGCAGGGAGGAATCATTTCCGAAGATGGCCTTGAGGTGGGGACCCGTCACGATGAAGATCCAACCATGGAAACCGCGCCTGCTGGTGGTTTGGAAATGGAGGTTGATAACACTACGAACCGAGATAGTGGAAAGTATTCCACGATTGTTAGGCAATCCGTGGCGAGAATCCGCCGATCCACGATTCGATTGCGGGCGCCATTTTTACTCCTTCATATTTGACTCCCCATGAAGACCACGTGTTGATTGGAGGCTTCGGTGTACCGACTAAGCGTGTAGAGTTGTATACCGGGATATGGGAAAAATACGGACATATTGCCACAACCAAAAAGCTCACTAGCCGAATTGCGTTGGTCAAGCGTGTGGAAGAAGCTTTATCTTCAATTCATCATATGTGCAACGTGATTGGTCACATTTGTTTAGGAGATGTGATCTCAAGCTGGAAGTTTCACCGGGATATGTGCGTAGACTTTGAGTTTAATACCTCCTGGTTCTGCAAGGGATTTTTCGAGATCCAAAGACTGCAGGATGAAACGGTTGATGGTCCTTCCGCGGATTTAATCAGTCAACAAGAGATAGAAATCGAGAAGCTGTCCCAGGAGTTGAAGCTGAAGCAGGCGGCTCTTCAAAGCGTGAGAGATATTTTCTCCAAGAAGAACGAGTCGTTGTTGAGTGATTTTCCTTGAGCGTTTTATTTTTCTGAACCTCCTTTCCTTAGGTTTTTTGTTTTTGAAAGGCGAAGAAACGCCTAGTTTATGGTTCGGTTTTTTCGGGTTTTTTGGGACTGATATATGATTGCTTTTTATAAGAGTTTTGGATTATTTTGGAATAATAGCCTTTTGATCAATTGGTATGTTAAAGTCTGAATTTGCGAGTTTAAGTAGCAAATCATCCTAGGAAAATTGTGAAACCGTGAATGTTGCACGTGAAGATAAGAAACCTTGGGATGATTGGGTCATCGGCTTCCATGGAAAATGTGAAAATCCAAACGACAGGTTATGTAATTATCATCTGGCAAACTTACTCGTTTTAGGGTCTTTCACCAAAACTGAATTTTCAGGGAGTGAATCTGAGTTTTCACGCGACGCCCTCGTTGTTGTGCAAAGTCCCCAGTCGCTCTTTTGTTGTCTGTGGAACACTTTCATGACGATCCATGGTAAAGCGGAGAATCCCTAGTCCCCAGACGCAATTCTCCTGAAACCCATTCGCTGGTAGGATGATGAAAACCATAGTTGAATTTGTAACCGAGAGATTAATATCCCTCTGTGGTCGCCAATTGTTTGAGGGTGAAAATGGTTTCTGCTGATTTCGGTAATTTCGCGTGAGTGGGTGAGAAACGAGTCTAAACCCTAAACAATGTACTGCAAGGGAGTACTTTAGATTCGAGAGATCAATCTGTACAAATCCGGCCTAAACCAAGAAATGGCTGTTCCAGACTTGCTTCGGTCACAAAGTGAAGGAGAAGGGTTGGTTTTAGAGAGGGAAGCGGAGAGAGTGTTGAGACCAAAATAGTTGATTACGGAAAAGTAGTTGTTTGACTTGTATCGAAAAGTGAAAGTTGATGATGGGAAAGCTAGCAAGTGATTTCTGAGTGTTGTATGCTCCTGACCCAAAACTTGTTGTTTGGTGGAAATAGGTAAGACCTATTTATACAAGTCGTAACAAAACGTACTCTGGTCTCGTAAGAAATGAGAACGGTTGAGTAAAGTGGAAGGAGGTGGTAACGTGTAACGCCTGGAATTGATGTTCCATAATGAAAGAAATTTTTCACCATTACTCCTTGTATTTACTAACCGACTCATTCGTATGACAATTTCTTATAACGGGCATAGTGTGCGCCGCACGCTGTAAACCGCCAAACCAATACCCTAATAAGCATCCCCCAGTTTGTGACATGTGTTGATGTCTCGAGTGTTTTCGTGGAAAACGTGTAGCATGTTGCTGTTGCTTGGCAATTTGAGCTTGGAGACTTGCAGGCTAGGTGGTGACCCTCGACGGTCGAGATTTTGCATCTTGAGAGGAAGGGTAGCCATTGATTGTTGCAACCCTTTGTTTTGGCAGCCAGCGTCGTGCATGGCTTTGGCATGTGTTAGGCGCGTCCAAAATTAGGGTTTAGTACAAACCGTGATGTTTGGCCTTGGGCTAGAAGTTTCCATGCGTTAGGTGGCGAACTTGGACGGCTGAGATCTGCATCTCAGATGGAAGGGTAGCCGTTGATCATTGCAACCCTCTGTTTGGCAGTCAGCGGCATGTGGTAGGGCCGGCATAGATTTGGCATGGAAATGTGGATGGCATGGTTTGCCATTGGCACGGTGGTGCGGCTGGCATGGTTGGCATGCCTTGGCGCGGAGACGTGGCTGGCATGATTTTGCCATTGGCACGATGGTGCGGCTTGCATGGTCGGAATGCCTTGGCACCGAGACGTGGCTGGCATGGTTTGCCATTGGAACGGTGATTCGGCTTGCATGGTTGGCATGCCTTGGCGCGGAGACGTGGCTGGCATGGTTTGCCATTGGCACGGTGGTACGGCTGGCATGGTCGGCATGCCTTGGCACGGAGACATGGGCGACATGGTTTGCCATTGGCATGGTGGTGCGGCTGGCATGGTTGGCATGCCTTGGCGCGAAGACGTGGCTGGCATGGTTTGCCATTGGCACGGTTGTGCGGTTGGCATGGTTGGCATGCCTTGGCGGGGAGACGTGGTTGGCATGGTTTGCCATTGGCACGTGGTGAGAAAATTAGGGTTTGGTATATACGAAGATGTTGTCGGTCAATACTAAGGGTTCTGCCGTGGAACATGACACATGTATATATAAAAAAAAGGTACCACAGTAATTATTACGTAGGTGTTGATGGTGGTTTTTAGACAAAGGGTAAAATCGTAAAACCCCGAATAACCTAATGTCACACGGACACATTTATTAGAACATTCAATGCATGTAGTCAGTAATTAATAGGGGATATTTTTTTAAAATTAGGGTTACAACGAACAAAACCTAATTCCCCTCGTGCCAATGGCAAATCATGCCCGACCACACCTAGCCCAAGCTAGCCGCGCCATGCCAAACGCACTCTGCCTTGGCCCTAGCTATGCTAGTCACACCAAGAGCGCCAAAGCATGCCAACCATGCTAGCCGCACCTCCGTGCCAATGTAAAATCATGCCAGCCACACTTAGCCCAAGCTAGCCGCGCCATGCCAAACGCACTCTGCCTTGGCCCTAGCTACGCTAGTCAGACCACGTCAAGCCAAACATCCTTGCCTTGGCCCTAGACGCACCTCTGTGCCAATGGCAAACCATGCCAGCCACACCAAACGCTCCAAAGTATGCCAACCATGCTAGCCGCACCTCCGTGCCAATGGAAAATCATGCCAGCCACACTTAGACCGAGCTAGCCGCGCCATGCCAAACGCACTCTGCCTTGGAACGCCACGCCAAGCCAAGAACCCTTACCTTGGCCCTAGCCACGCCATGCCAAAATGGCGCCTAGGCTTGCAAACCATGCAACCTAGGCCAAATTGGCCACGCATGCCATTGGCACATGCCAACACGCTCGCTGGTAGCTTTTCCTGCCAGGACGCGACCCAAATTGGCCACGCATGCCATTGGCACATGCCAACACGCTCGCTGGTAACTTTTCTTACCAGGATGTGACCCAAATTGGCCACGCATGCCATTGGCACATGCCAACACGCTCGCTGGTAGCTTTTCCTACCAGGATGTGACCCAAATTGGCCACGCATGCTATTGGCACATGCCAACAAGCTCGCTGGTAGCTTTTCCTACCAGGACGCGACCCAAATTGGCCACGCATGCCATTGGCACATGCCAACACGCATCACTGGTAGCTTTTCTTACTAGGCCGTGACCCAAATTGGCCACGCATGCCATTGGCACATGCCAACACGCTCGCTGGTAGCTTTTCCTACCAGGCCATGGCCCTAATGGCCGAGCATGCCATTGGCACATGCCAACACGCATCACTGGTAGCTTTTCTTACCGGGCCATGGCCCTAATGGCCGAGCATGCCATTGGCACATGCCAACACGCATCGCTGGTAGCTTTTCTTACCAGGACATAGCCCTAATGGCCATGCGTGCCATTGACACATGCCAAACACGCACACTGGTAGCCTAACTTGCAAACCGTTCAACCTACCACCAAGGCATTCCGCACACGCCATTGGCACTTGCCACACATGCCACTAGCAGCTCTGGCATTGCCACTTACACTCAACGTACAACCTACCACCAAGGCATTTCGCACATGCCACACACGCCACTAGCAGCTCTGGCATTGCCACTTGCACTCAAGGTGCAACCCGCAATAAAGGCATTCCGCACATGCCACACGCGCCACTAGCAGCGCCACTTGCACCCAAGGTGCAACCAACACTCGAGACATCAACACAAACTGGGGGATGCTTTCTAGGATTTTGGTTTGGCGGTCACAGCATGCAACGTACATTACGCTCACATTAAGAAAGCGTGAATAGGAATAAAGCGGTCAAATAAATGAGGTTATAATGGTGAAAACGTTTTCACCCATAAACACCATGCGGTTACCACCTCCTCCCATTATTTCACCCTTTACTCTCTTCCTTCATGAGGCCAGGGTACGTTTCAATCTCGACTTGTATAAATAGGTCTTACATATTTCCACCAGACACAAGTCTCGGTCAGGAGAAAAACACAACATTCTCAGAAAAGGCAACTTTGCAAGCTCTCCAAAAAAGCTTTCATCTCTTGCAAGCTTCCAAGCTTTCACTTTCGATACAAGTCGAGATACTACTCTCTCGGGTATTCTGGTCTCAACACCTTTCTTTGCTTCCCTCCCCAAATCAACCTTTCTCCTCCACTTTGTGACCGAAACAAGTCTGGAACGGTCATTTCTTGGTTTAGGCCGGACTTGTGCAGTTGATCTCTCGAATCTAGAAAGTGCTCACGTGCAGGCACATTTGTTTAGGGTTTAAACAAGTTTCTCACTCACCTACCGAATTTACCGAAATCGGTGGAAACGATTTTTACCCATAAACAATTGGCGACCACAGCGGGAGGATTGATCTATCGGTTACAATACCAACTCCGACTCCTGATTTCGTTTCCCGAACGTCAAATCCCAACATGGTGGAACTCGAGTCGGAGCGACGGCCGAGAACACCAGGCACGAAGCGAATCCAACGATGTTAGCGTCTCTCCCAATAACGTTGTTGCATCACCTGCTGACTACAGTAACATCGAATGCACTCCCTCAAGCGTAACACCGCCAATCACCAGGGACAGAGCCGCTACCTCCTCTAGTGTCTCTGCACAACCCTCTAATCATGGCAACGAAAATATCTCTTCGGGTGTCACGCCACCGATCACGGGGCGGAGCCGCGCTCGACCCGAATGCTTCGTCTAGCATGGCGCCTCAGACCACAACTAAGGTTCCAACTACCCCGCCGACGGGACGAGAGACCGGAGGGACCGGAGGAAGTCGTCCTTATGTCACCATCGCTGATTTGATGGAACGACAAGAGATGCTTGCCCGAGCCCGAGACGGATATGGTTTCAACGCGAGAAGGAGGTACTCATCTTTCTCAAGGCCCGACAGGCGAATACCACGTGAGTCGCGTCCTCCAGAGTCGCTTAGGAACGTCTCCAACAACCCCGACGCCAGCACCTCGGCGGAGCACGCCTCTACGGATGAGGAAACTCGCGCTAGAATCCCGTTGGAAAGAAATCAGCCGCCTAACCGTCACGAGAAGATCTGGAACAACTTCTCTCAACCGAATCAAGAATGATGAATTGGACGTGCATCATCACCAACCCCCTTACCCATCCTAAATGTAGAGAATCCCTCTCCCAAGGGGTACTCTTCTCCTCAATTTACCACATACGATGGTGCGGAGTGCACATGAGCATGTCTCCGTTTCTGGAATCCCTAGGTGAACATGAATATAATCACGTTCTTCGTTTAAGGTAATTCTCAAAGTCACTTCTTGGAAGGGAGTATACATGGTACAACAAAGATCCCACCGAACAACATTCCCAACCGGAGTAGCATGGTCACTGCGTTTTACAAGAAATACTTCTTCGTGTCGAACAAGTTACTTTCTCGGACCTCGGAAGAATGTACCGTGGGATAATGAACATCCGAATGATTTCGTCAAAAGGTTCGGGGTTCAAGCACTCGACGTATCACGACCCAAACGTGACCGAGCGGCGGTAGTGAACGCATGCATCAATGGTATGGTTCCTATTTACCGCGCCCTGCTGGAAAACTTACGCTTCAAACGTTCTCCGAACTCCATGAAGCCGCCAGACGATCCGCAACAACAGCACCAGCATTACTAGAAAGAGCTAGGCCGATTCGAACCGAAGACACGCGTGTGAAACTTGCGGGAGTAGACGCCTCATCAGCAAGCAATTTAATGCCGGCTCATCCTCCGTGAAAATACTAAACGAAAGGGGAAAAAGGAAAGCCCCAACTACGAGCCACCAGCCAAAACGTGAAGCGCCGGCGCAACGGGAACCCCCGCCATGAAAGACCGTCACTAAAACTCCCATGCAGCGTCATGAGACCGAAGGAGATACCCTTGATTTCCCGTTTCCCATCGAGGAGGTGATTGTCCTCCTAGAAGCACTGGGTTCAAGATGATGTTATCGACCACCACCTCCCGACGTCCACCAACCGAGGCTGAGATGGCGAACCCAAAATCTTGCCATTACCACGGGTTCGTTCACCACCCGACCAGCGATTGCAACGAGACTAAAGCATATTTTCAAAGAAAGGATAGAAGCGGGAGGACTCCAACCGGGAGACGAAAGAGTGCATCGAGACCCACTCCCGATAAGAAATGCGGGTCCTCTGGGGACTCGTGCACGAGACTGTACAATCCATGATGCAACATGTATGCGAAATTCTCTATCTTTCCAAGATGCGGCGCAAGATATTTTCGCGGCTCTCAATCGTGTTGTATCCAGGCAAAACGACTTTTTCTCTCCCAGGAAACCACGCTGGGGCCCAAGCTTCCCAAATAGGCAAAACCAAAAAGGAGAACTGGGGACTGCTGACCATGTCCCGTTTAAGAGGTAACGAATTTGACGACACGCTCATCGACACGGACTCTGACCACAACATCATTACTTTCAAGACACTAAAGGCAGCAGGATTTACAAAACAAGATGCTACCTATTCCCCGTTCGTGATTAAGAACTTGAGAGGAGAAACTTTGAACGTGCATGGCTACATCAACTTAGAGATCAAGATGGGAGACGCTATAACGCATAGCAAATTCCACATTGTCAAAGAACTAGATCATGACATGATATTGGGACGCTTATGGGTGCTCGACAACAAGGCGAAATTGGATGTGCACCCTCTGCCGACGTCCACGCCCGAAGGAATTTCAAACAAATCATCCCACTGGTTGTCGCATCAACGAACTATTGAAGGAACCCAGACATCCAGAGAGGACCCGTTGGCGCTAGCTCATGGTTTTCAAATGCAAGTAAGTCTGACCGAGCAACCTTTTACGCTTGATCTTTCCTTCCCCCCATTCTGTCATGGGGACTCGGCGCGATTACTGGCACGAACGCTGTCAAGAAAGGTGAATGGGGAGCTGGACCATTTGAACACTTTGCAAGAAGCTTGGAAACTTCTATTGAAACCAACGAAGCCAAGACTCAAACGGTTGCGCAACGTCTGAACAGTAAAAATGGCTATTCAAACTGATTCGCCCAATGAAAGAGAAGACGAGATGTATCTGGTTGCGGATACCCTTTTGGGAGGATATTGCAAGCTCATCAATGCAGACACACCTGAAGGCGTGATAATTCACTCGCGATGGCTCAAGGCCTCCAATCCCTAAAATGCCGTACTTCCCAGTCACTCCCCCTTTTAGTATTTCCTTTAACAATTCCTCTTAGTAGTTGTACTCCCCCCAAGATGAATACACCGTTTGTATTTTTCCCTGGGAATTCCCTTTTCCGTCAAAAAAAAAAAAAAAACACACATCAGGGGAACTAAGCAGCTAACAGAAATAACAAAAGGGAGGAACTAGCCCTCGAAGGATGGAGCACAAGTCCCCTCGGGCAAGGATATCTTCAAGCACTTCCCCCAGCAATCCCTCGGGCAACAAAGGTTCCATTCAACGGTGTTAGCAGCAGCAACCTCAACATCCCATCCCGAAGGAACCACAGCAGCAGCAGTGTCCTCCCCGACGACCGATCCAGCATACGCCACCATGACCCCTCCGGTATCACCAACGACACCTTTGGCATCAACTTCAAAGGCTATTTCGTTTCCGTCATATGCTCCTTCGAAGGTTTTCTCATTGACACTTCGAAGAAAGCTTTTTGATTCATCCGCATCAAAATCAAGAATCATGGCGCTCTCCTCCAAGGGCCTCACACGTTCGCTTTTCTGTCGCTTCGACCTAGAAACAGTCCGATCCGCACCATACCCGGACCGAAGAAAGGTTTTGCCACACTGAAGTTTCTCAATATGCCAAGACTCTTCCTCATTCTCTCTCCCCTCCTCCATGCTCACTGAACCCAAGAAAGTCCGAACATGCACCTGTTCTTCATGGGGATAGATGGAAGGGAGGTCCTTAATGATTTCACTAGCTTCATGGAACAGATATTCAATCCCAACCAGTGCCTCCTCAAGAGAAGAAGATCGATCTCTGCTAATTCTGAAGTCCTTCTCCGAAGAGTTAAAGGCGCGGCTATCCCTGGAGGGTCCCATCATACACTGCAAAAAATGGGGAAAATGATCAAGTTCCACCCTATCTATACACATATAAAAATAGGATAACATGACAGAGAAGAAGAAGAAAACATACCAAAAGATGATCTTCTTACCCGAATAACCCTAGTCAGGGTGCTTTTGCAAGAGTCAGACCTCGCGCCTTCACTTGGAGAATCTGGCTGTTTAGAGGATGATTCGTCTCTAGGCAAAGAAAGAAACTCAACAAGAAGAACATTTTCTCAAACAAGGGAGACGTTGGGTATGAATACGGAACCTTAAAAAGGAAAGGAAGCAATGAGGGACATAACGCTTCCAGATTTTAGCATGGATAATGCCCTGATTGAAGTCGCGCGTGAAGGAAGGCAAAAAATAAGGAAACTTTGCTATCTGTAGACATACCTACTCCCTCCTTGTTTACACCGGCCCCACCAATTGCGCCAACTTCCCAATGACCGCCCAAGTCACGCTCAGCTTCCTCACCTTGCGCCGGTCCCACCAGCTAGCACGATCAGCTTCCCCACCTTGCGTCGGTCCCTCCAGCTAGCACGCTCAGTTTCCCAACTCGCGTCAACTTCTCAATGCCGCCCAGCTTCCTGTCTCTCAATGATGCTGACTTCCCAATTGTTCCAGCCTCCCGATTTGTGTAAAATCGCCCGAGAGGCAAGGATTCCTAATCCTATTTATAAAAGGTCAGACAAGCCTCCTCAATTTTCTTTACGATTTACTGTTGATAGTTTGTCACCATCTTATGCTTACCTCGCAACAAAGATCCTATTCCGAGCTAAGCAGGGGACTTAATGTTGATGGTGGTTTTTAGACAAAGGGTAAAATCGTAAAACCCCGAATAACCTAATGTCACCGGTGACACATTTATTAGAACATTCAATGCATGTAGTCAGTAATTAATAGGGGGTATTTTTTCAAATTAGGGTTACAATGAACAAAACCCTAATTCCCCTATGTGCCAATGGCAAATCATGCCGACCACACCTAGACCAAGCTAGCCGCGCCATGCCAAACGTACTCTGCCTTGGCCCTAGCTATGCTAGTCACACCAAACGCGCCAAAGCATGCAAACCATTCTAGCCGCACCTCCGTGCCAATGGCAAATCATGCCAGCCACACTTAGCCCAAGCTAGCCGCGCCATGCCAAACACACTCTGCCTTGGCCCTAGATACGCTAGTCACACCACGCCAAGCCAAACATCCTTGCCTTGGACCTAGCCGCACCTCTGTGCCAATGGCAAACCATGCCAGCCACACCCAAACGCGCCAAAGCATGCCAACCATGCTAGCCGCACCTCCGTGCCAATGGCAAATCATGCCCGGCCACACTTAGCCCGAGCTAGCCGCGCCATGCCAAACGCACTCTGCCTTGGCCCTAGCTACGCTAGTCACGCCACGCCAAGCCAAGCACCATTACCTTGGCCCTAGCCACGCCATGCCAAAATGGCGCCCGCGCCTAGGCTTGCAAACCATGCAACCTAGGCCAAATTGGCCACGCATGCCATTGGCACATGCCAACACGCTCGCTGGTAGCTTTTCCTGCCAGGACCCGACCCAAATTGGCCACGCATGCCATTGGCACATGCCAACACGCTCGCTGGTAACTTTTCCTACCAGGATGCGACCCAAATTTGCCACGCATGCCATTGGCACATGCCAACACGCTCGCTGGTAGCTTTTCCTACCAGGACGCGACCCAAATTGGCCACGCATGCCATTGGCACATGCCAACACGCTCGCTGGTAGCTTTTCTTACCAGGACGCGACCCAAATTGGCCACACATGCCATTGGCACATGACAACACGCTCGCTGGTAACTTTTCCTACCAGGACGCGACCCAAATTGGCCACGCATGCCATTGGCATATGCCAACACGTTTGCTGGTAGCTTTTCCTACCAGGACGCGACCCAAATTGGCCAGCATGCCATTGGCACATACCAACACGCTCGCTGGTAGCTTTTCCTACCAGGACGCGACCCAAATTGGCCACGCATGCCATTGGCACATGCCAACACGCTCGCTGGTAGCTTTTCCTACCAGGACGCGACCCAAATTGGCCACGCATGTCATTGGCACATGCCAACACGCATCACTGGTAGCTTTTCTTACCAGGTCGTGACCCAAATTGGCCACGCATGCCATTGGCACATGCCAACACGCTCGCTGGTAGCGTTTCCTACCAGGCCATGGCCCTAATGGCCGATCATGCCATTGGCACATGCCAACACGCATCACTGGTAGCTTTTCTTACCAGGCCATGGCCCTAATGGTCGAGCATGCCATTGGCACATGCCAACACGCATCGCTGGTAGCTTTTCTTACCAGGACATAGCCCTAATGGCCATGCGTGCCATTGACACATGTCAAACATGCACGCTGGTAGCCTAACTTGCAAACCGTGCAACCTACCACCAAGGCATTCCGCACACACCATTGGCACTTGCCACACACGCCACTAGCAGCTCTGGCATTGCCACTTACACTCAACGTACAACCTACCACCAAGGCATTCCGCACATGCCATTGGCACATGCCACACACGCCACTAGCAGCTCTGGCATTGCCACTTGCACTCAAGGTGCAACCCGCAACAAAGGCATTCCGCACATGCCACACGCGCCACTAGCGGCGCCACTTGCACTCAAGGTGCAACCAACACTCGAGACATCAACACAAACGGGGATGCTTTCTAGGGTTTTGGTTTGGCGGTCCTGACATGCAGCGTACACTACGCTCACATTAAGAAAGCGTGAATAGGAATAAAGCGGTCAAATAAATGAGGAAATAATGGTGAAAATGTTTTCACCCATAAACACCATGCGGTTACCACCTCCTCCCATTATTTCACCCTTTACTCTCTTCCTTCATGAGGCCAGGGTACGTTTCAATCTCGACTTGTATAAATAGGTCTTACCTATTTCCACCAGACACAAGTCTCGGTCAGGAGAAAAACACAACACTCTCAGAAAAGGCAACTTTGCAAGCTCTCCAAAAAAGCTTTCATCTCTTGCAAGCTTCCGAAGCTTTCACTTTCTGATACAAGTAGAGATACTACTCTCTCAGAATTATTCTGGTCTCAACACCTTTCTTTGCCTCCCTCCCCAAATCAACCTTTCTCCTCCACTTTGTGACCGAAGCAAGTCTGGAACGGCCATTTCTTAGTTTAGGCCGGACTTGTACAGATTGATCTCTCGAATCTAGAAAGTGCTCACGTGCAGCACATTTGTTTAGGGTTTAAACCAGTTTCTCACTCACCTACCGAATTTACCGAAATCGGTGGAAACGATTTTTACCCATAAACAGTAGGCATGCTGATTGATTCAATAAATGCGCTAGTGGTCATAGTGACGTCATGTCAGATTTACGTTTTATGATTTTAACCTTAAGCTAAAAACCACCATCAAAACCGATGTAGAAAAATTGGATGATTGGATTGAACGTTTAGAGACGTATTTCTCTTTCTTTGAATATGGTTCGAAGGAAAAGATTGCTTTCGCGGCATTGAAGCTACAAAAGCATGCTCTAACCTGGAGGAAGGCTTATCAAAGACAAAACCTAGGTGAAAAGGCGGGGGTCTAACAACCACACCCAATATTTCGTTCGGCAATCTGTATGGACTAAACTCTAATATAATTCCAAGAGAATCAACTAGACAGTCAGACTCAATCGAGGAAAGATATCCACGAGTTATATATCTTTCTCAAATCAATCAGCAAATCAACATAATGGAATCCGTGAACTGATTGGTATGAGAAGAACTTGGACGGTATCAAAAACCAATATCCAAGTATCAATCAATTTCTATCCAACAATCAAAGGTCGGATTTACCAATTGATTGAACTAGGCACAACTTGTGATATTTCAATTATATAAACAAATATAATGCGGAAAAGAAATAACTCAGACACCTGAAATTTTGTTAACGAGGAAACCGCAAATGCAGAAAAACTCTGGGACCTAGTCAAGATTTGAACACCACACTGTATTAAGAAGCTATATACACTAGCCTACTACGAGTTAACTTCGGACTGGAATGTAGTTGAGCCCTAACCAAGTCTCATACCGATTAAGGTACAGTCGTGTTCCTTACGCCTCTGAATCCCAGCAGGACTCTACGCACTTGATTTCCTTAGATGATCTCACCCACAACTAAGAGTTGTTGCGACCCAAAGTCGAGGACTTATAGACAAATACGTCTCATACAGGAAAGCCTATTCTGATAGATAAATCTGTCTCCCACAAAAGTACCTATGAATTTTTGTTCCGTCTTTTGATAAATCAAGGTGCACAGGAGCCAACTGATAATCCGGTCTTATATTCCCGAAGAACAGTTGTTGATGGTGGATTTTAGTTCAGGTCTAAAATTGTAAAAGCCAAATTTTATACGCTGACATCCTGCAGAGGATGAAGCTATTTGAGTGATAAATACTTCTTCATTTTACTAATTCACCTAGAATGGAGCATGTGGCAACAATCCCAAATGTTCTGTGAATTAAATACACAAAATTCATCCAGGATGGAGTATGTAGCAACAATCCCATGTACCCTGTGAATTTATAGCGTTATTAATTAATGCATGATTAGCCTTGTATTTCATGTGTTGTTCCCGCAGAACTCTCATTATTGGTGCGGCATGACGACTGAGTGTTGCTCTCAGCAGAGTAACACGAATCTCCAAGTGTCAACAATGAGGCATGCACGAAATACCCATACAAGCTACATCTCTCGGTGTGTTATACTAGCCCGATTGAGCATATTTGAATCTGGACTGTCCATATCAGTCTCAGAAACAATCACGACCACGCAAGTTGGCCGCATGATTTAACCAGACCTAGACGATCCTCGGTAGGAGCAGGCTATCACCACAATGACCACCGGTGGGCCGTTTATGCCCTGGTCGGTCGGAACACATGCCATACTCCCAAAAGCCACCAAACACCACTGGAAAAGGGTGGTCGGGTGGTATGGAGCAGCTTGGAGGAAGCTTGTACGAGCAATACCGCCAACGGCAGTCTCAAAACCAGTCACGGCCGTCCAACTTCGCCGGCATGATTGGACGTCGTGGATTATCCCATGGCCGGTCGGACAAGCTTGTCCTACAGACCGGCGGGGGCCCTCTCTGCCTGCCTGGTCGACCATCTCCTGACCTAGCCATAGAGCAACGTGCGTTTGCCCAAAGTATGGACGGTATGATGCTTAAAGGTCGCAGGAAATTCAACTAAGGTCTTAAATCGATCACGACAATCCAACTTCACCGGCATGTTTGGATGGCTTAGATCAAGCCTATGACCGTGGGACAGGTACACACATGCTCACCACCGGCCCAACGTGGGCCCCACATGATCGGCCTCCCCAAGGGAGGAGCATAACATGCAAAACCGATCGGTTGAAGTTGCATGGACGTGAACCGTACAAAACCCTAATTAGAGTTTGCGGCATGTTACATGTGTCGCTAATCGATCACGAGCGTCCATCTTCGCAAGCTTGGATGGAGGGTGTAGATATAAACTTAAAAGGTCCCGAGCATGTCAACATGATCACCGTTGGCCCACCTACACGCATGACCGATCGACCAAGGCCAACCATGGCCGGACGTCTCGAAATGCGCGCCCCAAAGTAGGCATGTCGCGCGGTTTCCAACTCATTTGCGGCATGGGATTTCTATTGCAAATCGATCTCAACCGCTCCTCTTTGCGGGTCAAATTGAGTGGCCTAGATCGCACCTTCATGGGACAGTGAGGTACGGACGTGTACACTGGCAAGCCGTCTACACGCATGCCCGGTCGGTCCTGCCTAAAACACCTCCCATGCTTGGTTTCGACCAAGCTGAAGAGTGATGCTTGCACACCTCTTCAAAACCCTAAACTCTATCAACGGTCGCAGATGAGCGTCACAAGATCATCTCATCCGTCCAACTCTACCAGCTTGGTTGGTCAGCCCTGTCTAGGAGTTAAGTGACTAATGAAGCATCCCCATGATCATCGTCCGCCACTCTTCCACATAGAGTAATCGGCCAAAGCATGGCACGGCCATGCAGTCTCCAAACGATCACTCGAAGATGATTGGACGTGATGCTATTTTAAAACGCTTATACGTGACTTACTCTGTTAAGCCTTAAAACAGCCATGCTTCATACATGTTGAATATATTCGATGCATTACATGCATAGAATACACACGATATTTCATAAATATCGATTTCCCAAATAACTTAGTTATTTAACCTTAGCACCGTATGCTACCTTTTGTGGGTCCCACTATCCACACAATCGAGACATCGAGCATGTCACAAACTGGGGGATACTTACTGGGGTATTGGTGGCGGTTTACAGTGTGCAGCGTGCAACGCGCCATCACAAGAACGTGTCAGGAGGCATGGAAGGTTAACGATGATAGGAGAAGTGGGCCAAGACGTGATCGTGCAATCACCCACACGACCCCACTACTCCATCACTCAACTTCCTCCACTTCCTACTAGATGAGGGTTTGCGCTCTATGACTTGTATAAATAGGTCCTTTGCCTATTTCCAAACAACAGAGACAAGCACAGAAAACCAAGTGTTGTCATTCGTATCCAGAAAACACCAGAGCTGATTGCTTACATTATTGCAAGCTAGTTCTGATACAAGTCATAAACAGCCAACACCTTCACAATTTCAACACCTTCTTCGCTTCCCTCCCTAAGATCAACCCCATCTCCTTCACTTTGTGACCGAAGCAAGTCTGGAATGGCCATTTCTTGGTTTAGGCCAGAATTGTATAGATTGATCTCTCGAATCAAAAAGCACTCCCGTGCAGTGCATTTGTTTAGGGTTTAGATTCATTTCTCATCCACACACACCCAAAATTACCGAAACCAGCAGAAATAGTTTTTACCCATAAACAACTGGCGACCACAGTGGGGGATTAATCTCTCGGTTGTGAAGTCAATTTCTTCAATACCCAATCCTATTTGGCTGATTTCAAAATGGTTGGTCTTAGGACTCCCCAAACAATTTCAAATTCCGGTTGAAGCTCCTCCAATGAAGATATCCCTCTTCCCAACGGTGTATCTGATGGCGTGACCAGAAGGATCCCAACGTTGATCGAGTTAGCACGGGTGCAGGAGATTCACACGAGGAACATGGACCTGATCAAGGAAACAATAAACGGTATACTCGATCTCCTCATCAAAATGACGTCAGATATGAGCGGTTCTCCTATCACAGATATTTTTACACTGGTGTTGATGGTGGATTTTCATTTAAGGTTAAAATTGTAAAAGCCAGAAAATTATGCGCTAACATCTTGTAAAAGATAAAGCCATTAATGAGTGATGAATACTTCTTCACTTTACTAATTCACCTAGAATGGAGCATGTGACAACAATCCCATTTTGTGAATTAAATACACGAAATTCATCCAGGTTGGAGCATGTAGCAACAATCCCATATACCCCGTGAATTTATTGCATTATTAACTAATGCGTAAGCAGCCTTGTATTTCTTGTACTCATTATCGATCTTGCATGACGGTAGTGTTGCTCTCGGCAAGCAACACGAACCTCCAAGCATTATAATGAAAGCATGTACGAAATACCCGTCACATTGCAACTCTCGGTGTGTTATACTAGCCCGATTGAGCATCCGGACTGTCCGTATCAGTCTGGAAATGATCTCTATCATCCAACTTCACCAACATGATTGGATGGCCCAGATTAATTCCATAACCCCCAAGCAGGTATGGAATATTCGCTGCCGAACCAATGCAAACCCCGCATGGTCGGCCTCCCCAAAAGATTGGAATAGCTTTCCAAAACGTCCAAACCAGAGCGGTATGGGCGGAAAACCCTAAATTAGGGTTTGTGGCACATTGCATGTGTCACAAAACAGTCTCAACCATCCATTTTCGCAGGTATAGATGGAGGGTGTAGATGTAGATTCAAAAGGCCCAGAGCATGTCAACACAATCACCGTGGGCCCGCCTACATACCTGACCAATCGGTCAGGACCAACCATGGTTGGTCATCCCAATTTGTACGCCCGAATGGAGCATGACGCACGGACGTGAAACCCAAAATTATGGTCTTATGAGCATCACGAGCATCCATCTTCTCCGGCACGAATGGAGGGTCCAAGATTAGATTAAGCAGGTCTGGTCATACCAACATGACCACCGTGGACCCATCTATCCCCTCACTCGTCGGCCAAGGCATACCATGCCCGGTTATCCCAAATCGTCCGCCCAAACTAGCGTGGTTACACTTGCCAATTGCAAACTAATCTCGACCACTCAACTTCGCCGGACGATTTGAGTGGCTTAGATCACGTTTTCATGGGACAGTCAGGTATAGGCGTGAACACCAGCCTATCACCTACACGCCAGACCGATCGGCTAAGACCGACCAAGATTGGTCGTCTTGGAATACGCGCCCGAAGTTGGCACGATGCGCGGCTTTTGTTTGCACTCGTTTTTTGTCGCAAACTGATCTCGACCACTCGACTTTGCCGGACGAATTGAGTGGTCCAGATCACACTTTCGTGAGATAATGGGGTATGGGCGCCTACACCGTCATGCCATCTACACGCATGTACGATCGGCCTGGCCAAAATCGTATCCCAAGCTTAGATTCGACCAGGCTGAAGAGGGATGCTTGCGCACCTCTTCTAAAACCCTAATTCCATCAACGGTCGCAAGATGAGTGTCTCAAAGATCATCTCGTCCGTCCAACTTCACCGCTTGGTTATACAACCTTGGTCGGGAGTTAATTGGTCGATGGGCGTCTTGGTGATCACCACCCGTCACTTTACCACACCATGATGCGTACACATAGAATACACACGATACTTCACAAGTATCGACCTCTCAATAACGCAGCTTATTCAATTTAGCATTACATGCTACCTTTTGTGGGTCCCACGACCCACACATTCCGAACATCAATCATGTCACAAAATGGGGATATATACTTGGGGTATTGGTCTGGCGGTTTACGGCGTGCGGCGGACAGCGCGCCATCAAAAGAGCGTGTCAGGAAGTCATGGACGGTTAAGTGATGATGGGAGAAGTGGGCAAGCCTGGTCGTTTGACACTAACACATTACTCCACTACTCCATCACTCCACTTTCTCCACTTCCCATGAGATACGAAGGTTAGGCTAAAAGACTTGTATAAATAGGTTCTCCATCCTATTTTTTAAACAAGAACAAGTCCAGACAACAGAGGCAAGTGTTGATACCATTGTATTCAAACACCAGAACTGATAGCTTACACCCTGCAAGCAAGTTTAGCTTTCTGATACAAGTCATTCATAGCCAACATCTTCACATTCTCAACACCTTCTTCGCTTCCCTCCCTAAGATCAACCCCATCTCCTTCACTTTGTGACCGAAACAAGTCTGGAACGACAATTTCTTGGTTTAGGCCGGACTTGCACAGATTGATCTCTCGAATCTACAAGCACTCACCGCGCAGTGCATTTGTTTAAGGTTTAGACTCATTTCTCATCTACACATCCCAAATTACCAAAACTGGCAGAAATAGTTTTCACCCATAAACAACTAGGGACTGATCCTCGCAATGATCCTCCTCAAGCCAACTGTTTCACCACGAACCAGAGACCTGTGGATCAGGAGGCGGCTTCTCTAGTGGAAAGTTTATGCGAGCTCTTACACCTCTCGAAGAGTCAGCGGGTGGAAACATTTGCTGCAATCAACCAGATAGCCCTGTACGTGCGTTTAGCTCCTTTGCGTCCAGAAGCCTCAAAAACATCAGAGATGTCTGTGAATAACGTCACGTTTACAGAAGAAGACATGATGGCGGAAGAAGGTCACAACCGGGCCATGCATGTTACCGCACGCATCAAGGATTCAGAGTTCAAGAGGGCGCTCATCGACACAGGAGCATCTAAGAATGTGATTACTCTCAAGACACTCAGGACGGCCAAGGTCCGCCCTAGAAAAATCGTGCAACAACCTACCACTATGACAGACTTTGAAGGAAACCAAACCAACACGTATGGGTATGTCAATCTGAATTTATCTGTAGGGCCTGTCCAGTCAAAGGTGAAGTTCGAAGTCATAGAAAAGGATTCGGACTACCACATGATATTGGGGAGACCGTGGCTTCATGACAATAAGATTGTCCCTTCAACGTATCACCAGTGCCTAAAGACTATGCTAAATAAAGAGGTTGTATGTATCCCTGCGTCGTTGTCTCCTTACGCACCGATATGTGGAGTGGATTTGTTTGAGCCAAGAGAAACTCCACTTGAAGAATCAGGCAGGGTTCATTGCATCCCACTCCCTACGTGGGCGTCAATCCAGGAGGAGGACCGACTTGCATCATTGAAGGCTAAGCCCCACGATGCCTTGACAGGCTATCCATCTTCGTCTGGTGAAGCTGCAACCCATGTTCACGCCAAGAGAAAGCGAACTTTCATGGCGAGTCGTGATCAGAAAGGGAAGACCGTGTACCGACGCCGCTGTTAGCAATTAGCAGGGGAGACTGTTACCCAGTCTCTATGCCCAATGGAATGCTACAACAACGAAGAGCCACAGGAAGAGGTGTTGGATGCTCCACGATAGTTGCAGGACGGCACCAACTCCATGACTGATGAGCTCGAAATCGTTAATATTGGGAATGAAGAATCTCCCAGGCCTATCTCCATCAGCTCAACCTTGTCCACGGATGAACGCACGAAGCTCGTGAAACTTTTCAAAGAATAACAGGACATATTCTCTTGGACGTATGAAGAAATTCCCGGTTTAGATGAAAAATTGGTCACCCATCATCTGCATGTCATACCTGGATCCAAGCCGATCAAACAGTCCCCGAGGCAATTCAGGCACGAGGCGGAAGAACAAATCAAGACTGAGATACAGAAGTTACTAGCCATGGCTTTATTAAACCCATTCATCATCCGACACAGTTTGGCTAATGTGGTTCCGGTCAAAAAGAAAAACGGGCAGTTCAGGTGTTGCGTGGATTTCAGAGACTTAAACAGATGCTTCCCCAAAGACGATTTTCCTCTGCTAACATCGACATGTTAGTAGATGCTACCAGCGGACACGGCATGTTCTCCTTCATGGACCGATATAGCGGGTACAATCAGATAAGGATGTACAAGCATGACGCAAGTAAGACAGCTTTTCGAACTCCTCTCGGAAATTTTTATTATACTATAATGCCATTTGGTTTGATGAATGCCGATGCAACCTATCAACGCGTTATGACGGCAATCTTCCACGACATGATGCATAAGCAAGTTGAAGACTACGTGGATGATAAAGTAGTCAAATCGAAAGCTCGGGCGGATCACACATGAGTCCTACGACAAGTGTTCGAAAGGTGTCGTGAGTACAAATTGAAGATGAATCCTTTGAAATGCGCTTTCGGCGTTTCTTCAGGCAAGTTTCTGGGATTCCAGGTAACTGCTGAGGGGATCAAGGTGGACCCATCCAAGACTCAAGTTATCCTCACGATGCCACCTCCACGGACTGTGAAGGAGCTCCAAAGCTTCATGGGCAAAGTAAACTACATTCGACGCTTTATACCTGGTTTATCCCAGCTCGTTGCTTCATTCACTCCCTTGCTGAAGAAAGGAGCAAGTTTCGTCTGGACCGCACTACAACATGAATCGTTTCAGAAGATTCAACGGATATTGTCGTCTCCAGCGGTCATGAAGTCTCATGTCCAAGGAAGACCACTGTGCCTCTACACCGCCTTCAGTGATACCGTCGTAGGGGCTTTGCTCGCTCATGAGGATGATGAGGGGGTCGAACATCCCATATATTATTTCAATCGAGTATTAAGACACGCTGAACTCAGATATCCCAAAGCGGAGAAAGCATGCCTAGCCCTGATTCACTCTATTCAGAAGTTCAGGCATTACCTGCTGTCCAACAAGGTGGTGCTTATATCTAAATCTGATCCTGCGAAGTTTTTACTTTCAAAGCCGGTCTTGATGGGAAGGTCGGCCAAATGGCTTCTCCAAATGTCAGAGCTAGATATAACGTGCGCATTACCAAAGGCTATCAAAGGACAAGTCGTTGCTGATTTATTGGCAGCGTTCCCTGGAGAAGGCAATACTGCACTACACGAGGATCTTCTCGGAGAATTTCCAGAAATCTCTGTTGTTGAAGGAGAGACATGGCTGTTGTATTTTGATGGCTCCGCCACTCCTAGCAATAACACTGGAGGAGCAGGCGTGGTCCTAGTATCTCCAACCGGTGAAGTTTTTTCGCATTCCTTCAAGTTGGACTTTCAGTGCACCAACAACTCAGCAGAGTATGAAGCCTTTATCATAGGACTGTCAATAGCCAAACAAGCAGGGGCCACTCGCCTGGAGATAAGAGGTGACTCTAAGTTACTGATTAATCAGATGAATGGAGTGTATGCATTGAAGGAGGTAACGCTGGCCCCGTATCGATCAAAGGCGCAAATATTATTAAATTACTTTGCTGGTGCAATCATAACCCATGTTGGTCGCAACAACAACAGACACGCCGATTGTTTATCCACGCTGGCATCCAAGTTGCAGTTCGAAGGTTTAGAAGAAACCCTGGCGATAAAGACGAGGACGGTGGAATCAACATGGCTTTCACAATGCAAAGACACTGGGACCTGTGATTGGCGAACTCCTATCATTCAAGAGCTCAGCAGCTCGCTTTCTCAAGGAAAGGTCGGTCTCAAAGCCTTGCAGAGCTTCTTCATGCTTCATGGTATGCTATACCATCGAAGCCCGGACGGTTCCCTATCAAGATGTCTCGAAGATGAATAAACGCAGTTGCAGCTTAACCGCGTTCACGATGAAGTTTGTGGACAAACGTTGGTGGTAACGCTCTATCAACGTCTTCAACGCCTGGGCTATTACTGGCCAGAAATGGAAACCCAGTCTCGTTTACTTCAAAAGTCTTGCTCTAATTGCCAAGTGCCGCCACATCAATTGGAGGTTTTCAACGTAAGCTATGCTGGGGACTGGAGAGAACCATATATTAGCTATCTCCGCGATGGAGTAGCTCCTGCTAATCAAAAAGATGATGTCAAGATGAAGCAAAAGGTGAAGCGATTGTGTTTCACGAAGGGATCATGTATCGCAAAAACTTTAGAGGCGATCTATTGCGATGCCTGGCTAAGATAGAGATTCCAACCATATTGAAAGAGATGCACAAAGGGGAACATCAAGGGAAGAGGAAACTGTTTCTCCAGACACACGAGAAATACTACTGGCAAACCATGGAGGATGATGCAGCTGCATTTGTTCAAAGCTGCCACGAATGTCAAATTCACGGAAATCTCATTCATACACCTTCCACTCCTTTGCACTCGGTGAGTAGTCTGTGGCCATTTTACTGCTGGGGACTTGACATCATTGGGAAGATCAACCCTCCATCGTCAAAACAACACGAGTATATCATAACTGCAACAGAGTATTTTACCAAATGGGTTGAAGCCATTCCTCTACGAGGAACTACTTGAGCAACAATCGCGACATTCATCAAGGAACACATCATTTGCCAGTTTGGTATACCCAAGCACATCATCACTGATAATGGCACTCCTTTATCCAACAAACAAGTACGAAAGTTGCTCGAATAATAAAGAATTAAGCAGGTCTTATCCACCATCTACTACCCACAGGGCAACGGGCAAGCAGAAAGCACCAACAAGACCCTAATTCGGATTCTCAGTCGAACGGTGCATGATCATCCCAGAACATGGCATGAACAGCTACCGATGGCGCTATGGGCATACCGGACAGCACCTAGAAGTTCCATTGGGGCTTCTCCATATTCACTTGTTTACGGTGCAGACGCGATCCTCCCAGCAGAAATCAAGATTCCGTCAGCCAGGATTGCAGCAGCAAGTGGGGTCCACTGGAACGAGGCTGAAGCGTCTAACTCCAGAATCGCCAAGTTAGACACTCTGGATTCCAAAAGAACCAAATCATAGGAACGTGCTCAGGTGTACATAAATAGGATCTACAGAGCGTATGACAAGACTGTGAAGCCACGTGTTTTTAAAGTAGGAGATTTGGTCTTGAAGACAGCCAAGCACATTCAGCAAGACATGTCTGCACCAAAGGTCTCTCCGAAATGGGAAGGTCCCTACGTGATTACCAAGGCTTACAGTACCGGCTACTACAAAATCATTAAGGTGGATGGAGGCAAGTTAGAAGCAGTTATTAACGGAAAATGGCTCAAGGCATACCATGCTTGATCATTATCCCGCTACTATCCTATGACATGACAATGCAGGCATTTTCATTACACATTTGAATTGTCAATCTATTCATAAAAAAAAAAAAACTTCATCCATCTACCAGAAACCAATGCAATTCATTTCTCAAGAATATGCAATTCATTTTTCAAGAATGTTCAAAAGGAAAATTGACAATAAGGAAGCATGGCTTAGAAGAGGCCATCCAGCAGATTATAGTTCCTTGAGAGCATCATCTTCAGCCTAGTTTGGTATCTCTCCATCCTATTCTTCAAGTTTTGAACTGCCTGCTCCACCTTCTCTGATTCCGCAGCCAGGGCCTTCTCCTCCTCCAAGATAGCTTTCGCAGCAGGAACTATATTCACGAGGATACCAGATCGATCAACCTTGATGATATCAAGGCGCTGCCGCAACCAGCACACGTTGAACTCCATGGATTCACAGGTAGATACCATGTTCTCCCACTTTTCAAGACTTGATTCAGCAACATTGCGAATAGAGATATTCTCCATCTCGGCAATCATGGGAAGAAGGCAATTTACCGTGGTGACCAAAGTAGATGAACAGTGCCGAACTACATTCCTGGTTGCGATGTGGCCATACTTTATCCATACCTTTGTGTACAAACGCACAAACTCCTTCCGCACTAAGAATCCACCGACATCTCGGTAGCTGGAAGATAGGCATTTCATGTGGATATCGAATGAAAGACCCGCGTTGGGGTATTCATAAGATGAGATACTCATATCAGCATCTTCAAGGTCCGCGGGGGTAGGTGTGTTTGAGTTTGAAGGAAGAGGACTAGTTAAGTCGTCGATAACCGTCACGCATGTTCCAGTAGGGTATCTCTGTAAAAAAAATAAAAAAAAAAACAAAAAAAAAAAAAGATTGTTCGCGTGATCATGAAGAACAAGCAACTATTCGGAAAAGAAGAGGAAAATAGAGACGAACCGGTATGACCTTCTTAACTCGGAGAACACGAGCAGGGGATTCATCATGAGGCTCAGATGCAGGTCGTGCACGTTTAGCAGAAGACCCTGGATGGTATGAAGAAGACGATCCACTGTTGTTCGACATGATGAAGAGATGGAGTTTCTGCAAGGAATCCTATCGCAAAATTGTAAAAGTGGTTCAAAACCCCTACATGTACATATACGCTTAGGAAACCCTAAAGGAAGACTAAAACGGCTGCGGCGAAATCTACCCGATATACGAGGATTCAACACCGACCAAGTCATGCTTTCTTCGAACCCTAATCAAAGTCAGAGAAGCCGATGGATATGAGCGATTTGATCAGCAATGTACAAACGCCCACGCTGGAGGAATCCCAGTAGAAGGAAGATTCCTTTTCCTGGCTCGAACGCCCAAGAAAGGTCACCGGTCCCGTCCAAAGTTTCATGCATGTACCGGCGTGTTCACATGAATAATTGCTAGCGGTCGGTTAAAGCTTCTCCGGGTAAGCTTCCTTTATCTCGTCTTCTTACGTTGTATATGTCACCATTTAATGCCTACCCCACAATAGTGTAACCATTATGTGCTAGGCAGGGGACTTAATGTTGAAGGTGGATTTTAGTTCAGGGCTAAAATTGTAAAAGCCAAATTTTATACGCTGACATCCTGCAGAGGATAAAGCTATTTGAGTGATAAATACTTCTTCATTTTACTAATTCACCTAGAATGGAGCATGTGGCAACAATCCCAAATGTTCCGTGAATTAAATACACAAAATTCATCCAGGATGGAGCATGTAGCAACAATCCCGTATACCCTGTGAATTTATAGCGTTATTAATTAATGCATGATTAGCCTTGTATTTCTGTGTTGTTCCCTTGAGAACTCTCATTATTGGTGCGGCATGACGACTGAGTGTTGCTCTCAGCAGAGTAACACGAATCTCCAAGTGTCAATAATGAGGCATGCACGAAATACCCGTACAGGCTACATCTCTCGGTGTGTTATACTAGCCCGATTGAGCATATTTGAATCTGGACTGTCCATATCAGTCTCAGAAACAATCACGACCACGCAAGTTGGCCGCATGATTTAACCAGCCTAGACGATCCTCAGCAGGAGCAGGCTATCACCACAATGACCACCCGGCGGGCCGTTTATGCCCCTGGTCGGTCGAACACATGCCATACTCCCAAAAGCCACCAAACACCAGCTGAAAAGGGTGGTCGGGTGGTATGGAGCAGGCTTGGAGGAAGCTTGTACGAGCAAGACCGCCAACGGCAGTCTTAAAACCAGCCACGGCCGTCCAACTTCGTCGGCATGATTGGACGGCGTGGATTATCCCATGGCCGGTCGGACAAGCTTGTCCTGCACACTGGCGGGCCCCCTCGCTACCTGCCTGGTTGACCATCTCGACCTAGCCATAGAGCAACGTGCGTTTGCCCAAAGTATGGGCCGGCATGATGCTTAAAGGTTGCGGGAAATTCCACTATGGTCTTAAATAGATCACAACCATCCAACTTCACCGGCATGTTTGGATGGCTTAGATCAAGCCTATGACCGTGGGACAAGTACACACATGCTCATCACCGGCCCAACGTGGCCCCCACACGATCGGCCTCCCCAAGGGAGGAGCATAACATGCAAAACCGATCGGTTGAAGTTGCATGGACGTGAACCGTACAAAACCCTAATTAGAGTTTGCGGCATGTTACATGTGTCGCTAATCGATCACGAGCGTCCATCTTCGCAAGCTTGGATGGAGGGTGTATATGTAGACTTAAAAGGTCCCGAGAATGTCAACATGATCACCGTGGGCCCACCTACACGCATGACCGATCGACCAAGGAAAACCATGGTCGGACGTCTCGAAACGCGCGCCCGAAGTAGGCATGTCGCGCGGTTTCCAACTCCTTTGCGGCATGGGATTTTTGTTGCAAATCTATCTTAACCGCTCCTCTTTGTCGGCCAAATTGAGTGGCGTAGATCGCACCTTCATAGGACAGTGAGGTACGAACGTGTACACCGGAAATCCGTCTACACGCATGCCCGGTCGGTCCTGCCTAAAACACCTCCCATGCTTGGTTTTGACCAAGCTGAAGAGTTATGCTTGCGTACCTCTTCAAAACCCTAAACTCTATCAACGGTCGCAGATGAGCATCACAAGATCATCTCATCCGTGCAACTCTACCATCTTGGTTGGTCAGCCATGTCTAGGAGTTAAGTGACTAATAAAGCATCCCCATGATCACCGTCCGCCACTCTTCCACAAAGAGTGATCGGCCAAAGCATGCTCGACCATGCAGTCTCCAAACGATCACTCGAAGATGGTTGGACGTGATGCTATTTTAAGACGCTTATCCGTGACTTACTTCGTTAAGCCTTAAAACAAACGATGCTTCATACATGCTTGAATATATTCGATGCATTACATGCATAGAATACACACGATATTTCATAAATATCGATTTCCCAAATAACTTAGTTATTTAACCTTAGCACCGTATGCTACCTTCCTCAGGGTCCCACGATCCACACAATCGAGACATCGAGCATGTCACAAACTGGGGGATACTTACTGGGGTATTGGTCTGGCGGTTTATAACGTGCAGCGTGCAACGCGCCATCACAAGAACGTGTTAGGAGGCATGGACGGTTAACGATGATATGAGAAGTGGGCCAAGACGTGATCGTGTTATCACCCACACGACCCCACTACTCCATCACTCAACTTCCTCCACTTCCTACGAGATGAGGGTTTGCGCTCTATGACTTGTATAAATAGGTCCTTTATCTATTTCCAAAGAACAGAGACAAGCACGTAAAAAACCAAGTGTCATCATTCGTATCCGAGAAAATACTGTAGCCGATTGCTTACATTATTGCAAGCCGGTTCCTCTTTCGATACAAGTCATAAACAGCCAACACCTTCACAATCTCAACACCTTCTTCGCTTCCCTCCCTAAGATCAACCCCATCTCCTTCACTTTGTGACCGAAGCAAGTCTGGAACGACCATTTCTTGGTTTAGGCCAGAATTGTATAGATTGATCTCTCGAATCAAAAAGCACTCCCATGCAGTGAATTTGTTTAGGGTTTAGATTCATTTCTCATCCACACACACCCAAAATTACCGAAACCAGCAGAAAAAGTTTTCACCCATAAACAACAGTTTAGAAATATCAATCACCTCACAATAACTTAACTATATGGTAGTAGAAGAAGTTATTGTGGAATCACAAACAATGAGACGAAGAGTTTTGTGATTAATTTTTATATCTTACCTATCAAAGATAAATCTCGAGCAAATCTTAGAGAAGATAATACTCAAAACGATAGAACAAATAAGATCATAATACGCAACTACAAAGAAAATAGTTGGATATGGCTTCAGAATCCCGATGAAGTCTTAAAGTCGTTAACCTATAATGGTTTTAGAAAAACCTAGGTTAAAGGAGAATCATAATACACAACTACAAAGAAAATCGTTGGATCTGGCTTCAGAATCCCAATGAAGTCTTAAAGTCGTTAACCTATAATGGTTTTAAAAAAACCTAGGTCAAAGGAGAATCAACTCTAGTCGCAACTAGTATCACACAGAAGTGTAGGGATTAGGTTTTCCAGTTGCTAGAGTTCTCCCTTATATAGTCTTCAAATCAGGGTTTGATAGCTTAATAACAAAGCAATCAATATTCACCGTTAGATGAAAACCTGATTTAAGATTCAAGGTAAGTTTTTTTAAAACCAAAGCAATATCTCTCCACCGTTAGATGATCTTAGCTTGTTACACACAAATGAAATATATCTTCATTTAGATATGGGTAACCGTACCTGAACGTGTATATTGAGTTGGCTCAACAATAGTTAACCGAAGTTATCCATATGAACACTTTTGTCTTAACCACATTCATCTAACACTTCTAGATCAAATATGATGATCAATCAAACATGAATGATAATCAAATGAATCTAATTGTGTTACTCATAGAGTTGTTCAATTGTATATATCTCATAGTAAGTATATAAGAACCAATTGAAACAAAATCGGATTGATTCGTAATCGTACAAAGTACTTATACCGAAATCAATTCATGAACATTAAGCCACGGTTTGCAAATATTGAATTCCTTAATTTATTAATGTATTTGTTCATCAGTATGAAAACATACTTAACCGATTTTAGAACTTTAACCACTAAGTTTGCAAACGGGTACGCAAACTATAGCTTCGGACTTTGGTCTTGTCCAATGTTTGCAAACGGGTACACAAACTGCAGTCCCGGACCTAACTCACGTAGAACTGTTCACATACTTGGTATGCAAACATGGTTCCCGGACTTTAACAGTTAAAACCGTTCGCACACTGGAATGCAACCAAGGTTTCCGGACCTGAATCATACCAAATAGTTTGCATACCGGTATGCATACTGTTTTGTATCCAGACAAGGGTTAATTGTTCTCAACTCCCAATTTCAATCATTGAAACATCCTTAGAAGACGACAATAGCTGTCTCACACAAACTATTAGCTTATAAGTAATTTTCAAGTGATCGAATGATCAATACAAAACTTTCCGAGTTGAAATCAAATGATTGTCTTACACAAATCGTGTAACATGTTTCAATGCAATTTTCACATGATCATCTTTTGACTTATTATTTAGTTTCCAACAAATAAATTGTTCCCAACTAAACTCGTCAAGAATAATGATGAACGTAATAAAAGCAAAAAGCTTCCAACATATATTTTGAGAAATATATAAGCGAGTTACACTTAGCTAGAAATATCAAATGTGTATAATATAAAGGTCTAAATAGCTATATGACTTAGTCTCATTAGGAGATAGAATAGAATAGACTTCTGAGTGATTGGGTAAAAACTAATTCTGCTGGTTTTGGTAAATTTGGGTGCGCCGCCGAGAAACGAATCTAAACCCTAAACAAATGCACTGCACGGGATTACTTTAGATTCGAGAGATCAATCTGTACAATCCTGGCCTAAACCAAGAAATGGTCGTTCCAATCTTGCTTCGGTCACAAAATGAAGGAGAAGGGTTGATCTTAGGGAGGGAAGCGAAGAAGGTGTTGAGATCATAATGGTTAACTCTAAAGGTGTGGCTATTTTATGACTTGTATCAGAATATGGAACTGGCTTGCGGAATGTAAGCTATCGTTTCTTGGTGTTTTTTCGGATACGGTGTTGTTAACCAAAAAATCATTTGTTGGTTGAAATAGGTTGAAAACCTATTTATATAAGTCATAGTTGCACGCACCCTGATCTCATAGGAAATGGGAGTAGTTGAGTGGTGGAGAAGCGGGATCGTGTGAAAATGTTGAAAACCACGTCTTTCAATGAGGGAAGACAGGTCGGTACACACCCACTACTTCTCTGCTGCCACTAACTGTCCGCTTTTCCTGACACTTTCTCATAATGGGCGTGTTGCACGCCGCACGCTGTAAACCGCCAGACCAATACCCTGATGAACATCCCCCAGTTTGTGACATGCTTGATGTCTCGAGTAGAAAATATGTAGCAAGTTGCTGAGTGGGTCTTGCCTAATTATTCTGTCCAATCACGCGCAAGTTAGGCGGCGGGTAGTCATATGTGATGGGTCAAGTCATGAGACTTGCCGCGAAGAATAGCATGTGACGCTATTAGGTTAAACAACTAAGTTATTTGTGAAGCCGATATTCATAAAATATCGTATGTATTCGATGCATGTAAAGCATCGCTTTCAAGCAAGCAGCTCAAAATAATCGATGCTCATAAAGCATAGTTGTATAAAGCTCGCTTAAATCAGTCATGGAGCTTAATGTCTTAAAGTAGCATGACCGGACATTTTCGGGAAGCTTCCAGGAGCCATTCACGCGCGCTAAAGGCAGGCCGGTCAATCCTCATATGAGAGTGACGGCTGGCGATCACAGCGACACCTTATTGGCCACCTAAAATAGGAGTTAGGGCGAAGTTGGGCGGTCGAGATGATTTGCGGCAGTTAATGGCTGTCGTTGATTTAATTTAGGTTTTAAAAGCCGTGTGGCCAACCTACTTTGGGCTAACGGTTTTGGTGTTAGCCGCGTGCTGGGAGCTTGTCCGATCGGCCAGCACAATAGACGGGCCACTGGTGAGCGTATCATACCTTGCTCATTAATTAAGATCGAATCTAGGCCGATCAATTTGGCCGGCGAAGTTGGACGGTCACGATCGATTTAAGACTCAACCGGCAGCCTTAATTCGATTAAGGCTTCTTTTGTTCGCGCGGTTGGCCTATTTTGTGTTAGCGTTTTTGGTTGTTTCTAGCAGGCCTTGGAAATTCCGTTTGGTAGGAACGATGGCGGGCCCGTCGGTGAGCATAGCCGCATCTTGCTAGTTGCTTAAAGTCAGATCTAGGACGGTCGATTCGGCTAGCGAAGTTGGACGGCCGAGATCATTTTGTGGCAGTAATGTACCGCCGCTAACCAAAATTAGGGTTTTGTAACTCGCGCGGCCAACTTACTTTGGGTAAACGTTGAGTGGCTCCGCTTGCGAGTTGGGAGGACTCCGTTCGGCCAAGGCATTAGTGAGCCCTCCGGTGTACATGGTGGTGCTTGTCCGACCATGTTAGGAGGTGGCTAGACTTGATAAATCGAGTGGCCAAAACGTACGTCCGTGATCGTTTTAAGAATCACATGGTCAGTCTATATTATATTCCTTAAGGAATTAGGCGCGTCAACCAACCAACTTCCAACTTTATTTAAATGTGTTTGTGACGCGTTTAAAGCGATCTGATTGGTCGATGGAAAGGGGGCCGGCAAGCAGCAACATGGAGCATGGCCATCCGGCCACAGGTGGCGCCTGCTGAAGCCAATCGGTCGGCCAAGTGTCGCGGCCACGCCTCCTTTTGCCGCTGCTCTTACTTGCCGCAGTTCCTCTTTATTTCTTGTTTTCTGATTTTTGGTAGGATCTTGCTCCTACCTGATGGATCAATTTCCTAGTTTGTCTAGGTTTAGTTTCGACCAATAGGGTTCGAACTATCGCTCATGGCGCAAAATACCTAATTTTTGTAAATTAATAAAATTAGGTTAAAGAACTGAATTTTGCGGGTTGCCGCAAAATCAATCAATTTTTGGTGGATTTTGCATACCGATACAAAAATCACTAATTTAATATCAAAGGGCAAACATAACTTTGCATGCCTCGATTTGAGTACTTCCACACGCATCTTAGTCCCGACACTTCGGAGATTCATGCTACTCGGTGGGAACGAGCATTAGTCGTCATGTCATGTCGGTATTAAGAGTTCAACTAGGGAACATGGCATAGAATAAATACTCGAAATTTACGAGAATATTTGGGATTCTTTGCTACACGCACCATTCGGAATATACCGAATTGCTCAATACACATGTAAGTAAAGAGGCACTGGGAACTCATCACTTTTAAATGGCTTTGTTTCTTTGCGAAATGAAAGCACATTAAAACACGGGGTTTTACAATTTTAGCCCGAACTAAAAAGCATCATCAACATTAAGTCCCCTGCTTAGTACGTAACAGTGATATTGTTGCGGGGTAAGTACTAGATGGTGACAGGTAAAAAATTCACGAGGAAAGTTTAAACAGACGTTACCGGGATAGAGGCCAGCTGGGTCTTCGAGCAAGATACGTTTGATGAAGTATCAAGGCATGTGATGATCATTCTCTTAGTACACGCCAATCAGTTCCAGGTGGATGAGCATATAGTCGGTTGATATTTCGTATCTAAAGCCATTATTCTCGGCAGATTGAGAGTCATTTCTTTTCCCGGATCTTGTTGACTTGCCTATCCATAATGGTGTCATAATTCTTGACTCTGATGTGGATGAACCGGAGCATCCTCAAAAGGATGTTGAAGCAGTTTATGAAAAGGATGTAGGAGCATCTTCCGAAGAGTGCATAGGAGCGGCCTCTGAAAAAAGATGTTGATGTGGCTTTTGGAGAGGACGTTGAAGTGACTTCGGCTTCTATAGAGGACATTGAAGCGACTTCTACTTCTGGAGAGAACGTTGAAGCGGCTTCTGCTTCTAGAGAGGACATTGAAGCGGCTTCTGGAGAGAACGTTGAAGCGGCTTCTGGAGATAATATTGAAGCGGCTTCTGCTTCTGGAGAGGACATTGAAGCGGCTTCTGAAGAGAACGTTGAAGCGGCTTTTGGAGAGAATATTGAAGAGGCTTCTACTTCTGGATAGGACATTGAAGCGGCTTCTAAAGAGAACTCCAGTGAGGGCGCCATTAACCCTGGCATTGATGTTGATAACTAGATTTCCCACTTTGTTATTCTCTTTCGTAGATAAGCATCTTTCAGTGGTTTTATTTGTGTGGCTCGAGCCAGGGAATAATAATCCTTTATTCATGCTGCTTTGATAATTTTATGTTTCCAATTGGATGAATGAATGAAATCTCCCTACTGAGGGATCCAAATCCTTGGAAAAAATCTCGTGATACCTTGGAACTTTAGACGACGCATCCTTTGGTAGAGTTACGGTAGAGCCTCATATTCATTCCTCGAATGCCACGATTAGCACCTTGATTGAAAAAACGAGTTCTTCCCATTCTTCTGAGGCGATACGATATGGCAGATGGGAAGACGGCACACAAATAGTGCTTGGTCGGCAAGTCGTGTTTTCTTCTGTTTGATTTTCCCTTGCAAATTACATGCTTCTTGGAGATTTGTGGCGGCGCCAACTAGATATGTATGAGCATGGACGCAATTTCTTAAGAAGTGGTTGTGCGCTGCTTTCCATTTTTGTGAAAGGTTTCCAAAAATTCGAAATTCGTAGACAAAGTTCCTTCTACAGATTCCTCGAGACTGTCTCATGGCTTGAATTTGAAGCAGACTGCTCTTCAGGGCATCAAGGATGTCCTCTCTAAAAGGGATGTACTGCCGCTGGAAAATTTCCTTTGAATATTTTATTCTTCCTTTTTCCTTTGCATATTCCCCCTTTGAGTATGTTTTTTGGAAGATAAGAGATGCTTCCAATTTTCTGGCTTTGAGCTAGTAGGTAATTGTTTTTTGAGGGTTTTGAGTTTATTTGAGACTTTTGTTTTGGAATGACTCAAGAGTAATTTATTGAAAAGAAATAATGCTTCGATTAACTGATAAACTGAAATTCTAATTATGAATGCAAGCCGGTGCAATCATTTTGGAGGAATTACGAATACTGCATGAAAAGGGAAATGCTAAAGGAAAACTCTAAAGAAGAGGCGACATGATATTTTAGGTATTGAAAGGTTTGAGCTACCTGGCGTGCATTATTACGCCTTCTAGCTTTTCAGTATTGATGAGCTTGCAGTAGCCTCCCAATATAACTTATGCTACCAGATACGGCTCACCTTTTCCTTCTGTGGAATCGGGCGAAGTAGGTTGAGCAGCAATCCTTACTACCATATCCCCAACTTGAAAGGGATTTTGGCGTTGCAATTTATTACTTGGTTCTTAGATTCCTTATCTTTGACTGAGACAACTTCTAAACTCTTGATAAAATACTTGGAAAGGACCAAAGATCCCACTTACATCTCCTAGTGACAACTAGGTTGATAATCGGATCGAGTCCCCAAGCCTTGGAAGAAGGATGAGTGACCTATTGAAAAAAGGGTTGTTCAATAAGACTTACTTGTGCCCTAATCTGCGAAAAAATGTTGATGTGCTCTCTCTAGGCAAATGTGTCACATTCGCGAGTTGTTAATACGACAACAAATTTGTCTTCGATTGGATGGCTTGTTGGAGACCTTTTCGGGTATAGACACTGGCAAAGGACATACTCCTAGATTCGCCTTGTTGTTATGTATCCATGAGCGCCCTAGGCCATATCATAACTTGGGTACTCTTTAACTATATGAAATTTGGCGTGTGTTAGAGCGTCTCCCACCTTGATTTCGAGATTAATGTACCTGTAAGCGTCTCTGGATTCTCCTTCCGAGTTTTTGATTATGGTTGGGTAGTGAACGGCTTCCTTCCTTGAAATCCTTGCAGCTCTCAGAGTTTTGATGGTAAAAATGTTGAAGTCAGAGGCCGCGTCAATCAGTGTGCTGTCAAACTTAACATTCTTCAAGTGAGCGGTGGTTAGGAGTCCCCAGTTGCATCTATCAGTCGTGCTTTCTAGGAGAGGTTGGGGTTTGGGAGCGGCTTCCCTGATTTGGAAATGCCGCTTGCCTAATACAACACAGTTGAGAGATGCAAATATGTATTGACGCTGCGCCTTGGGAAATACTGAGAATCTCACATAAATGCTCCATCATAGATCATGCGGTTTTGTGGATGGAGTCTCCAGAAATCATGCAGCTCCTGACAGGAAGGGGATCTCTGTGAACTCCTTCGAAGTGCCCAATTAAAGTTCGCCCGCATCCACCTTCTCTTTGAAAATGCGTTTCAATTTGTTGCGATCCATCGGGTTAGGTGATTGACGAACTTATGGTAACGATAATATTTTGGATTTGCCATTTCTTCTTCAGTTGGTGGACGTCTGAGAGGAGGTAGATTGATGGCGCCATCTTGAATCCATGCTTCTAGGAGTTCGATTACCTCTTCAATTAGAAACGGGAAGGTTAGAACAGCCTCTCCAGTTTCTTGTTGTTGCGCAGGTGTGTTAGTCGCGGCTCTCGGGTTTGAGCTGTCATCTGCTGCCGGCGCCGCACGTTTGGATTGTTGTTCTGCCGCTGAAGCTTTTCTTTTTCTTCCTTCACTCACCACACTTACAGAGGGTTGAATGTTATATTGTTTGTTGATGAGACGTCTGTTCCCCCAAGTCTCGCGTGCGTCTTCATTCCTGGCAGGCCGGGTTCTTTCCAATAAGGCTGGTGTTGTT
This sequence comes from Papaver armeniacum, assembly GCA_023531295.1. NCBI lineage: Eukaryota > Viridiplantae > Streptophyta > Magnoliopsida > Ranunculales > Papaveraceae > Papaver > Papaver armeniacum. The sequence goes on along the minus strand of JAJJWW010017273.1, from coordinate 331,346 downwards.
GTGGTCGACCGCTTAACAGCTTCATGAAGTTCAGAAAATTTCTGGAAGCGCAGGTTCTCCAGTAAAGCGCGATAGACGGGTACCATGCCATTAATGCACAACTCCACCAATTGATGTTCATTCACATTTGGATCATGACAATCTAGCGCTTGAATCCTGAATCTCTTGACATAATCATTCGAATGTTCATTGTTTCGCTGAAACATCCTTCCCAAGTCTGATAAAGTGATTTTCTCAGACACAAAGAAATATTTCTTGTAGAAAGCGGTAACCATTTCACGCCAATTGGCTATGTTGTTTGGTGTAATGTTGTTGTACCAGGTGTACGCCCTTCCAGTGAGTGATTTTGAGAATTCTTTCAGGCGGACGACGTGGTTATATTCATGTTCCCCTAGTGATTCCAAAAAAGAGAGAGATGTGTTCACGAGCGTTACCAGTACCATCATAAAGGGACAACTGGGGAGAATAATATATTCTTGGAAGGGAAACTCTTTGCACGTCAGGAGGATAAGGAGGTTGGTGCTGATGAATGGTATCTGGATTTTCCTTGCCTCGATTCTCGGAGAAACCATTCCAGGTCCTCCCGTGTGATAAAGTTGGACCGTTGATTCCTTTCTGACGGTCGTTCAGGAGCCACACGAACTTCTTCATCCATAAAAATACGCCATGTTGAAGTACTTGCGCCAGGCGTCATGAAAGTGTTCCTTGTCTGCTCCATTTGGGGTTTACGCGGTTCTGGTGGTAATCTTTCCGTTAGCGTCTTGAGAAAAGTGAGTACCTCCTTCTGAGTTGTAGCCATGTCCGTATGATCTTTGGCAAGAACTTCTTGTCTCTCCATTAAATCGGAAATGGTAATAGGAGGTTGGTTTCCTCTAGCTCCTCCAGTCTCCCGTCCTGACGAAGAAGCGGTAGCAGCTCTGGTGACAATTGGGGGTGTTACACTCGAATAAATATTAGGAGTAGCAGCGACTCTGGATATGGTGATAGGAGGCGTCACGCCAGAGGGGATGTTGCGTTGCTGGTGTTGGTGCTTGAGGATGTAACACCATGAGATGCGTTGACTGTGCTGGCGGGCGGTACATTGGTGTCACCAACAGGGATAGTGGCGCCGGGGTATTATCGGCGCCAAAGCAGACGGGATTGGTAACTGACCCAGACTTAAGATCCACCATCTTGAACTTGAGAAAATTAAAAATGAAATTGACAATTGATCTTGCAACCGAGAGATTAATCTCCCATTTGTGGTCGCCGATTGTTTTGGGGTAAAACCGATTCTGCTTTGGTTTTGGTAAATTTGGGTGCGTCGCCGAGAAACTAATCTAAACCCTAAACAAATGCACTCGCACGGAGTATTTTAGATTCGAAAGATCAATCTGTACAATCCTGGCCTAAACCAAGAAATGGTCGTTCCAGTCTTGCTTCGGTTACAAAATGAAGGACAAGGGTTGATCTTAGGGAGGGAAGCGAACAAGGTGTTGAGATTAGAATGGTTAACTCGAAGGTCTGGTTATTTTATGACTTGTATCGAATATGGAACTAGCTCGCGGAATATAAGCTATCGATTCTTGGTGTTTTTTTCGGATATTTGTTGTTAACCAAAACTCTGTTGTTGGTTGAAATAGGTTGAAAACATTTTTATATAAGTCATAGTTGCACGCACCCTGATCTCATAGGAAATGGGAGTAGTTGAGTGATGAAGAAGCTGGATAGTGTAAAAATGTTAAAAACCACGTCTTTCAATGAGGGAAGACAGGTCGTTACACACCCATCGCTTCTATGCTGCCACTAACTGTCCGCTTTTCCTGACACTTTCTCATAATGGGCGTGTTGCACGCCGCACGCTGTAAACCGCCAGACCAATACCCTGATGAACATCCCCCAGTTTGTGACATGTTTGATGTCTCGAGTAGAAAATATGTAGCAAGTTGCTGAGTGGGTCTTGCCTAATTATTCTGACCAATCACGCGCAAGTTAGGCGGCGGGTAGTCATATGTGATGGGTCAAGTCATGAGACTTGCCGCGAAGAATAGCATTTGAAGCTATTAGGTTAAACAACTAAGTTATTTGTGAAGCTCAAATTCATAAAATATCATATGTATTCGATGCATGTAAAGCATCGCTTTCAATCAAGCAGCTCAAAATAATCGATGCTCATAAATCTTCGTTGTATAAAGCTCGCTTAAATCAGTCGCGAAGCTTAATGTCTTAAAAGGAGCATGACCGTCCATTTTCGGGAAGCTTCCAAGAGCCATTCACACGCGCTAAAGGCAGGCCGGTCAATCCTCATAGGAGAGTGACGGCTGGCGATCACAGCGAAACCTTATTGGCCGCCTAAAATAAGAGTTAGGCCGACCAAATCGATTGGCGAAGTTGGGCGGTCGAGATGATTTGCGGCAGTTAATGGCTGTCGTTGATTTAATTAAGGTTTTAAAAGCCGTGTGGTCAACCTACTTTGGGCTAACGGTTTTGGTGTTAGCCGCGTGCTGGGTGCTTATCCAATCGTCCATCACAATAGCCGTCCGCTGGTGAGCGTATTTGTACCTTGCTAGCAGGCCATGGAAATTCCGTTTCGTAGGAACGATGGCGGGCCCGTCGGAAGGACTCCGTTTGGCCAAGGCATTAGTGAGCCCTCCGGTGTACATGGTGGTGCTTGTCCGACCATGTTAGGAGGTGGCTAGACTTGATAAATTGAGTGGCCAAAACGTACGGTCATGATCGTTTTAAGAATTACATGGGCAGTCTATATTAGATTCCTTAAGGAATTAGGCGCGTCAACCAACCAACTTCCAACTTTATTTAAAAGTGTGTGTGGCGCATTTAAAGTGATCTGATTGGTCGATGGAAAGGGGGTCGGCAAGCAGCAACATGGAGCATGGCCATCCGGCCACATGTGGCGCCTGCTGAAGCCAATCGGTCGGCCAAGTGGCGCGGCCACGCCGCCTTTTGCCGCTGCTCTTACTTTCCGCAGTTCCTCTTTATTTCTTATTTTCTGATTTTTGGTAGGATCTTGCTCATACCTGATGGATCAATTTCCTAGTTTTCCTAGGTTTAGTTTCGACCAATAGGGTTCGAACTATCACGTAGGGCACAAAAAACCTAATTTTTGTAAATTAATAAAATTAGGTTAAAGAACTGAATTTTGTGGGTTGCCGCAAAATCAATCAATTTTTTGTGGATTTTGCATACTGATACAAAAAATCACTAATTTAATATCAAAGGGCATCATAACTTTGCATGCCTCTGATTGAGTACTTCCACACGCATCTTAATCCTGACACTTCGGGAGATTCATGTTACTCGGCTGGGAGCGAGCATTAGTCATCATGTCATGTTCGTATTAATTAAGAGTTCAACTGGGAACATGGCATAGAATAAATACTCAGAAATTTACAGAATATTTGGGATTGTTGCTACACGCACCAGTCTGGATAAATTTTATATATAAATATATTGAATTGCTCAATACACATGTAAGTAAAGAGGCCTGGGAACTCATCACTTTTAAATGGCTTTGTTTCTTTGCAGAATGAAAGCACATTAAAACACAGGGTTTCACAATTTTAGCCCTGAATTAAAAAACCACCATCAACAGTGATAGATAAGTTAAGTCTCCATATACCTTTGGTTGATGAAGTTCCTCCAAGCTCCCCTCAGTAGATCTTCGTCTTCAATTGATGAACGTCGTGAAGTCTTAAGCTCAACTACACTTTCTATCCTAATCCGAGACATAGCTATAAGTATACTAGAAATCAAGACTTATAGTTTTGATCACCTAAACTTGACAAACAAGCTTGAGATAGCAACGCTTGCGAGTTCGACCGAGCAGTGCTCTAACAATCTCCCCCTTTGTCAATTTTAGTGACAAAACTATCAATACACATGGATTAGAAAATAAGTAAACTTTGTAGCTTCTCATCCAACATGCTTGATTTCCTTGGTTCTTCAACATTCCTTGAATTCTTCGTCACTTCAAGTACTTCAGCGATTCTGAACATGTTCTACTCAGCATCATTGTTGTTGAAGATCCGCAGCCATAACAATAAGAAAACAGGTGTTCTCAATTATTGTTATACAGTGTCATGGTATTATTACACAGCATCAAAGTCCAATTATATCACGACTTTGACAATAATACTATGTAGATATGTATCACTCCCCCTTAGTCAATACTTCATCACACAATGAAAACCACTCTCCCTTACATAATGATCCGTAAACCATAGGTATGTAGTGTGAACTACAAAATAATTCTCCCCCTTTTTGTCAATAAAAATTGGCAAAGGTACGAAAACTAACGGGATCATAATGAAATTCTCAAAAAGATTATTCATGACTAAAAGAGAACATATCAACTTGGTTTCGATGATTTCACATAGTAGAAACTTAGTGTATTCATAAAGGAGTTTATAGAGATACAAGATAACTCCTACAATATTCCACAACCGCATTCCCCACAAAGATTTTGCAATTAAGCACAAGATCAATTAAGATCTCTCCCCCATGATATGTCATTCCCAAAGGAACAACAAGAGCGACCTTACTTTTACGAGAAAAGAATGATTTATTTAGACATTAACAAATTACATTAAACATAAATTTGTGTCCAGAAAACTCGAATAAATTAATCACAAGAGACCCTGAAAAAGTGTGGGTCTAACAACCACACCCAATATTTCGTTCGGCAATCTGTATGGACTGACTCCAATATAATTCCAAGAGAATCAATTAGACAATCAGACTCAATCAAGGAAAGATATCCAAGAATTATATCTTTGTTTCTCAATGTAATCAGCAAATCAAACAGATATGAATCCGCGAGCCTGATTATTAAGAGAAACAACTTGGACGGTATCAAAAACTAATATCCAGGTTTCAATCAATTTATATCAACAACCAAAGGTTGGATTTACCAATTGATTGAACTACGCACAACCTGTGATATTTCAATTATATAAACAAATATAATGCGGAAAAGAAATAACACAGACACCAGAAATTTTGTTAACGAGGAAACCGCAAATACAGAAAAACACAGGACCTAGTCCAGATTTGAACACCACACTGTATTAAGCCGCTACAGACACTAGCCTACTACAAGTTAACTTCGGACTGGAATGTAGTTGAGCCCTAACCAAGTCTCACACCGATTAAGGTACACTCTCGTTCCTTACGTCTCTGAACCCCAGCATGACTCTACGCACTTGATTCCTTTAGCTGATCTCACCCACAACTAAGAGTTGCTACGACCCAAAGTCGAACACTTATAGACAAATCTGTCTCACACAGAAAAGCATATTTTGATAGATAAATTTGTCTCCCACAGAAGTACCTATGAAGTTTGTTCTGTCTTATGATAAATCAAGGTGCACAGGAACCAATTGATAATCCAGACTTATAATCCTGAAGAACATCCTAGAAATATCAATCACCTCACAATAAATTAACTATATGCTAGTAGAAGAAGTTATTGTGGAATCACAAAGAATGAGACGAGGAGCTTTGTGATTACATTTTATATCTTACCTATCGCAGATAAATCTCGAGCAAATCTTAGAGAACATAGTACTCAACACGATAGAACAAGTAATATCAGAATTCGCAACTACAAAGAAAATAATTGGATCTGGCTTCGGAATCCCAATGAAGTCTTAAAGTTGTTAACCTATAATGGTTTTAGAAAAACCTAGGCTAAAGGAGAATCGACTCTAGTACGCAACTAGTATCACACAGAAAGTGTGGGGATTAGGTTTTCCATTTGCTAGAGTTCTCCCTTATATAGTCTTCAAATCAGGGTTTGATAGCTTAGTAACAAAGCAATCAATATTCACCGTTAGATGAAAACCTGATTTAAGATTCAAGCTAAGTTTGCTTAAAACCAAAGCAATATCTCTCCACCGTTAGATGGTCTTAGCTTGTTACACACAAATGAAATACTTTCATTTAGATATAGGTAACCGTACCTAAACGTGTATATTGATTTGGCTCAACAATAGTTAAACGAAGTTAGCCATATGAACACTTTTGTATTAACCACATTCATCTAACACTTCTAGATCAAATATGATGATCAATCAAACATGAATGATAATCAAATAAATATAATTGTGTTACTCATATAGTTGTTCAATTGTATATATCCCATAGAAGTATATAAGAACCAATTGAAACAAAATCGGATTGATTTGTAATCATACAAAGTACTTATACCGAAATCAATTTATGAATATTAAGCCACGGTTTGCAAAGATTGCATTCCTTAATTTATTAATGTATTTTGTTCATGAGTATGAAAACATACTTAACCGATTTTAGAACATTAACCACTAAGTTTGCAAACGGGTACGCAAATTTTAGTTCCGGACTTTGGTCATGTCCAGCAGTACGCAAATGTGTACGCATACTGTCGTCCCGGGCCTAACTCAGGTAGAACCGTTTGCATACTGGCATGCAAACTTGGTTCCTGGACTTTAACAATTAAAACCGTTTGCATACTGGTATGGAAACAAGGTTTCCGGACCTGAATCATACCAAACAGTTTGCATACATGTATGTATACTGTGTTGTATCCAGACAAGGGTTAATTGTTCTCAACTGCCAATTTCAATCATTGAAACATCCTTAGAAGACGATGATGCGTGTCGTAACCATAACAAATTATTCGATATATTTCCCACTAATTAAATAAATAATATAGCGGTAGTAAGGATCGTTCCCACGGAGAGCTGTGTAATTGATATGTTATTTAGTTCGGAAAAATAATAAAAGACAAGGGGGATTGTTTTAAAGTGAAATAAAAAGAATAACAAATAAAAGAAATATATGATCAAGGAATCCTTCGCCGTTACCAAGCGATAACTGGATTAATATACTTATTTATCTTCGTTAGAACCATTCATCACCAACCGTAGGAAAGCAGCTAGCTCAGTGCTATCCTCAAAACTCCTTGTACCACGGATACGGAAGATCTCCAATATCAGATTCTATCCAACCGAACCACCAAGTAGTAGCTCACTCAAGGTGTAATCCGATCGAACGCTTAGGCTTTGTGAATTAGGTTGATCCCAGTGGTTAAACTCTTAGCTCAAGGTCCACTTGCTGGTGTTGTATTCACCGCAATTGCTCCACGTAATCCCTCTCGCAAGGTCTTGCGATTTCTACTTGTGTATGAATTATTCGACGATTACTTATCTCCTAACCCAATACTAGCAATAGAACAATTAATAGACTAATCTAGTATGCATCCCAAATCAATCTAAGAATCACACATAAAATTAGATGTAGTGAAAACAAACGATAAGATGATTAAAACTCATAACAAACTTGTATAATAATAAAGCTTCACGCTAGAACATTGAATTCATCCTTAATCAATAAAGTTTAGCCTCTCATGTTTACACGTTTCCTAGCTTCCCCCAAAGGGGTAAACCCTAAAATATTGATGAAGAACAAAAGTGTATTATGAGATGTAGAGATATATATTTAGGTTATAAAGTTCTCTTTTATAGTCTTCAAGTTGTAGCTGCGCCCGTGCTCGAATACGTGCGAAGTAGGTTTCCAAATTTGACCGAATTTCCAAAATAAGTTCACACCCAAGTCTTGGTCGTGAGAAATACTGCAAACACCACTGATGGGCTCACTCGAATGTCGAACAAGTCCAGCCCATTATCATCGTTCAACTGCCATTGGCCTGTCAGTTTCTCGGAACTGACAGGCATAGTTTTAAGCTACCCAAATTCCCCTCGTTCATTTCTCGGACACAGTACCATCCGTGAGTTTTATTTTCTCCTGAGTTTTGGTTTTCCTCCCGTCAGAATCACGACCACTCACTAGCCGTGAGTTTTATATTTCCCTGGATTTTGTAAACTTGGCCTCAGCTTCCTTCTTTTAGTTTTAGCAATCACTTCTCACTGCTTTCTCCCTCGGTCTTCTAAATAAAACTCCATCTCGTCAGCCAAGCATTCACGTCTTCGTCATCACTTCTAGCACAAACCCGAGTTGTTCATTATCACAACACACGCCATCAACCCATCAATCATTGCTATTAATAGCAGCAAACTCTATATCGAGCTCTTGTTCATTCTCCTCCATCATTCGCTGGCAATGCCATCATTCTCATGAACTCCAACTACCAACAACAACCACCATCTTTATTCTACTATCATTCTCTGTAACACGAGCCCCAGCAAACCATCGGCAGTAGCAAAACGCACTCCACATCTCTATGCATCACATACTCCATCGCTGCCAAACCTTTCATGCTTCACCATCATTCCATCATCCGATAATGGCAGCAGTCTTCGGTTGTTGTATACAAAACCCAGCAATCTCCCAGACTCGTGCTCAATCGCTGGAAGCAACTCGAACTCCAGCTCCAATATGTTTTATCAGTCCAAGCTCCATTGCTTCTCGACAACTCAGCTCTCATCACCACAATCAAATATCAGCAGCGTCCATCAAGATCGATCAACAACATCAGCTTTGATCCCTGGCATCACCATTCTTCTCTTCACTGCCAAACTTGAGAAAGACACCAGCATCGACCTAACAAACATGAATTCCATCGACTACCAGCACCTATGTCTTCCCTGTTTCCTTCCATTAATCGAACTCATAAGCAAACTCGAGTTATCCCATTATCTCCAACACTAGATCATCGTGAACATCCTCATCTGCCATGAATGACATCAATCATCACTCGAGTTTCAACTCCAAAACTCGAGCCCAAAACTTCTACAGCAACACCCTTCGAACATCATCACCAGCCAAACTCGGTTTCAGATTCTTCTTCATTACTGCCAAGCTTAAACACTTTGCTCACCTTTATCACCGGTTTAATCTGCGAGAATTACCAAAGACCATTGATAACGGCAGCAGACTTTCTTCCCATCTTCAATCTCGAGTTTAATCGACAGTCCACAACATCTCCAGAGTCCAAGCTCATCATCTTCGTCACCAGCCAATGGCAGTTACCTAATTCAGTTCCCTGAACTCGTGAAGTGTGTTGAAGAAGAAAGTTGTATGCCCCGAGTAAAATAGCCGGGTGCTTTTAGTAACCTCATTCAATTGTCAGTCTTAGAAAACTGACAGTGTAATTTTCTGCATCATTCTTGCTTTGTGCATAACTTCTTCGTGTGATATCGGATAGACCCCATTCTTTCGCCGTTAGATTCGCATTTTCGTCCTCTTCAAGATGATAGCAAGAACTCCTAGGTTCGAACGAGCTCTACTTGGTCTTTGGCCCTTCTCCGCTTGCGGCTAACTTCTTTTATTGCACAAATATGTGCCAATTCACTTCTTTTGGATGATTCACCTAGCAAAACATAAACAAGAGAAAACAAGAGTAATACACAATAATTCGCAAGAATATATAGCAATTACTAGCATGGATTCGACACAAAATATATGCAAAATATGCACTTAACAAATTCCCCCACACTTGGCTTTTGCTAGTCCTCGAGCAAACTATCTAAAATACAATAACTCCATGTCGTCGAGGATACGGTTGCACTTAGCATGTGCAACAGGCCTTTAAACCCCTAGGTGTCCCTAGTGGACGAGTTATAGTCTCGTGAGGGCTTACGAGAGGTATACCCACAAAACCTACTCCAACTTCAAAGCGTTCCAGTTTCCCAAGCATCCAAAGAGCTATGAGGACATAGAGTTTCTGCATGCTAGTAATAAGAAGTTAGAAATACCAAAGAACATATTCTCATTCTTAAATGTTGAGTGAGAAATAACCACACCATAATGAGAGAACGCGTGTTTGAGAGCGATCAATAAGCATTTCGCCTCGACTTCTGCCTCACTTAAAAGGATTTTATGATAATTGCACTCAAAAAGACGGCTTTTTTGTGGTTCTCACATGTGTGTAGGTAGGAATGAAGAGAGAAATCATACACACGTTGAATGGTGGGAAGGAAACCTTCCGAAATAATTTCTGGAGACTCCACAAAATCGTGGAAAATAAAAGACTTTTTCTGATGATCTCTACGAAAGGAAATCAACCACTATAGCTAGGATGAGAGTACTTACCACCTTCACATCTGATTGCAATAATGATAACACCACTCTCACAGCATCCAATAGAAACGTCTTCCTTCGGCTCGTCTTCTTCATCTTCTTGGTCTTCGTCTTCGGTCTTCAACTCGCGATGATAAACTCTTGAACTTCGTAGAACTCTGACAATTTATAACTCATTCTCTTCAATTTCCTTATTGCTTGATACTTCCTTATAGATTTTTCTTCCCCATGGCCTTATTGAACAAATAACAACCTAAATGCAAATCTTTTTGTATTTTGTATTTTTTTTTTCTTTTTTTTTTCTTGTATTTTCTCTGTTTTTTTTTTTCTAATTTTTTTTTTTTTTTTTTTAACAAAAAGATTGCAACTACAAAAATAATAACGAAATTAAAATTACATTACCATGAAAGAAGTACTTTACCACTTTGATCTTCACAACTTGTATTGTCTTTGTATCAAAAACTTCAATAACTCTCATCTTTTGATTTTCTTCGCTCTTGTAAATAAGTCTTCATCTTAGATATAGAATTCCGCTCCTTATGTGTAAGTCTCCAACATGTATATAAAAATCTGCTCATTGTATGTTGCTTTACTTGGATATGAAATTTGCTCTTACTCGTATTGTTGCTTGTAAACCTCAAACGTCTTCAACTTTCCTTGTAGATTTTGATGTTGCTCCACTTGTTGATGATGATGTGTTTCTATGGACCTGTTGTTGGCGAGAGAGAGAATGATGCTAACTGCAAATCAAACTACAAGAAGGTGGTTTTCATCTATAGACATCACCCTCATGATTGACAAAATTAGCACTCAAGAGATCAAAAATAGTGCTTCTATTGGTGGGAGGTTGGGTAGCTCACCATTCTACCCGGAATTAACGTACGGAGACACACACTCAAAAGAAAGCTCTTTAGTCAGCTACAAAGAAATTTGGTATGGTGCCTCTGTTGATTTGAAAATAGGTAGTCTCCACTAATGATTATCAGCAACTCTAATAATGCATTTCTCCCTGCTCCTAATTTGCATCACCGGCATGATTAAATCCATTATTTAACACTCTAACAAGTAAGAAATCTGAATGTAGTTCCCTAACACTTCCAAGTTCAGTTATGTCGGTCAGAATCTCTATGTAAACATACCTAGAAGTATGCTAGTGACTCTAAAATCTCTACAAGTTGGAGGTTTTATTCAAATATCTACAAAAAATTTGAAAATTTTGACTCAAAAAGGCTAAAAACTCTATATGCAAAAGACTCCCCCACACTTAAACTTCACATTGTCCTCAATGTGTAAAACTGAAAATTCTGAATTCTGACGTAACAGCAGATAAAACGCAAAAAATGTACAAATTGGTAAGGAATTTGGAAAAACTCCATTTCACAAAAGTTGTTCATCTACGTGTTTTCTACACACTATCAAAAGGTCACAATGTTTCGATAAACGGTCTGACAGTTATGGTCTCTGGACTGAACTACGCGCAGTCTGAATTTTTCTGACGGAAAGGTATTCGTCATAATTCTCTTCTAAGATAGATTCCGGACTCAATGAAATTAAACATGGGGATGCAAATATGATATGAAAACAATAAAAACAAAAAATAAAAGGGTTTAAGATACAAAACCTATGGGTTGCCTCCCATTAAGCGCTTGGTTTAAAGTCGTCACCCGACTCTCTTGTTATCGTCCATATACCAACAATCTGAAAATCTGTAGTCTCACAAGAAAAAATCTGCAATTCTAGTAACAAATTCACACAATGATTAGCATAACATATGAATAATGAAATTGTTATAGCTTGAAAGCTTCCCCACACTTAGTCCTTTTACACTCGAAAGTGGATAAAGAACATAATATAAGGGAACTTCTTCCTCGTTCCTCTCGATGAACTCCGCACAATACTAGAATCAAACACATCAAGTGGTATATACTTAGAAGTAAAATAATCCTTCGGAATTTTAGAAGCACAAATACTCAATCCCAAGTGATGTGGATCAAAAGATTCAGAAATATGCAAAGGATTATACAAACCTTCCACAATCTCTCGTATTACAGGATCCTCATCATTCTTAAAGAATTGCAATGAATTATTTACCTCATTTGTATCGTGGTCCTCTATTAAACTATTTAGCCATTCTTCGTCAGTTTTTGCTTCAACCGTAATCTCAAAGATCAATATAATCCTTGGCAAGTTCAATTGGGTCTTCCACAACTTCAACCAATTTGGTTTCATTCTCAATCTCTATTTCTTCAACAACCTCGTCATCGGAATCAGAATCATCTCCTAGAAAGTCTAGTTCATTGGTGCAAATCCTAAAATCATTGTTTGAGTACGTTACACCAGTTATAACAATGGTTATGTCATATTCATTCTCCTCCTTTTGAATAGGCGAGTGATCGTTATTATGATCCGGAGTTGAAATAACATTACCATTATTGCAAGGATTTTCCAAAGGTTGCTCATCTTCATCAGATTCTTCGTCAACCTCATAATCTTCAATATCCCAACGACGTTGAAGTTCCGTTCGTATTACCTTGTTAATTTCTTCGAGAGTCTTTTCTGATGCTCCAGCTTCTTCTAAATGATCATATTGATTTGAAAGTTTTCTGATATTAATACGTTTTCCGCCATTATTCACGATGGAATTTTCAGATTGTATCTCTTCTTTTGACATAAATGACGAAAGAACATGATAAAGAGGAGTAGGTCTTTCCACACTCTCCGTCATCTGCACATTACTAGGAAACAACTGATCAGAAGCATAACTATCCTCCCATCCTTTTGATTGCTCACTTACATACCCGTCATAAGGTTGTTGATATGTATGAGAGTATCCATAAGGCTCCGTAGGGTATGGTTGGTAGTTGTTATATGAATGAGATTGAAATCCAAATTGATTACCACTATAATATGATGATTGCTCTTGTGCTACGTACATATTATGTCTGTAAGGAAACATGACGACTCACAAGAACGAAAGAAAAAATCTAAAAAACAAAAACAAACTAAACAAATAACAAATCAATTAGCAACCGCTCCCCGGCAGCGGCGCCAAAATTTGATGCATGTCGTAACCACAACAAATTATTCGATATATTTCCCACTAATTAAATAAATAATATAGCGGTAGTAAGGATCGTTCCCACAGAGAGCTGTGTAATTGATATGTTATTTAGTTCGGCAAAATAATAAAAGACAAGGGGGATTGTTTTAAAGTGAAATAAAAAGAATAACAAATAAAAGAAAGATATGATCAAGGAATCCTTCGCCGTTACCAAGCGATAACTGGATTAATATACTTATCTATCTTCGTTAGAACCATTCATCACCAACCGTAGGAAAGCAGCTAGCTCAGTGCTATCCTCAAAACTCCTTGTACCACGGATACGGAAGCTCTCCAATATCGATTCTATCCAACCGAACCACCAAGTAGTAGCTCACTCAAGGTGTAATCCGATCGAACGCTTAGGCTTTGTGAATTAGGTTGATCCCGTGAGTAGTTAAACTCTTAGCTCAAGGTCCACTTGCTGGTGTTGTATTCACACGCAATTGCTCCACAGAATCCCTCTGCAAGGTCTTGCGATTTCTACTTGTGTATGAATTATTCAACGATTACTTATCTCCTAACCCAATACTAGCAATAGAACAATTAATAGACTAATCTAGTATGCATCCCAAATCAATCTAAGAATCACTCATAAAATTAGATGTAGTGAAAACAAACGATAAGATGATTAAAACTCATAACAAACTTGTATAATAATAAAGCTTCACGCTAGAACATCGAATTCATCCTTAATCAATAAAGTTTAGCCTCTCATGTTTACACCGTTTCCCGGTTTCCCCCAAAAGGGGTAAACCCTAAAATATTGATGAAGAACAAAAGTGTATTATGAGATGTAGAGATATATATTTAGGTTATGAAGTTCTCTTTTATAGTCTTCAAGTTGTAGCTGCGCCCGTGCTCGAATCCGTGCGAAGTAGGTTGCCAAATTTGACCGAATTTCCAAAATAAGTTCACACCCAAGTCTTGGTCGTGAGAAATACTGCAAACACCACTGATGGGCTCACTCGAATGTCGAACAAGTCCAGCCCATTATCATCGTTCAACTGCCATTGGCCTGTCAGTTTCTCGGAACTGACAGGCATAGTTTTAAGCTACCCAAATTCCCCTCGTTCATTTCTCGGACACAGTAGCATCCGTGAGTTTTATTTTCCCCTGAGTTTTGGTTTTCCTCCCGTCAGAATCACGACCACTCACTAGCCGTGAGTTTTATATTTCCCTGGATTTTGTAAACTTGGCCTCAGCTTCCTTCTTTTAGTCTTAGCAATCACTTCTCACTGCTTTCTCCCTCGGTCTTCTAAATAAAACTCCATCTCGTCAGCCAAGCATTCACGTCTTCGTCATCACTTCTAGCACAAACCCGAGTTGTTCATTATCACAACACACGCCATCAACCCATCAATCATTGCTATTAATAGCAGCAAACTCTATATCGAGCTCTTGTTCATTCTCCTCCATCATTCGCTGGCAATGCCATCATTCTCGTGAACTCCAACTACCAACAACAACCACCATCTTCATTCTACTATCATTCTCTGTAACACGAGCCCCCAGCAAAACATCGGCAGTAGCAAAACGCACTCCACATCTCTCTGCATCACATACTCCATCGCTGCCAAACCTTTCATGCTTCACCATCATTCCATCATCCGATAATGGCAGCAGTCCTCAGCTGTTGTATACAAAACCCAGCAAGCTCCCAGACTCGTGATCAATCGGCTTGGAAGCAACTCGAACTCCAGCTCCAATATGTTTTATCGGTCCAAGCTCCATTGCTTCTCGACAACTCACTCTCATCACCATAATCAAATATCGCCGCGTCCATCAAGATCGATCAACAGCATCAGCTTTGATCCCTGGCATCACCATTCTTCTCTTCACTGCCAAACTTGAGAAAGACACCAGCATCGACCTAACAAACATGAATTCCATCGACTACCAGCACCTATGTCTTCCCTGTTTCCTTCCATTAATCGAACTCATAAGCAAACTCGAGTTATCCCATTATCTCCAACACTAGATCATCGTGAACATCCTCATCTGCCATGAATGACATCAATCATCACTCGAGTTTCAACTCCAAAACTCGAGCCCAAAACTTCTACAGCAACACCCTTCGAACATCATCACCAGCCAAACTCGGTTTCAGATTCTTCTTCATTACTGCCAAGCTTAAACACGGCTCACCTTTATCACCGGTTTAACTGCCGAGAATTACCAGCACCATTGATAACGGCAGCAGCACTTTCTTCCCATCTTCAATATCGAGTTTAATCGACAGTCACAACATCTCCAGAGTCCAAGCTCATCATCTTCGTCACCACCAATGGCGATTACCTAATTCAGTTCCCTGAACTCGTGAAGTGTGTTGAAGAAGAAAGTTGTATGCCCCGAGTAAAATAGCCGGGTGCTTTTAGTAACCTCATTCAATTGTCAGTCTTAGAAAACTGACAGTGTAATTTTCTGCATCATTCTTGCTTTGCGCATAACTTCTTCGTGTGATATCGGATAGACCCCATTCTTTCGCTGTTAGCTTCGCATTTTCGTCCTCTTCAAGATGATAGCAAGAACTCCTAGGTTCGAACGAGCTCTACTTGGTCTTTGGCCCTTCTCCGCTTGCGGCTAACTTCTTTTATTGCACAAATATGTGCTAATTCACTTCTTTTGGATGATTCACCTAGCAAAACATAAACAAGAGAAAACAAGAGTAATACACAATAATTCGCAAGAATATATAGCAATTACTAGCATGGATTCGACACAAAATATATGCAAAATATGCACTTAACGAGATGACAATAGCTGTCTCACACAAACTATTAGCTTATAAGTAACTTTCAAGTAATTGAATGATCAATACGAAACTTTCCGAATACACATCAAATGACTGTCTCACCTAAATCATGTAAGATGTTTCAAGGCAATTTTCACATGATCATCTTTTGACTCATTATTTAATTTCCAACAAATAAATTGTTTCCAACTAAACTCGTCAAGTATAATGATTAACGTAGCTAAAGAAAAAAGATTTCCAAAACATATTTCGAGAAATATATAAGCGAGTTATACTCAGCTCGAAATATCAGATGTGTATATTGTAAAAGTCTATATAGCTATACGACTTAGTCTCAATAGGAGATAGAATAGAATAGACTTCTGAGTGATATATGAGTTTATGTCTCCACATACCTTTTGATGATGAATCCAAGCTCCCCTTAGTAGATCTTAGTCTTCAATCGATGAACGCAGTGAAGTCTAAGCTCAACTACACATTATATCCTAATCCGAGACATAGCTATACGTAGACTAGAAATCAAGACTTATAGTTTTGATTACTTAAACTTGACAAACAAGCTTGAGATAGCAACGCTTGTGAGTTTGACCGAGAAGTGCTCTAACAATCTCCCCATTTGTCAATTTTAGTAACAAAACTATCGATACATATGGATTACAAAATAAGTAAACTTTGTAGCTTCTCATCCAACATGCTTGATTTCCTTGGTTCTTCAACGTTCCTTGAATTCTTCGTCACTTCAAGTACTCCAGCGATTCTGAACGTATTCAACTCAGTATCAATGTTGTTGAAGATTCGTAGCCATAACAATGAGAAAACAGATGTTCTCAATTATTGTTATACAGTGTCATAGTATTATTACACATCATCAAAGATTAATTATATCACAACTTTGACAATAATACTACGGTGATATGTATCACTCCCCCTTAGTCAATACTTCTTCACACAATGAAAACCACTCCCCCTTACATAATGATCTTTAAACCATATGTATGTAGTGTGAACTACAAAGTAATTCTCCCCCTTTTTGTCAATAAAAATTGGCAAAGGTACGAAAACTAACGGGATCATAATGAAGTTCTCAAAAATATTATTCATGACTAAAAGAGAACATATCAACTTGGTTTCGATGATTTAGCATAGTCGAAACTTAGTGTATTCATCAAGGAGTTTATAAAGATATAAGATAACTCCTACAATATTCCACATCCGCACTCCCCACAAAGATTTGGCAACTAAGCACAAGTTCATTTAAGAACTCTCCCCCATAATATGTCATTCCAAAAGGAACAACAAGATCGACCTTACTTTTACGAGAAAATAAGGATTTCTTTGGACATTAACAAATTACATAAAACATGAATTTGTATCCAGAAAACTCGAATAAATTAACCAAAAGAGACCCAATGATTAATTTAATCGGAAATGCTCAACATAAGAAAACTTACGGAGCCATACATTAATTTCACATAGAAGTGGATCAGGGAAAGATCGATATTGCGGAATATTCAAAGTTCATTCTATCTTTTATCAATATTTGCATAAAGATATAATAGACTTAACTTTTGACATATATGAGATAATCATAGTTCACGGACGTAAACACACATATCCCATAACATATTTTTGCAATATATAAAACCAATAAAGATTAAATATTGCAAAATCATCTTCCAAATAACTTAGAATTTAAATAAATCTAAAAACATTGCAAGATGAACTCGTTGGCAATAGGTATGTGTAATCACAATATTTGTTATTCCAAAAACCCTAGTTATCCTTCTTAATAACACAAGAATAAATTCTCATAAGAAGTTTCCTAGACTAAATAAAATAAAATCTACTAAATAAAAACCGATCACAAACTAAAATCAAAGTCCACTTTCTGAAACTTCACGAGTTTTAAGACCTTTGAGTTTTTGATTAACAGCATCTACTGCTTCTTCGGAGAAGATATCCTCATTGAGAAGATCCTTAACATGTGTCTTCATGAGAACAAGGTCAGAGTTAACCTTTTTCAACTCAGTTCGTAACACATCAACACCTTTCATTGTAGTTGCAGGAAATCCTACACTACACCCCTCACAAGAATCTATATAATCAAATCATTTTTGGAAGAACAATTGTAATTTTTATTGATTAAATTCTTAAAATGCTTACAAGATGAAATGGAAATTAGTTAAAGAATTACAATCACTCTAAACTTTCTCTCTCTTAATGACTTGCCCAACACTCGAAAAGAATCCCCCTTTCAACAGACTTGTTCAACTATTTATATAGGGTAGTACATAGTGGATGACAGCTAAGCTGTCCTTTATTTTCGGGGATGACTTGCGAAATATCGCAAGTGTACAAATATATAATCTTGCAGCTCTCCTAGATTTCGCTAGGTCTTCACATCTTTCTCGTGTTTTGGCTGTCGTCATTCATTGCGTCATTTATACTACTTATCTGCGATGCCTTCGCAATGCTGTCGTTTATTGATCTCGCGAGGTATTGTAGTTGCGATATTCTGACCCTACATCTTGCTTATTCTCATGTATTCTCTGTGAAGAAGAGAATGTCATGAGAACCAGTATTCTGAAATGCCGCAACCATTTGTTTTTCATCAATTTTTGCCGACAAGATTCCGTGAATTAGGGATGACTGTTTACACGTGTCTAAAACTTCCCCTTTTTACCGGCACATTTAATGCTATCCGGTTACCCTTTTCTTGCCTATTTAAGGAGGGGTTCCTTATGAAAGTGTTTCTTTTCTTTTACTTTATCTTCTTCATCGTCTGCAACTTTTTAGTGCTATTTTTCTTTCTTCTGCTACTGTTCTCATCTCTTTTCTGCTACTGTTTCTATGGAGCCATCAAGGTTTGTTAGTTTTGCTGAATTTGATCTTTTTGTGATTGATCTCTCCTATTAAAGTTGTTTTGTTTTGACATTGTTCTTCTTTTAATGATTCATATGCTGTTTTTGTTTCAGTAAGAACAAATCTAACACCAAGTTCACCGTCCTGAACCCTGCTATTCCCCTGGCTTCGCAATCGAAAGTTACTGTTACTAAAAGAAAGCCTGCGAATGACAAGGTATTTAAGAAACATCTACTCTTCTAATAACAATATTGTTGCCTCTGTTTCTTATTTAACTTGTAATTCGCAGGATGACAAAAATGTTGATAAATCTCCTAAGAAACCTCGCCGTTCTAAGCCTGTTGCATCTTCTGTTTCCTTTCCTTCATTCAAACTCACAACTCCTCCTGCAGTATCTTCGCAGGATAAACCATCTTCTCTTGCGATATCTTCGCAGGATAAATCGATTCCTTCTTCGCAAGATAAACCATCTTCTCCTGCAATATCTTTGCAGGATAAATCAATTCCTCCTATTCTCACCACCTCTGAAAATCCCACTGTCGATATTCCTGAATTTTCCATCAATGAAGTTCCTCAAGATGGACTCCTTTCTACTTTTACCATCAATGCCTCTGTCTCACCCCCACTCATTAATCTTCATCAAATTTCTTCTTCTGGCATTTCTATGACCAAGGATGACTCAATTCTTCCTTCTTCTCCCACCATTACCTCTTCATCTGGGTCTGTCCCTCTTACTAAAGAAAACCTGGAGGGGATGGATGTAGCTTTCAAAGGTTTATCAGACATCATGAATGATGTCAAGAAGACCTCCGTTGATCCCATCAGGTTTAGCGTTTGCGAGTCTTTGAGTAAATATTTCGGTTCTGACAAAATATCGCAAATGTCTTTAGAACAAGAGGTTAAGACATTGAAGAATAATCTTCAAAACATTTCGCTGGATCGTGATAATCTTCGCAAGAAGAACGAAGAATTAAAAGGTATTAAGTCTCCTCCCATTTTTTTTTTTTTTTGAAGACCTTGTTCGCCTTTCAAGCTTTAAACCAGAAATGAAAAATGGAGATATATCGATTGGAATCTGTCATTGAAGAAACTCGAATGGATAGAGATGTTTGGATGGAGCAATATAACCAGATTAGATAATCTTCATACATACTCATGATCAAATAGATAATCTTACCCAAGAGAATGTTCACTTAGTTCGAAGCAAGACTCGCGACTAATGAATTATCTCATCTCTCTTATTCTTTGAGTAAATCTAATTTGGAGTTGGAAACCTTATCAGATGATAATGGAACTCTATCTCAAGAGAAACGAGTTTTGTTAAACAAGATGGCGATTGTTTCGCAACAGCTTGATGTCTGTCAGAAAATATGTAATGAACAGGAACAATCTCTCTGTTCGCTGAGAAGTAAACTTCAAGAAGTCACTATTGAGAGGGATAAACTTATTCAGGGTAGAATAAATTTAAGTGTGAAAGCCAGCCAACTGAAAGACCAATATTCCAAGTTAAAAGAATCCTATTCTTCTCTTGCTAAGGAAAATAACTTGCTTGTTTCCAACGAAAAGAGTTTGCGCGCTCGGTTAAAAGGTTTGGTTGGAGATAATTTTGACAATGCCATGGATCACTTGGAGAATAGTTGCCTGGATTTGACCCAACATCTTATTTCGCAAAAGGAAGGTAGTCATAGAAATTGACTGCCTCATCTATTCTTCCTTTATCGAGTCTTCAAAAAAAATTTTATATAACTCCTTTTGTTATTTGTTTTTGCAGAGTCTGAGAGAGATCTTCGCTCCTCCCTTTCTATTCTGGAGTCTAACTATGCCAAGATTCGCAAGGAGAATGCGTTACTTACTTCTTCTCTTGCTAAGTCTCGCGACCGGGCCGAAAGAAGATTGGATTACCTTATTCACTCCAAAGACATCCAGAGTAGAAATCACCAGAAGGCACTCCTTCGCCAATTTCATCTCAAAGCAGAAGTCATCGTGAATAATATACTATTGTCCAAATCTCTCGATCCTGTATCTATCGAACCTCTGGAAGTTGAAGAAGATGAAATACCTAATTTGCCTGATAGTGATTATGAATACGAAAGTGGCGAGGATGTCGCAAATGAAAAGGCGATCCCCTCTAATAATGAAGCTATCAATAATGACCCAAATGAAGGGGTTCTCATGAGAATCAATCAACGGCGAAAATGTGAAAATTGTTGAAGCCGATAAAATTGTTGAAGAGTGCTTCACATCTTCTCGCCGGTGAGAAAATGATGTAGATAATTAAACTTCTTTATAACTTTGTATTTTCTAGCTGCTTTATCTTCATTACTTTTTGCATAAGACACTTTTCAATTCCTTCTGAAATGCACTTTTCGATAAGAAAGATTAAGTCTACTATTGAACAATTCTCTTTTTTCCTCTTACTATCTTATGATTGACTTTTTCTTTTGTGGTTTTGCTTATATTCAAATGATTAAGCAAGTCGTTCTGAATTAATATTTGCAAGTTCATTCTCGCAAGCTTGTTTGCTTACTCTTTTTTGTGTGGTCTTATTTTGCCTTCCTAGTTAAAGGTCGTATTTTGCCACCCCTCATTATTGCGACAAAATCGCAGGACGTCTGTACACTTTCATGTAAAGACCCATTGATCTTGACTTATCGCTTTCTTAGTATTATTGCCTCTGCAGGATATTTTCGTTGCGACAATATGATAGGCCTAGAAGTTCTTGCGAATTTAAAGCCCCATGACATTGCCGTCTTGCGACGAAATTGCAGGACGTCTTTACACTTCCATGTAAAGACCCATTGATCTCGTCTTATCCTCGCGTTAGTATTATTGCCTCTTCAGGATCATCGCACAAATATGACAAGGCTAAGTTTTCTTGCGAAAATTGAGCCCCATGACATTTGCGTCTTAAGACACTTATCAGCTCCCTAATGGAGGGTGCCGCCCTTATCATCTCCCTGGTTGCCCCTTCAAGGAGGCGTACATCGGCCATACAAGACTAGCTCCTCCCATCCGGTCTTAACAACAACCAGTTGTTTTCGCATCCTCTTATCCCTTATACCTATAGAGCTTATGGTTACGAGACTGCACCCTAAGTGGAGTTTTCTTCGGGCCGAGTGCAGCATGTGCCAAGACTTGCCAAGAATGGCCGAGACACTTCAAATGCCCCAGGCACTCTTGGCTCAACCTTGTACCTCGGCACCTTGGTCATACACTGACTCTTTGGAAGAGATCCTCGGTCGTCCAACCAGGGTATAACCTTATATATATAGTTGGAAATCCAAGGTATCTCCCCCGGATGGGCTTTATTGACCCCAAATTTCCATGACTCAGGTTCCAGGGGCGGTGTAACCTTTTCCCTGAGCCATGTCAAGAGATACCCCCTTATATGACGCACTTTAGGTCTTACATTTTCCTCTTGCGAAATATCATTCGCGAACTAGGGTGTACGCCATAAAGGTTCGTCCCGTTTGTATAAATCATTCATTTTTGATTATCTTTTTGTTTGCGAGATATTCGCACATTCCTTCTTTATTTTATGCAATTTCGGAATCATTCTTTTTCAAAAAACTTTTATTTGAATTCATTTCACTTTATTCATTTAGTACTTCGCAGTTTAATCTTTTCCCCCAATCTTTTATGGGTAATATCTCTTCAGATATAATCTATTCCATGGTCTATCCAATTTGTGGCCCACATCTTTGCCCTCAGGATCCATCAATCTATATGCCCCTGTTCCAACTATCTCCTTAATGATATAAGGTCCATCCCATTTTTTCGCTAGCTTGCCACCACTTTCTCGCTGATATGCTGGTGTTTCTCTCAATACTAGATCGCCTGGTTGAAATTCTCGAGTCTTGACACATTTATTATATTCTCTGGCTAATCTTCGCTGATAATTCTCCATATGTTGTAGTGCTCTTTCTCTTTTCTCTTCTAATTCATCTAGCTTGATTAAAATGTTACCCGCACTAAGATTTTTCTCCCAAGCTTCTTTCTTTGTGGTTGGAATCATAATTTATGTTGGAAGTACAGCTTTAACTCCATATGTTAAACAAAAAGGTGACATTCCCGTAGCTTCTCGCCTGGTTGTATTGTAAGCCCAGACTGCATTATGCACTTGTTCACACCATGCTCTATTATGTCCTTCTAACTTCTTCTTTAATATGTCTCGCGATTGTTTTGTTTGTGGCTTCGCCACAATCCATTAGCTCATGGGTATAAAGGAGTTGATTTCCCACATTTTATCTGAAACGCATTAAGCAACAATTATATATTTTGTCCTTCAAACTGTTTCCCATTATCAGATACCAACTGTGCGGGAATTCCAAATCTGCATATAATATTCTCGAATATGAAGGTAAAGATATCTTTATCGCAAATGTGTTGTACCACTTTTACTTCTGCCCATTTTGTGAAATAATCTGTAGCGACAATTAGATATCTTCTCTGCCCTGTTCCTGGTAAAAATGGTCCCACAATGTCTAAAACCCACTTTCCAAAAGGCCATACACTTGTTGAAGAATTTAATGGTGCCCCTGGTGCATGCATATACGGCCCCACTTTCCTTGATATTTGTTTCGCATCCTCATGCATATACGGCCAATAATAGCCTTGCTTTTTTGCCTTATATGCTAAAGATCTTCCGCCACTGTGATTGCCAGCATCCCCACTGTGTAACATCTTTAATATTGTTTCTCCTTCTCTTCGTGTTAAACATCTAAGCGAGGGTCCATTAAAGGATCTTCGGTACAATACCCCATCTCTTAGTTCATAATTTGTTGCACGGCTTTTTAATTTGTGTATCTCTAATATGTTTCTTGGTGTTTCCCCTTTCATCAGATATGCATGAAGTTCTGCTCTCCAATCTTCATCGCAGAGTATTTGTGTTCCATCTTCTATGAGCATCACATCTATCTCTTGCTCTTCCTCTTTATTAATTGATGGTGATAGAAGTGTCTGTATTTTTATGCATCTCGCAGCTGGATCCGTCATCATACTTGATATAAAGGCAAAAGCATCTGCGAGTCTATTATCTATCCTTGATATATGTCTCCATTTTATTTTTGGTATCTGTATTGACAACTCTTCAACAAGTTTCTTGTACTTTTTCAAAGATGGTTCATTTGTAGTATACTCTTCTTTTATTTGGCGAATAGCTAATTGTGAATCACCGGTGATTCTCACATTTTCCAACTTCATTTCTATTGTGAATCGCAGAGCATGTATTATAGCTTCATATTCTGTTTCATTGTTGGTAGATGCAAACTCCAATCTGAAAGAAAAAGCTATTTTATTGCCTTCTGGCGAAATCAAAATGATCCCAACTCCATTGCCTTCCCCATTTGACGATCCATCTACCAATATTTCGCATCTGTTTGGCTCAGTTAACAAATCTTTTGGATCTCCATGGTCTTCTTCTATATCCATCATTTCTTCCACTGCTTCATCCTCTTCCAAAGGAAACTCGCTAAAAAGTCTCGCAACAACTTGTGATTTTGGTGAAGATAGTATTTCATATTTGAGTTTGCAATGACTTACTTGAGCATTCCATCTCTCAACCCTTCCTGATCTTTTTGAATTTTTCATTACCGACTCAATCGGTACTTTTGTCATTACCTTAACTGTATGTGCTTGGAAGTATATGCGAAGTTTAAATTTTGCATAAACTAATGCCAAAATTAGTTTTTCAATTTTTGAATAATTCCTCTCCGCGGCATTGAATGTTTTGCTGATGTAATAGATTGGCTTTTCCACTCCTGCGTTTATTCGCAATAAAACTGCACTTAGTGCATGCGAGGTTGTCGCAAGGTAGATTAATAATTCCTCTCCTGGTTTTGCTTTTTGTAAAATTGATATATCCATTAGATGCTCTTTTATTCCTTGTAAAGCTTTCTCACATTCATCGGTCCATCTAAATTTCGTTCCCTTTTTGAGTATGTTGAAAAAATGCTTACATTTGTCGGACGATCGCGAGATGAATCTTCCTAGCGAAGCTAATAGTCCATTTAACTTCTGCACATCTTTTACCGTCGCTGGTGTTGGCATATCGCGAATCGCTTGTACTTTCTCTGGGTCAACTTGTATTCCTTCTTTTGATACAATGTAACCTAAAAAATTTCCTGATGCAACTCCAATGGTACATTTTTCTGGATTTACTTTGATGTTAAAATGCCTCATTTGCTCAAAAATTTCCCTCAAATCCTGTACATGATCTTTTGCTTCTTTACTTTTTATTAACATATCATCCACATATACCTCTAGTGTTTTGTGTATCCATTTCGCGAACACTTTTTCTACCATCCTTTGGTATGTTGCTCCAAAGATTTCGCACCAAATGGCATTTTTGTATAACAGTATAATCCTCTTGGAGCGAAGAAAGCGGTATGTTCTTGGTCTTCTTCTGCAAGTGGGATTTGATTGTAACCTTTGTATCCATCAAGAGATGATATCCTTTCATTTCCTGCCGCCGATTCGACCATTTGCGGAATATCTGGCAAAGGAAAGCTATCTTTTGGACAAGCTTTATTTTGATCAGTAAAATCTATGCAAATTCTTATCCCTTTTTTCTTCTTTGGGACTACGACCATATTTGCTATCCATTCAGGATATTTTGCTTGTCTAATGATTCCCGCGTCTAGCATTTTCTGCAATTCTTCTTCTATTTGAGGATGATATGTTGTTGCGATTTTTCTAATTCTTTGTTTGAATGGTCTTGCATTTTTGTCAATCTCCAATTTATGGCATGCCACATGTAGTAGCAGGATTTCCCACACTACACCCCTTACTCGAATTTGCTTAATTAATCCATTGGGAGATGTAAGATCAAGAACATTTATTGATTGAATTCATGAAGTGTTTACACAGGAAAAATAGAATTACACTTAGAAGTTAAAACGCTCTTAAACTTTCTCTCTCCTAATGACTTGCCTAACAATTCCAAAAAGATCTCTCCCCTCTACAGACTCATTTAGCCCTTTATATAGGGTAATACATAGTGGATGACAGCTAAGTTCCCCTTTATTTTCGGGAGTGTCTCGCAAGTGTCGCAGATGCACAAACATTCACTCTCGCGACACTTCCTAACCCTCGCCAGTCTCACGTCTTCTTTATGTTTTGCCTGTCGTTATTCATTGCGTTGTTTATTTTAGCTCCCTCGCGACTCCCGACGACGCCGCTGCTCATTAATCCCGCGAGCCTTGTATGTTGCGATATTATGATCCTACATCTTGCCTCTTTTTCCTTGAATATTGCTTGAAGAGCGATTTAAAGGAAAAATTCATTGTTGTCATATTCCTTGGTTTCAATTGGTGAAGGAACGAGCAAAAGAATACTTTCTTTGAAAAGTACGTACTTGCCTCTATTCTTTTGCAAAGTTCCGAAGCTTCTTTGAGATATATGGGAAGTATCGTCTCCTATCTCTCCTCATATTTCTCCCGCGAGGGAAGAGTATCATGAGATTTTTACAATATTGTTTCCGCGATCGCTTATCTTTATCTCTGCTTCAGCTTTGTACTTTTACACGGATTTTGATTATTAATGTCTTTTCTTGACACGTTTCTTTCAACCGCTTATTCTTGACCATTCATGTCTCTTCGCATTAAATGACCTCGTTTTTCTCGAGGATCTTTTTTTCCCTATATATAGTTTTCTTTTCCCCTCCTTTTCATTCTTTAGTTTCTCTCTGCAACTTTTCTTTGACTCTCTCCTTCCGCAATTTGCGCTCCTGCCACTGCAAATCTTTTCTTCATCCTTTCTAGCGCTCGATCTTAATCTCCAATCTCCCATCCATTCCCATACCGATAAATGGTCTGTCATCGGTCGTGCATACAAAGCTTCTTTTGAAGAAGTTCAACAAAAGTTGCTTGAGAAGGGTTTTACTCTATCAACCATTCCCGATCAAGAACCTTCATCTATTCTTTCGCAAAAAGTCGTTTTCGATCATCAATGTGATGATCAAAAGATTATAGTCTCGCTAGGTCGATTCTCGCGGACTTCCCATTCCCTTGTACAATCCCGAGATGCCTCTATTTTATGAAATCTTGGCCCATGAAAAATTCTCTCTGGCCGTTTATCAATTAAGTGGCGATTGTATTCGCTCGATGCTTGAGTTCGCGAACCGCGGTGCAGTGCAAAGGATCTTTATACCCTAACTCGCCGTAAAATCCCAAATTCGCAGACTTGGAAATAGTCAGGAGAAATACACTCGTGGAAAATTTTTTTCGAAAATTACTCAAAGGATAACTATGGTGAATGCGAAATCTCGCAAGGGCGTTCATCAAGAAAAAGGATAATGTCTCTCAAGATAAATTACTAATGCAAGACATTGATTGGCACCCAGCAATAATACCTCTCCTCGTCATTCCAAAGATGAGAAATGGTGGGTCGTACTTTGATCTTAAATGGTCCTTACATCGCGGGCTCGCATATTCTTCCCGCAAATCTCGCAGATATCATCCTTGGGAATTCAAATGGCCCGAGAAGAAGAAAGAGGTATGTTTCCGACTTCAAATTTTGCTTTCGCAACTTTCTTTCTATAATTGCCGAGTTTGTGAAATCTTTCGGATAGCCAAAGTTGAGAAGAAGCTACAAAAAGGATCCGTCTGAGGATACTCGACATTGCTTCGATCGCTTACGAGTGAAGTAAGAAATGCTTCCTTTCTTCTTATTTAAAACAATATTGTTGCCTCTGCTTTCTTATCTTTACGCGTATGCGAAGGTTGAGTCGAAGAAACTATTGCTCGCGAAGATTAAAAATATGGGTAAAACTGCTGTCGCAAGGGTAAATCTTCTGCTCCATTAACTAAGAAGCGAAAGGTCCAATCTTCTTCTCGCCTTAGCTCAAGCTCAATCTCCCGACGAGGATAACTATGATTCGAATCCTTCTCTCGCCAAGAAGATTCCATCGACCAGCTTCTTCTATGGATCAGCTTGTCTAGCATCTTCTCCGATCAAGCTTTCCAAGGAATGGGAGATGCTCCCCTAGCTTCTCTTTTTATGGGACTCTCGCAAACGTGTGTAATGCTACTTTATTAGAGGGCAATAATTCTTTCAATGGAACCTCTAGAACTCGTGTCTCCCGACTTCTTGAATGCACTTGGATCTTTGGTATGTATGCAATCGTATTTCCTCGTTAATTTTAAATTTTTAAATATATATATTAATGATTTTTCTATCTTCTTTTATAGGTTGGAAGAACTTTTTTGTAGTTGCCTCGTATCTCGAAAGAAGACGCAACAATCTTGAAAAGAAGAATTTGCAATTGAGCAAGAAGATTCAAGAATTAGAGATCGAAGCTGCATCATCTCGCGATAAAGACGAGAGAATTCAAAAGTTAAACACCGAACTTGACTCCCAAAAGGATAAGGTGTCCACTCTTCAAAACGCCAATCAGCAGCTTTATGGTATAAAATTTTACGTCCTTTTACTATTTTTATTTTATCGGTCGCATATCGCTACCTAACTTATTACTTTCGCAGATGTATATAATCTCTCCGATGAGGCTATTCTTCTCCATACATTTCCCGATCCTATGGATAATAATCTTCTTCTCGCTCACCTCAACAACTCTTTAAGTAGTTCATCGAACAAAATTAACTCTCTTTCATTAAATGAACTTCTGTATCAAATATCGTCTTTTAGAAATTGAGCATAGATCTGGTTTAAGTGCTGCCAACCAATTTAAACGAATGTTTCTCGAGTCCCATAAAGAAACCAAAATTTTGAGGAAGAAAATTAGTGACCACATAGATGATAAAGATCGCATTGCTAATAATGGTGCACAGCATTAGCAACATTTCAAAAATCTCTCCTTGAATTACAAATTGAGCGAGATGAATTGCTTCGCTGCAATTCCTTGCTTAGTGAGCGAGAAGATCAAATTCGTTCTCTCCTTGTTATAAACA
This sequence comes from Papaver armeniacum, assembly GCA_023531295.1. Classification (NCBI taxonomy): domain Eukaryota; kingdom Viridiplantae; phylum Streptophyta; class Magnoliopsida; order Ranunculales; family Papaveraceae; genus Papaver; species Papaver armeniacum. The sequence goes on along the minus strand of JAJJWW010017273.1, from coordinate 302,704 downwards.
AGGATTTACGAATTCGCCCGGGCTGCGAAAGTTTTAGATAATGCCGAAATAACCTAGGTGTTGATGTTAGTCTTCACGCCGAGCATACTTCCTTGGTTAAAGATATGATATCCGACATGAGAAGGTTGCTTATTATACCTTATTGCTTCTTATTTCGTAGTATTGCTTGTAAATTGTTAACTTGTTATTTCTTATTTGCGAATCCGAGAAGAGGCTTCAAAGTTAGAATTAGAGAGCTTGAATCTGAAAAAGAACAACTCGCCGGAATTTTCCAAATGAGAATTGAAGAACTCAAACCGAAAAGAACAAATTCGAAAGAATCTCTCCTTCGCGAGAATAGATATTCCAAAGTTGAAGAAACAATTTCTAACGACAAAGGAGAACTTTAGTAATGATGTGTTCGCTTTCGCAATGGAGGCATGGAGTATGTTTGTAAGGACCACAATATCCCTCTCGCATTCATATCCCCTGTCTCCTTGAAAAGGTTCCCGAGAATCACCTGTCTCGGACGCTTCGATAGCGAGGCCGGCGAAGAAGAAAATTCTCGCGATGAGAATAATCGATCAAGAATCGATGAAGAAGAAGAATCGCCAAAGAGATAACTCTTTTTGTTTTCTTTTTCTCGCTTGTAATATCTCGTACATTTCGTATCCTTATTATAGTGTATTTCTTGGATTTTTCCCTCTAAATTCAATCTTCACTTCCCCTTTTTTGGTAGTTCTTCCTTGTAATATAATTGGCTAACATTATTGATGTATAACTCTTTCATCGAAGATGAATAACAATATTTCATCTTTTCCATTCCCATACTTGCCTCTCGTTATTTATCTTCGATGGAAGATTTTAGTTGTCATCATGTATGTTGTTGAATATTTATTTTATTGTTATTGAAATATATCGTTGCGACAAGGTCGCAAGCCGCCTTTACACTTTCATGCAATGGCCCATTGACCTTGCCTTATCATTCTTGTGTGGTCTTCCAAGTCAGACCTCCCTAATTAGAGGTCTTTCCCTCGCCACCTTTCATTGCGACAAAATCACAGGATGTCTTTACACTTGCATGTAAAGACCCATTGATCTTGCCTTATCATTTTCCAAGTATTTTTGCCTCTCGCAGATATTTTAGTTGCGACAATATGACAGGCCTATATATCCTTGCGAACACATAGCCCCATGACATTGCCGTCGTGCGACGAAATCGCAGACGTCCGTACACTTTCATGTAAAGACCCATTGATCTCGCCTTACCCTCGCGTTAGTATTATTGCCTCTCAGATCATTGCACAAATATGACGAGCCTAAATTCTCTTGCGAGAACAGAGCCTCATGACATTTGCGTCTGCTTTGACACCCCCCTAATGGAGAGCGTCGCCTTATCATCTCCCCGGGTTGCCCCTTCAAGGAGGCGAAACATCGGCCATACAAGACTAGCTCCTCCCATCCGGTCTTAACAACAACCAGCTTGTTTTCGCAGCCTCTTATCCCTTATACCTATAGGGTTTATGGTTACAAGGTTGCACCCTAAGTGGAGTTTTCTTCGCGAGTGCAACATATGCCAAGACTTGCCAAGAATGGCCAGGGTAGGTTCATCCATCCCGGCACTCGCTCAACCGTGTACCCCGGCGCCTTGAGCATACACTCGACTCCTAAGAAGAGACCCTCGGTCGCCCAACCAGGGTATAACCTACATATATAGTTGGGAATCCAAGGTACCTCCTCCGGATAGGCTTTCATGGGCCCCAAATTTCCATGACTCAAAGCTTCGTGAGCGGTGTAACCTTTCCCCGAGCCATGTCGAGAGATACCCCTTATATGACGCACTTTAGGTCTTACATTTGCCTCTTACGAAATGTTATTCGCGAACTAGGTGTACGCCATAAAGGTTCGTCCCATTCATTTACTCATTCATCTTTGTTAAATCATTCAATCATTCAATTATTCATGTTTCATTATTTGTTAATATTTGTTTGCGAAGTATTCGCCAAATTCCATTTCATTTGTTGTGTCTTTATCTCTTTCTTAATCGAATTCTCATTTACCCTTGATCGCAAGATTCTCGCACATCATTACTTCAATTGCTACTTTTCCTCCCGCTTTTGTTGACTATTCACTTCTTATGCCTTTTGTTCCTCATATCCTTCGCTCCTTTATTATCATAACATTCGCCTGCTTCCTAGGCATTCACCTCGCGAGGCATGTTCGGTCCTTACTTCTATAACATCTACCATCAGCTTTTTCCTTTCTCTCGCTCATCTCTCACAAGTTGCTTCCAACCCTTTCTTTTGGCATTCCTTTCTTCGCAGCTTTTCTACATCGACCTCATGACATTGTCGTGACTCCTTCCAATCTCCCTGTATAATACCAATGCCATTTGGATGTGGGAATTTTATGCATTGATGATATGTTGATGCGACTCCCAAGATTTCATGAAGCCATGGCCTCCCAATCAGCGCATTATATGGAGATTCCACGTCAACCACACAATAAAATATCATCGCTTGATAATCCTTGTAGAGGTATTCTCATGTGAACCTCTCCCTTTGGTTTGTTTGCAGTGCCATTAAAGCCATATATCTTGTATGTTGAGGGGATCAAATCCTCATCTTTTCCTCCCATCGTCTTGTAAGTATGGTAAAAGAGAATATTTACCGAACTTCCTGTCGATTAGATTCGGCTGATCGCCCAACAAGCTTCTGCTTCATCATCTTCTCCATCAACTGGTTTCGGGTTAATCTCTAATTTTACAACCAATGGGCTATCATGTGTTTCTCTTCCTTTTGGCACTTCATCTGCAGAAAAGAAATAGTCTTCACCGCCACTTTTCTAATCAAGGCTGTTCTCGCTGTGCTCATTATTTCTTTATCGTCAAAGATCTCTCGCAAAGACTCTACCGAGCACGTTGTCATGAAAATCTTCAATTGTGCGATAAGAGTGGATGATAGAGTTGCAATTCAAATTTTTGGCTTTCGTTCCGATTTCTATCACAAATGTTTCCTTTCCTTTCGCCGACACTGTTTTTGCATTTCTTTCGTGGTGGTGGTAATGTCCGGCCTTTTTCTTCTCCTTTTAGAAAGTGATTCAGCTTCCCTTGATCAATCATCCCGAGAATAATTCTCTTTACGTTTCTGCAGCTGTTTGTTTGATGTCCATGGAAGCGATGGTAAGAACAAAACTCATGACTTCGTCGCTCGGTGGTGGTTCCATCCCCGCGTTCCAAGGTGCTGGGTACATCTTCCATCACAAGTATAGCCTCCCAGATCTTTTCCACACTAGCATTCAAAGGAGGCATCTTAATTGGTTCCCATACTATTCTCGCGCTTCTCTCGCCCTCCATGGTTATATTGCCTTGGTCCACCATAAGTTTCTTGCACATGATCTAGCCTCCGAATCTTATTATTGTCAGCATTACTTATAGTAGTTCCTTTCTTGTTCAAATTCCTCCCGGTCATGGCTTCCCATAGCTACTATCTTCCGCTGTCTCTCATCATCCTTCCCCGCTTGCCGTCCTTGCGAAGTGCTCGCCACCGTATTGATGAATTGAGGTAACAAGCTTGCGTTCGCAGATTCGAGTTTGTGTTCGCGATCGATAAGAATTCATTTCATTCTCGTCTTTCTTCTAAGGCGATATATTCTTCCCCGTAATTCTCAGCAGCTTCGCCATCGTGATTGTATTTTTGACTCTAAAAATTTGAATGTATAGCAAGTTAGTCGCGAAGAGAGCATTCACAAATGAGAGGATGAGATATCTTTCCTCAACCCGTCCCGCCATTTCGCTACACATGGTTCTCCATCTTATTGTCAATCGCCTTAAGCTCTCGCCAACCCTTTGTTTCAACCCGAATACATCTTCAATACCTGGTCGTGAAGAGTTGTTACTTATGTATGCTCCTAGAATGTGGCTTGTAAATGATTGAATGATGTGATTGTGTTCCTTGGTAGTCCTCAAACCATTTTAGTGCTTCTCCAATTAGGCTTGATGCGAAATACTTGCACAAAGATGGCATCATGATTCTCCCACCGCAACATACACCTCATATAGGCCTTGATATGTCAGTACCGCATGTGTTGTTCCGTCAAGATGTTTGTTAATGCAGGGAGATTGCACTTAGGAGGTATTCCTCCCATCTCGTACTTCTAGCGTGAAGGGATTCTTCGCAGCCTCTCTCGCGATGGCTTCGTCCAATTGTTTCCTTCCTCCTTCCCTTCGCTGTTCAACAATCCTCTCATTTCACCAGCTTCTCTTAAGATTTGTTCATTTGCCTCGAACTTGATTCTACCGGTCTTTTTAGCTCGCTTCTCTCCTTCTTCGCTCGTGCCTGTTTTGACCTTCTTGTTCGTTATTTTCTTCTCTCCTTTCCCTGCGACGCTCTTCTTCGTTTCTTTCTTCAATTCGCACGCCATTATATCGGTTGTTCTCTCTTCTTGGTTGTCTCTCAGCTCTCATCTCGCGCCTCTCTCATTTCTTCATTAATATTTCTATTAGTACGATTTTGTTCCCTTCTTCTTTCGCTGTTATCATGGTTATTTTGCCGGATTGCCTCCTCCATCTCTTGATTTTCCATTTCTTCTCTTAGCCTTTCTCTCTCGCGAGCTAACCGCGCTTGTTCAATGTAGTGTCTCTCAATGTCATCCTCGATCTCTCGGTTTCTTCTCGCTTCTTCTCTCCCGTGCAAGATTATTCTCCCTTCAAAGAACTGGGTCATTCGGTTCTTGAGTTGCATGTTTCCTTGATTTTCCTATTCCGCTCATTTTGAAGATTTTCTAACCGAGGAATATAACGATCTTCTATTTCTCCTCTTCTCTCGCCATGCTCTATATTCGGATTTTGTGTTTCTTCATCGGTGCTTTCGTTGGTAAAACTCTCCTTCTTTCTTCTCCATTCGATCTTGAACTTGATCTCACGCTACTTCTAGATCTCCTATTTTGCAACCTCATATTTTCCATCCTCAATTCATGATTCTGTCTTGTCAAGTTTGCTCGCTCCTCCGCCTCTAGCCGTCTCTCTTCGTGTATTGTTTGTCTCAATCTTTCTAATGCCGCGATTTCTTCGTTTTCTCCGTTCATTCCTTGCTCTCCTTGTCCATTGTTCATCACCGCCGCTCCTCTTCTCTCTCTCGTCTTCGAATCGATCTCCAAGTATGTACACTTACTCTATCATAATCCTCACCGCGTTTGCTACCGGGGAGTTCGGTGGCTGATTTTGATCTTCTCCATCATTTCTCCTATTCATCCTTGATGATTCTCCCCGTTTCATTCCTCCTTTCTCCAAAGAAGTCTCCCACTTCTTCTTACAACCGTTGATTGCCCTTGTACATTTCTTCTTCTAGCCATTTTTCTTTTTCAATGAATTCTTGAGGATCTTCTCCAAATCTTTTCTCTCGTTAATCCAAATTCCTTCCAATTTCTACGTCAATCTCTCGCACAGTCCCTCAAGTTTCTAGCGCATATGTAGTAGCAGGATTTCCCACACTACACCCCTTACTCGAATTTGCTTAATTAATCCATTGGGAGATGTAAGATCAAGAACATTTATTGATTGAATTCATGAAGTGTTTACACAGGAAAATAGAATTACACTTAGAAGTTAAAACGCTCTTAAACTTTCTCTCTCTATTGACTTGCCTAACAATTCCAAAAAGATCTCTCCCCTTACAGACTCATTTAGCCCTTTATATAGGGTAATACATAGTGGATGACAAATAAGTTCCCTTTATTTTCGGGAGTGTCTCGCGAAGTGTCGCAGATGCACAAACATTCACTCTCGCGACACTTCCTAACCCTCGCCAGTCTCACGTCTTCTTTATGTTTTGCCTGTCGTTATTCATTGCGTTGTTTATTTTAGCTCCCTCGCGACTCCCTCGCGACGCCGTCGTGCTCATTAATCCCGCGAGCCTTGTATGTTGCGATATTATGATCCTACACGTCTCCTCCGATTTCACCAATCCCACTCGGTATAGGAAACTTAACACATTGATGAAATTTCGAGGCGACAAACTTTTATTGCATGTACCCATGGTCTTCCCAACAACATGTTGTATGGCGATTCCATATCCACTACACATAACGTCACTTGTGTTTCAATTTCTCCCAACAGAATTCGCATTTTTATTTCCCCTTTAGGTTTTGTTATAGATTTGCCAAACCATGGATATGATATGTTGAGGAAGTCATTTCTTCATTTTTATACCCCAATTCTTTATAAGCATGATAAAACATTATATTCACTAAACTCCCTGTGTCCACCAAAGTTCTATTTATTGCCCATTCCTCCACTGTTTTTGTTAATTCTCCTTCTTCCTTGCTTGCGATTATCGTAATCACTAGTGGAGATGTGTGATTTAAATTCTCTCTTGATATCTCCGTTGTTGTGAACATAATCTTATGTTTTTCCCATTCTTTCAAGGGTGACGCCTTCTCTGCTGTTATAATTTTCTTTCCTTCAAAATCTCGTTTGTGTATTCTCCCTCTGATACTTCCATGAAATTTATTAACCATCGTCTTTGTAATCATACTACATTCCAATTCTCCATTACTCTCCTTGATTCTGGTATTCTCCAATTTATCCATCATACTCCTGATTTGAACAATTTTAATGACAATATCCAATCTCTAATCTTCAGTTTCTAGCGCCAATATGTAGTTGCAGGAAATCCTACACTACACCCCTCACAAGAATCTATATAATCAAATCATTTTTGGATGAACAATTGTAATTTTTATTGATTAAATTCTTAAAATGCTTACAAGATGAAATGGAAATTAGTTAAAGAATTACAATCACTCTAAACTTTCTCTCTCTTAATGACTTGCCCAACACTCGAAAAGAATCCCCCTTTCAACAGACTTGTTCAACTCTTTATATAGGGTAGTACATAGTGGATGACAAACTAAGTCGTCCTTTATTTTTCGGGGATGACTTGCGAAAATATCGCAAGTGTACAAATATATAATCTCGCAGCTCTCCTAGATTTCGCTAGGTCTTCACATCTTTCTCGTGTTTTGGCTGTCGTCATTCATTGCGTCATTTATACTACTTATCTGCGATGCCTTCGCAATGTCGTCGTTTATTGATCTCGCAAGGTATTGTAGTCGCGATATTCTGACCCTACATTCATAGTATCAACGAGTTGCAGATAAGGTGGCTATATAGCACAATTTTGCTAAGTGAAAATTTTATTTCACAAATCTTGGCTCGATAAATTTTATGTTATCAAAAGAGGAAAATTTAGAGCACAAGAGTAGCACACTCAATCCGAGGGAATAAAAAATTTCAAAAACAAAACTAATCTTTTTGAAGTAACATAAAATACTAATGTAGCAATGTCTGTAGGAAAAAGTTTAGCTAACAACCGATAAGAGAGTAGCACAAACAAATAGAGAATATTTTTGCCTTTAGACATACCTGTTTAATAGATCCATCTTACTCAACAAGATTTTTCATGAGTAAGATTTCGATCCTTGTGATTAATTAACACAAGTATGAGCTCTGAGCTCATTAAATGAATGATGTTCACGGTTAAGTCTCTTTTTCCTTCCAACTCTTGAAGAAGACCCTTTTTGATGTGAAAAGTCATCATAAAACTTACTGTCATCAAAATAAGAGACTGTGTTTGAACCCTTACCTGAAGAAGTTTGTCTGGAGGAATTTCACAGCCTGTTGATAAGATCTTTGTATCCCTCAATTATCAAATTTAGGTTGATCTTCATATCTCCATTGTATTTTCCTCCTTCTGGGAATTTTCTCACTTTTTGAACATCATTCTTCACTTTAGATTGAGGAGGACCTTTATGAAGTCTCCTTGACCGATTTGTATTAACGCTACTGTTATAAGTTCGAACTTTAGACGAGCATATTGAACTAACTTTCCTGGAAGAATTTTCAGGGTGGGTACTAAAACCAATTGGTTTAGACATCTGAATGTCAGTTACACCCTTTGAGTATTAAATATAAGGTGTGTTGAAGACGACCAAAATAGTTGTCATTCTTCCTTAATTTGCATCTCCGTTGAACATGTCCTTTTGAATCACAAAACAGACATCTCTGATCACGAGAGTGATTAGAGTGAGTAGGATTAATAAAATAGTTAGGATTCCTTCCTTCTGGGAGATGTGGTGATTCCTTGATTAGTGGAAGTTACAGGCACATCTTTAGTAATAGGAAGGGTTTTCACTTTAGCTTCTGGAACTGGTTTTACCAAAAAAGCATGATTACATGTGGTCACGTTTTCTAACATTACAGTTGGTTTAGAAGCGATTGGTGTTAGAGCACTACTCGGTCGAACTCGCAAGCGTTGATATCTCAAGCTTGTTTGTCAAGTTTAGGTGATCAAAACTATAAATCTTGATTTCTAGTCTACTTATAGCTATGTCTCGGATTAGGATAGAATGTGTAGTTAATCTTAGACTTCACATCGTTCATCGATTGAAGACGAAGATCTACTGAGGGGAGCTTGGAGGAACTTCATCAACAAAAGGTATGTGGAGACTTAAACTCATCTATCACTCAGAATTCTATTTTATTCTATCTCCTATTGAGACTAAGTCGTATAGCTATATAGACTTCTACATTATACACATTTGATATTTCGAGTTGAGTGTAACTCGCTTATATATTTCTCGAAATATGTGTTGAAAAGCTTTTTGATTTAACTACGTTCATCATTATACTTGACGAAATTAGTTGGAAACAATTTATTTGTTGGAAACTAAATAATGAGTCAAAAGATTATCGTGTGAAAATTGCCTTGAAACATCTTCTATGATTTATGTGAGACAGTCATTTGATGTCGACTCGGAAAGTTTTGTATTGATCATTCGATCACTTGAAAATTACTTATAAGCTAATAGTTTGTGTGAGACAGTATATTGTCGTCTTCTAAGGATGTTTCAATGATTGAAATGGGAGTTTAGTACAATTAACCATTGTCTGGATATAGCACAGTATGCATACCAGTGTGCAAACTATTATAAGTATGATTCAGGTTCGGGAACCAAGTTTGCGTACCAGTATGCAAACGGTTTTAATCATGAATGTACGGAACCAAGTTTTCATACTCGTTTGCGAACGGTTTCACCTGAGTTCGGTCCGGAGCGACAGTATGCGTACACGTTTGCAAACTTAGGAGGTTAAGTTCTAAAATCAGTTAAGTATGATTTCATACTCATGAACAAATACATTTATATAATAAGGAATGCAATCTTTGCATCGTGGCTAAATGTTCATGAATTGATTCTCTTGAATTAAATCCAGTTTTGCTTCAATTGTGTCTTGTATACTTTTATGAGAAAATAAAAAATTGAACAACTCTATGAGTAACACAATTAGATTCATTTGATTATCATTCTCGTTTGATTGATCATCATATGTGATCTAGAAGTGTTAGATGAATGTGGTTAATACAAAAGTGTTCATATGGCTAACTTCGGTTAACTATTGTTGAGCCAACTCAATATGCACGTTTAGGTACGGTTACCCATATCTAAATGAAAGTATATTTCATTTGTGTGTAACAAGCTAAGAATATCTTACAGTGGAGAGATATTGCTTTGGTTTTAAGCAAACTTAGCTTGAATCTTAAATCAGGTTTCATCTAACGGTGAATATTGATTGCTTTGTTACTAAGCTATCAAACCCTGATTTGAAGACTATATAAGGGAGAACTCTAGCAACTGGAAAAACTAATCCCCACACTTTCCTTTGTGATACTAGTTGCGTACTAGAGTCGATTCTCCTTTAGCCAAGGTTTTTCTAAAACCATTATAGGTTAACGACTTTAAGACTTCATTGGGATTCTGAAGCCAGATCCAACTATTTTCTTTGTAGTTGCGTATTCTGATCTTAATTGTTCTATCGTGTTGACTACTATCTCCTATAAGATTTGCTCGAGATTTATCTCCGATAGGTAAGATATAAAAAGTAATCACAAAGCTCTTCGTCTCATTCTTTGTGATTCCACAATAACTTCTTCTACTACCATATAGTTAAGTTATTATGAGGTGATTGATATTTCTTGGTTGTTCTTCAGGAATATAATTCCGGATTATCAATTGGTTCTTGTGCACCTTGATTTATCATAAGACGGAACAAACTTCATAGGTACTTCTGTGGGAGACAGATTTATCTTTCAGAATAGGCTTTTCTGTGTGAGACAGATTTGTCTATAAGTCTTCGAATTTGGGTCATAGCAACTCTTAGTTGTGGGTGAGATCAGCTAAGGGAATCAAGTGCGAAGAGTCCTGCTGGGATTCATAGACGTAAGGAACGCGACTGTACCTTAATCGGTGTGAGACTTGGTTAGGGCTCAACTACATTCCTGTCTGAAGTTAACTTGTAGTAGGCTAGTGTCTGTAGCGGCTTAATACAGTATGGTGTTCAATCTGGACTAGGTCCCGGGGTTTTTCTGAATTTGCAGTTTCCTCGTTAATAAAATTTCTGGTGTCTGTGTTATTTCTTTTTCGCATTATATTTTTTTATATAATTAAAATATCACAGGTTGTGTGTAAGTTCAATCAATTAGATAATCCAACCTTTGGTTGTTGATATAAATTGATTGACACTTGTACATTGGTCTTTGGTACCGTTCAAGTTATTTCTCATATCAATCAGGCTCACAAATCTTTATCTGTTCGATTGCATATTTTATTGAGAAATTGAGATATAACTCTTGGATATATTTCCTCGATTGAGTCTGACTGTCTAGTTGATTCTCTTGGAATTATATTGGAGTTAGTCCATATAAATTGCCAAATGAATTATTGGGTGTGGTTGTTAGACCCCCGCTTTTTCAATTGGTATCAGAGTAGGCAAACACGCTAAGACCTCATAAGTCTTTGTTTGTAGCAATCTGACTCAATGAACAGAAGCGTTATCTCAAATGACGCATCACCGCTCGAAACATTGTGACGTGGTTCGAAGTCTTGATTCTCCCGAGAGTTCTTTCACATCTTCTTCGTTGACTAAAACTGTGTATAACTGGTAAACACGCCTAGATGAACAATTGGATGAACTTTCTGATAAAAGTGATTTAGATACTGAAAAAGATGTTGATGATGAAGTCTCGCTATATATAAGACTTTTTGACCATCTCATAAAGAAAAAGTATTCAACGTCCTGTTTGACTAAGTTTCTGACTCCTCTCTGTCAAGAAAACAAGAAGATGAGAAAACTCTTTAAGGGGTATGATTGTGGATATAGTGTATTACAATCTCTACTTAAAGATCGTGAAGAAGATGTGCGTTCAAAAAATTCTGAATGTGATAATCTTCGTCGAAATATCTTTATGTTGAAAGAAAAACTTGCAGAATCTGAAGCAAGATATGACTCTCAACAAAATTGTTTCAATGACAGAGAAAAGGTTTTCTCACTAGAGAAAAACGATTGGAGGCTGACCTAACTACTACTCTTGATAAGGTCAAATAACTGGAAGAGAACCTGAAAAGTTTCAATGCTAGCTCTACGAAATTATCCACTATGCTTGGAGCATGTAAAGAACATCGTGATACACGAGGTTTGGGCTACGAAGGAATAGACGCTCCAAGTGGTAGTAAGATCAATTTTATCTATGTAATGACAATTCCCAGTTTTAAAGTGTCACTAATATCAAAAGTGAAATACTACCATCAGCAGTAGAAGTTTCTAAAAACAAAGGTTGTCAACCTCCAAAGACAGCTCATGTGAGAACAATCAATAACATTCCATATAATTGTTATTATTGCGGAAACAAAGGTCACCTTGAAAGGAGATGTCGTTTTCGACTGCGGAATGAAAAGCTTCATAACGTTCTTATCTGGATGTCTAAAGAAGTAATCAAACCTGCTTCTCATATTGCTGGTGTTAAAAGTCTAATGAACGGTCAAGAGAAGTGCTGTGATAGGCCAATTCTTGATGGTAAATATAGCACGAAACCCTTTTACCGTTGTAAAAGGAATAATGTTATACGGACAAGTGACTATTTAGATAGTCCTATGAAGAGAAAAATGTTTATGAGAAAGGAAAAACCTTCAAACTCTTCCTCCCTCGCTGAAGAAAGTCTTGAATCTAAAGTTTCAACTGTTCCCGAATACATTCACATCAATAATCATGTTTCGGAGCTCAAGACCAGTATCAATAGACTCAAGCGCAATATTAAGAAGGCACAAAGGCAGCGGCATCGTGTAATTCTTGTCCTTCTCTTGTTAATTCTCTTAAAAATCTTTTGACTTGTCTCGATGTTAGTCAAGAAAGAGAAGAAGAGGGTGTCAACACGATTGATGAGAAAAATGCTCATCATATTACAACTTGACCTCTTACAGTTCTGCATCCTTTTTGAGACCGTGTAAGGGTGCACATGAATCTCAAATAGGCTCCATTGGTTCCTTGGTTCTGAAATAACCACGAACAGTTCGTGCACCAGTTCATGACCGAACGTATGGTTCCAATACGAACGTATTGGGAAAGATAAACGTGTATTTCTAGGGTTTCCCTATGAGAAAAACACACACACACATATATATATATATAGGTCATCTTCCTGATATATGCTCGTTCCGTAACTTCAAGAAAACTTCTTATGATATCATGAACTGCACGATAGATGGATGCAAAAAGGAAGACAAAGTTGAAGATAACAAGGTTATTGAGTTCCATGAGAACCCTGTCTTCATTACCTACTACCATGCTATGGACCATGAAGACAATCAACCAGTTCAGATATCATCTCAATTGGTTGGAAACCTCAGAGATTTCACTATTGTTCGTGAACAACTTGAAACCGCAACAAGGATTCTTGTTTTTCTAAAAACTGGACTGAATAAGGCAACTAATGAACTTGGTTATGTTCGATCCATGGTTGCTGATTATGTCTAATATTTTTCAATTTGTTTTTAGGAGAAGATTTTAATGTTTGTCTAGGAAACTTCTTGTGAAAATTTATTCTTGTGTTTTTAAGAAGGATAACTAGGGTTTGGAATAGCAAATATTGTGATTACGCATAGCTATTGCCAGCGATTTCATCTTGCAATGTTTATATATTTATTTAAATTCTAAGTTATTTGGAAGATGATTTTGCAATATTTAATCTTTATTGGTTTTATATATTGCAAAAATATGTTATGGGATATGTGTGTTTACGTTCGTGAACTATGATTATCTCATATATGTCAAAAGTTAAGTCTATTATGTCTTTATGCAAATATTGATAAAAGATATAATGAACTTTTGAATATTCCGCAGTATTTATCTTTCACTGATCCACTTCTATGTGAAAGTATTGTATGGCTCCGTAAGTTTTCTTATGTTGAACATTTACGATTAAATTAATCATTGGGTCTCTTTTGGTTAATTTATTCAAGTTATCTGGATACAAATTCATGTTTCATGTAATTTGTTAATGTCCAAAGAAATCCTTCTTTTCTCGCAAAAGTAAGGTTGCTCTTGTTGTTCCTTTGGGAATGACATATTATGGGGGAGAGTTCTTAATTGAACTTGTGCTTAATTGCCAAATATTTATGGGGAGTGCGGCTGTGGAATATTATAGGAGTTATCTTGTATCTTTATAAACTCCTTAATGAATACACTAAGTTTCGACTATGTGAAATCATCGAAACCAAGTTGATATGTTCTCTTTTAGTCATGAATAATCTCTTTGAGAATTTCATTATGATCCCGTTAGTTTTTATACCTTTGCCAATTTTTATTGACAAAAAGGGGGACAATTATTTTCTGGTTCACACTACATACATATGGTTTACGGATCATTATGTAAGGGGGAGTGGTTTTCATTGTGAGATGAAGTATTGACTAAGGGGGACTGATACATATCACCATAGTATTATAGTAAAATTTGTGATACAATTGAGCTTTGATGATGTGTAATAATACTATTACACTGTATAACAATGATTGAGAACATATGTTTTCTTATTGTTATAGCTACGGATCTTCAACAACAATGATACTTAGTTGAATACGTTCAGAATCGCTGGAGTACTTGAAGTGACGAAGAATTCAAGGAACGTTGAAGAACCAAGGAAATCAAGCATGTTGGATAAGAAGCTACAAAGTTTATTTATTTTGTAATCCGTATGTATTGATAGTTTTGTCACTAAAATTGACAAAGGGGGAGATTGTTAGAGCACTGCTCGGTCGAACTCGCAAGCATTGTTATCTCAAGCTTGTTTGTCAAGTTTAGGTGATCAAAACTATAAGTGTTGATTTATATTCTACTTATAGATATGTCTCGGATTAGGATAGAATGTGTAGTTGAGCTTAGACTTTACGACGTTCATCGATTGAAGACAAAGATCTAATGAGGGGAGCTTAGAAGAACTTCATCAACAAAAGATATGTGGAGACTTGAACTCATCTATCACTCATAAGTTTATTATATTTTATCTCATATTGAGACTAAGTCGTATAGCTATATAGACTTCTACATTATATACATTTGATATTTCGAGCTGAGTGTAACTCGCTTATATATTTCTCGAAATATGTGTTGGAAAGCTTTTTGATTTAACTACGTTCATCATCATTATACTTGACGAGTTTAGTTGTAAATAATTTATTTGTTGGAAACTAAATAATGAGTCAAAAGATGATCAAGTGAAAATTGCCTTGAAACATCTTATATGATTTGTGTGAGACAGTCATTTGATGTCGACTCGGAAAGTTTCGTATTGATCATTCGATCACTTGAAAATTACTTATGCTAATAGTTTGTGTGAGACAATTATTGTTGTCTTCTAAGGATGTTTCAATGATTGAAATGGGAGTTTTGAATAACTAACCATTGCCTGGATATAACACAGTATGCATACCAATGTGCAAACTGTTGTGAGTATTATTCAGGTCCGGGAACCAAGTTTGCGTACCAGTATGCGAACGGTTTTAACTGTGAAAGTCCGAGAACCAAGTTTGCATACCCGTTTGCGAACGGTTTCACCTGAGTTCTGTCCGGAGCAACAATATGTGTACCCGTTTGCGAACTGTCGTACATGACCAAAGTCCGGAACTTAAGTTTGCGTACCCGTTTGCAAACTTAGGAGGTTAAGTCCTAAAATTGGTTAAGTATGATTTCATACTCATGAACAAATATATTTATATAATAAGGAATGCAATCTTTGCAAACTGTGGCTAAATGTTGTTAGAGCATAGCTCGGTTGAACCCACCAAGCATTGGTATGTCAAGTTTGGTTGTCATATTTTAGTGAATCAAAACTCAATTAAAGAGTCGCTTGATTATACACTAGAGACAACTTCGTATAGGTTAGGCTAGAAAGGTTAGGCTAGAAAGATTAGGATTATGAGACATACAAGTATTACTCGAAGACTTGAAGAATGTGAAGAAGTAACAAGCTACATCGACGACATCATCCTTCCTCTTGAGGTTAGTAATATTTTGACTTGAACTGTTTCATTCCCAGCGTATCTTTCAAGTCGTGCTATATTGAAAACATAACTGTGAAGCTGTGAATGATATACTCTAGTAGACATAGTGTTAAGGAATTAGAATACGAAGTATAACGCCTATCTTTTGAACTTCGTATATAAGACATCGACATAATCGTTTGAATGCTATTGTGATTATGTGTATGGGTAAAGGTGAAGATTTCATCCTAGTAAACAATGTTTACATTTGTTTAAAGGAAATACATTCATGAACTTGCTTTATGAATCGAAAGGGAAATCGCTAGGCTTATTGGTATTGTTATTCATTGCATATCTTTGGATTACCAATATGTATGAGTTTGTAGAACTGATCATAACTTGTTATGTATCTTGGTAAAACTAGTCACAATGCCTGACTTATGTATTGGTATGACTTTTATTAGTGTAACTGATCCTAAGTAATCACCTTAGATGGTATGATCGATATTTGTAATTGGTGTAACCGATCCTGGTAATTGGTATGACCGATCACAAAAGAGTTGTAATCGATCCTTGTAATTGGTGTAACCGGTCCTGGTAATTGGTGTAACCGATCCTAGTGACTAGTGTAATCGATCACAAGTAATACCATGAGAATATGGTAACCGGTCCTGGTAATTGACGTAACCGATCCTGGTAACACGAGGCTTAACCGGTCCCAAGAACCATATTAAGGTAGAACCGATCCTTGTGTTTGGTAGAACCGTAAACCCATGATTAGTGTATTGATATTTGATCAATCACATAGTTCTTGGAAATCAGATAAACCAGTTCTAACTTGTTTGTAAGTGTGGTATAATCGATTCCAAGATTGTAAATATGAAAAAGGATTTACAAAGAATAAGATGTCGACATACTTTGAACATACTCTGTACCTCTTATCTTTTATTGTTCAAAGATATTCCTTAATAACTAAAGGAGATCCCGGACCGAAATAAGTTGAGAATCTTTTAATTAAGGTTGTTAATTTTATATGCTTTTAATTACCAGCAATTAAAATTCATATCTCTGAAAAATAAAAATTGGTAATGTGCATTTACTAATTGGAGATTTTCTAGTGAGATTTCGGTTAATATTGGACAGAGCATTTCCAGGAATTATGAAAACTGATTTGGAAATATATTGCATATCTTAAGAATATTTCGGTTTTGGAAATTCTCTTGGTGTCCAAACTTCCTTGGTCTATAAATACCCAAGTTTGTATTTCGTGCAAACTATCCTAAGAGCCAACAAAACTACCTTGTTGTGTTGTTACTGGTGGAGACGTCTATTCATAGAGGAAAGTACCCTAATTAGGCGAAATCTCTTACGACCGCTCATTTAATGACTTCTGTGGGATCAAGAAGCTCTACGAGTACCATTGGTGGGAAACTAGATAATTGCAGTATTATTAGTTTTTGATTTGATTTGATTGACTACTGGTTATTGAACTTTGATTGCACCTAGTTTGTTTATTCCTGAGAATCTTCTCTTCTGATATAAGATTCACTCAAACTAGATCGAAGTGTCGATGGGATCTTTAGAACTGTTTGTAGATCTAAAGACGTCTTGTGATAATCCATTGTTAACAGACTCCGTTCTGTGAGTGATTGATCACAAGAGATTCTTGTTGTGGTGTGCAGGTGTTTATTGAAGAGTAAAGAAGATTTGAAGACAAAGAAGATTTCTTATTGGGTTCATAATCTTTGGTGTGCACAAAACTTGATCCAACTATAATCGATTTATCTTTGATAGATTTGATTGATTAGTTGCGTAGATTGGCATTATTATATAGTATCTTGATAGATCCTATTTTTGATTGCAAAATCTAAACTCTACTACTTTGGTAGTTGTTGGATAGATCGAACTAAACCCTACAAAGGAGTTTATTGGATTAAACAGAAGAGCCTTTGTCTAAATCATATCACCGAGATTGAATAGAGTTGTTACTAACAAATTTGTTATTCCTTTCTTGTTTGGAATACGAACCAAAGGAATTGTTCCAAAGTCGTGCACTTATTGAATGTCGGAAGCGAGGATACTTGAAGAAACTAGGTGAACTATAGGTTTAGTTGTTTGGTCTCAACTATACGAAGTTGGTTTGATTTTGTATAGCGGCTTAATTCTGAGAGTATTCAATTCTGGACTAGGTCCCGGGGTTTTTCTGCATTTGCGGTTTCCTCGTTAACAAAATCTTGTTGTGTCATTTACTTTTTTTTCCACAATTATAATTATTGTTATTATAATTTAAAGTAAATTACACAAACGTTAACTCCATATTACTTGATAGTGATCCTATAGAGTTTGGTTAAGTCTGAACCTATTATCAAGTAATCACACTTTGATTGTTGTATTGTCTCAATCTTGTATCCATAGACGATCACACAAAGTGTGAATACCGATTCGTTGTATTGTCTCGACTCAGTCCATAGACAATCACTTTCGGTAAGAGGACTTATAAGTGGAAAAGTTTAAGATTGTGGTATATTTGGGTACCCTCGTCTTTTCAAATGTTCATGAATTGATTCTCTTGAATCAAATCCGATTTTGCTTCAACTGTGTCTTGTATACTTCTATGAGAATATAAACAATTGAACAACTCTATGAGTAACACAATTAGATTCATATGATTATCATTCTTGTTTGATTGATCATCATATGTGATCTCGAAGTGTTAGATGAATGTGGTTAATACAAAAGTGTTCATATGGCTAACTTTGTTTAACTATTGTTGAGACAACTCAATATACACGTTTAGGTACGGTTACCCATATCTAAATGAAAGTATTTTATTTGTGTGTAACAATCTAAGACCATCTAACGGTGGAGGGATATTGCTTTGGTTTTAAGCAAACTTAGCTTGAATCTTAAATCAGGTTTTCATCTAATGGTGAATATTGATTGCCATGATTGAGATCTGTAACTGCGTGAATAACCTCCCACTGCGGTCGCCAAAATGTAGTTACCTAAAATCTGAGAGAGGTTAGAAGTGGGATTCTAGGGTTTCTGAAAGTGAGTTACGGGAGGTTTAGCACGAATAGTCTTCGCCTAAACCACGCACAGTGGCCATTCAAAGGCTGCTTCAGTCACAGGGAAGAGATTAAGGGCTGGTCTTAAGGAAGGAAGCAGATGAAGAGAGAGATCAGAGAATTCTAGGGTTTGAAAAAGAATTACTCTGAGAGGTTATGAGAAAGATCGTAATAGCTTGGAAAATAGAGGACCTATTTATAGCTGAATTCTCTAATCTGAGGTCGGTGAAGTTAAGGATTGCTTTCTGCTGCAAGTGCGGAGCAATTCTTCCGTCTCTTCAGGAATAGATAGAAATAAACTAGGTTGAGTTTATCTCATTATTCCACCGCAATTACTCTCTTCTACGGTGAGAAATAAGCCGGGTATTTCTCACACGTGTCGTAGACTGCCAGACCAAAACCCTAATTGTTATCCCCCATTTGTGTGAAGCTGAGTCAGCCTTTGTGATGATGTGTTGAGAGATAGAAATATTCTCTTTAGCCGAGTTGGCCAAGATACAGAGATATTTTCCGATCTGTAAGAATGACTAGGATCAGTCACATGAAAAGGCATGAGATGCCCCAGAATTCGTGTGTCGAGTCTAAAAAGGAGACTCGATTCTTACATGAGGCTCGTGCCTATCATGGGGAATATTTAGCTTTGTTTGAGATTTCTAGAGATTTGAATCTCTCCGAGATTTTGCAGAGAGATTTGAATCTCTCCAAGATTTTGCAGAGAGATTAGAATCCCTCCGAGATTTTGCGAAGAGATTTAAATCTATCCGAGATTTTGCGAAAAGATTTGAATCTCTCCGAGATTTTGTAGAGAGATTAGAATCTCTCCGAGATTTTGCGAAGAGATTTGAATCTCTCCGAGATTTTGCAGAGAGATTAGAATCTCTCCAAGATTTTGCAGAGAGATTAGAATCCCTCCAAGATTTTGCGAAGAGATTTGAATCTCTCCGAGATTTTGAGAAGAGATGTGAATCTCTCCGAGATTTTGCAGAGAGATGTGAATCTCTCTGGGATTTTGAGAAGAGATGTGAATCTCTTTGAAATTTCATGGAGAGATGTGAATCTCTCCGAGATTTTACTGACGGATCGGAATCTCTCTTAGGTCAGTTGGGACTCGACCTGAAGAGAGAGAAAGGGCTTTGTACGCCCGATTAATGTCTCTGCGATACTTTGGTTCACTTGTCTTTGACCAGCGTATCTTGCAGAGATGTGCTAGGAATCAATTGAGTCTGTATTTATGGGGCCGACATGACCAGTGTATCTCGGAAGAATGTTCTAGGAGTATTCGAAAGGGCCCATGATAAGTACTTAATTTACATGTTTAGAATGTCAATTCCATACTTGTTTTAGCTATAATTCTTGCATATTACTTGTTATTATGATTATTTTCTAGTTTATGTGTCAAATCAGGTGAATCATCCAAAAAAGGAGCTACAAAGTGCTTAAATGAACAAAGAAGTGGAGTCTATCAATGAAGGAAGGCCAAAGTCCAAATTCAACTCATCAAATCTAATAGTTCTCAATACCATCTTGAAGAGAACGAGAATACAAAAAGAACACAAAAAGAATGAGGTCATTCCGAGTTCGGACGAAGAAGTTATGGGCAAAAGAATATTGAAACTTGAAGTTACAGAGAGAGGTTCGGCTGATAACTTCATCAGCTCGAGTTAGCCGAACCTGGAGCTTAAAAATCAAGATTTTTGAAGAGTATACAGGAGAGTGTTCGGCTCAAAACCAATTAATCAAGTGAGCCGAACCTGGTGATCGCCTGGAGTAATTTTCACTTGTCAAGTTCGTCCGGGAAAAAGTCGGGAAGTTATGAGCCGAACCTGACAACTTTCTGGGATATATTTGGACGCGAAATTGACTTCTATCTCAAGGAAACACGGTCCCGGAAGGATTCTAAAGCCTAACTTTGAGAGTTCTATATAAGAAGACATCCATATCTTTTAATATCATCTTAATACCTTTTATTATCTTATTGTTATCTTATATCACATCTTCTACATCAAAACCTAGGGTTTACTCCTTTAGGGGGAACCCATTATTTTGTAATCATGTGTAGCTAAACCTTTATTGATTGAGGATGAATTCAATGTTCTAGAAGTGAAGTCTGATTTGTTAATACAAGTTTGTTTGAATTTTTAATCATCATCGATTGTCTTTTATATAATTAGGGTTTATGATTGATTTCTATATTGTTCAAGTGTACAATTGGATTATTCTATTGATCATTCTATTGCTAGTAGAGATTTGGAGCGATCCGTAATTGTCGTGCATCTCCTACACAAGTAGAGAACGTGAGACCTTGCAGAGGGATTCTGTAAAGCAATCGTGTGTGAAGAAAACACCAGTAAGTGAACCGAGCGTATTGAGTTTAACTGATGGGATCAAACCTAAATTCACAAAGCTTAAAGCATTCGATCGGGTTACACCTTGTAAGCGTACCTCAAGGCGGCTCTGTTGGATAGAATCCGGTGACTAAGCGTACCTGTTATCCGGTGATAGAAGGAGTTTTGGGGATAGCTAAGTGTACCTGCTTTCCTACGGTTGGTGATGAATGGTTCTGACAGAAGATAGATAAGTATACTGATCCGATTAACGTTTGGTAACGGCGAAGGATTCCTTAATCATCTTTTTATTTCACTTTTAAACAACACCCCTTTATTTTGATTTCGCTAATATAAATAACCTATCAATTACACAGCTCTCTGTGGGAACGATCTCTTACTACCGCTATATTACCAGTTAATTAGTGGGAAATATCTCGATTAATTTGTTGTGGTTACGACACGCATCAAATTTTGGCGCAGCTGCCGGGGAGCAGTTGCTAATTGATTTGTTATTTGTTTAGCTTGTTTTTATTTTTGTTTTGGTTTTCTATTTCTTGTGAGTCGTCATGTTTCCTTACGGAAATAACATGTACGGAGCACAAGATCAAACATACAATAGTGGTAATCAATATGGTTTTCAATCTTATTCTTATAACAACTACCAACCATCCTATGGGTATAATCAAAACCAATCTTTTGGCTATGATCAATATCCCACGGAACCTTATGGATATTCTCATACATGTCAACAACCTTATGACGGGCATGTAAGTGAGCAATCAGATGGATGGGAGGATAGTTATGCTCTTGATAAGAAAATTTCTAGTTTTGCAAAATTGTGTCTTAAACTGGTACAACAGGGTCTCCAGACCATGGAACAGAAAACACATGAGAAACTCCAAGAAATTCAAAGGAATGTGGACAACTTAAAAATTAAAATTTCTCAACTCAAGGAGACAAGGAATGAAGAAGAAGTGTGGCCTCAAAACCAAGACGATCCCAAAATTCCTATGGACGACAAAGAATGTTTTGAAGATGAGCAACATTTGGAATTTAGTCCTCGCAATAATGGTAAAGTTATTCCAGCTCCGGATCGTAATAATGATCATTCGCCTATTCAAAAGGAGGATCCTTGGTATGATCGAACCATTGTTATGAACGGTGTGACATACTCAAATGCATGTCAACGTTACAATGAATATCCGCATTACAATGTTTTTAAGACGGTTGATTTGCAAGAAGTAGACCCGATTTTCTCTTTGTTGGAGACTCATAAGGAATACCCTAGGATTTGCACCAATGAACTAGACTTCCTAGGAGAGGATTCCAATTATGATGATGAGATTGTTGAAGAGATTGAGATTGAGAATGAAACCAAATTGATTGAAGTTGTGGAAGACCCAATTGAGCTTGTCAAGGAATATAATGATGCTGAGATTTCGATTGAATCAGATTTTAAAAGTTCGATAGAGGACCACGATATACTTGAGGTAAATAATTCACTAGAGATAAAAGATGAGGATCTCGAACAGGGTTTGTCTAATCCTTTACATAATTTAATATCTATTGATCATTTCCATCCAATTGAAGTAGCTTCTCAAAGAGTTGTTAACCCGACTTTTAGGAAAATACCTCACTTAGGATTGGAGTTGTGTGCTTCTAAAGTTTTAACGGATTATTTTGCTTCTAAGTATCCACCACTTGATGTGTTTGATTCTAGTATTGTGCAGGTTCACCATGCTGAAGAACCTTTTGAAGTACCCATGTTTTATGTTCTCTATCCACTTTCGATTGTAGAAAGGACTAAGTGTGGGGGAAACTTCAATAAAGTGATAGCTTCAATTTTTATATCTCGTGCTAACATTTTTATGAAGTTGTTACTAGAATTGCAGATTATTGTTTGGAAGGACTACCAAATTTTCAGATTATTGGTGTATGGACGATAACCAGAGGGTCAGGCTGAGGAAGTTAAACTAAGCGCTGCATGGGAGGCAACCCATAGGTTTTGTATTTTCTATCTTTTTGTTTTTAGTTTTCTTCTTTTGCATATCATATTAGGATTTCCCACCTTGATTTTACTTAGGACGAGTCAATTACATTGATGACAATGTAAAGTTTAAGTGTGGGGGAGTGTTTGGATATTTTGCATATAAAGTTTTTTAGCCTTTTTGAGTTTTTAAAATTTTTGCATAAAAAAAAACCTCCAACTTGTAGAGATTTTAGAGTCACTAGCATACTTCTAGGTATGTTTACATAGAGAATTCGGAATCGACATAACCGAACTTGGAAGTGTTAGGGAACTACGTTAGATTTCTTGCTTGTTAGAGTGGTAAATAATGGATTTAATCATGCCGGTGATGCAAATTCGGAGCAGGGAGAAATGCATTATTAGAGTTGATGATCAATCATTAGTGGAGACTACCTATTTTCATATCAACTGAGGCACCAGACCAGATTTCTTTGTATATGACTAAAGAACTTTCTTTTGAGTGTGTGTCACCGTATGTTAATTCCGGGTAGAATGGTGAGCTACCCAACCTCCCACCAATAGAATCACTACTCTTTGATCTCTTGAGTGCTAATTTTGTCAATCATGAGGGTGACGTCTATAGATGAAAACCACCTTCTTGTAGTTTGATTTGCAGTTAGCACCATTCTCTCTCCCTCGCCACAACAGGTCCATAGAAATACCATCATCAACAAGGGAGCGACATCAAAATCTACAAGAAAAGTTGAAGACGTTTGAGGTTTACAAGCAGCAATTTAAGGAAGAGCAAAATTTCATATCCAAGTAAAGCAACATACAATGAGCGGAATTCTATATCGAAGTTGAAGACTTATTTACAAGAGCGAAGAAAATCAAAAGATGAGAGTGATTGAAGTTTATGATACGAAGACGATACAAGTTGTGAAGAATCAAGTGGTAAAGTACTTCTTTCATGGCCATGTTAATTTTTATTTTATTTTAATTGCAATCTCTTAAAATATATATATATATAAGGAAAAAAAAGGAAAAAAAAGAAGAAGAGAGATTTGCATTTAAGTTGTTATTTGTTCAATAAGGCCGTGGGGAAGAAAAATATATAAAGAAGTTTCAAGCAATAAGGAATTTGAGGAAAAGAGTTACAAATTGTCGAAGTTCTACGAAATTCAAAAGTTTATCATCAACAGTTGAAGACCGAAGACGAAGACCGCGAAGATGAAGAAGACAAGCTGAAGGACTACGTTTCAATTGGATGCTGTGAGAGTGGTGTTATCATCATTGCAATCGGATGTGAAGGTGGTAAGTACTCTCATCCTCGCAATAATGGTTGATTTCCTTTTTTAGAGATCATCAGAAAAAGTCTTTTGTTTCCCACGATTTTGTGGAGTCTCCAGAAATTATTCAAAAGGTTTCCTTTCCACCATTCAACGTGTGTAGGATTTCTCTCTTCATTCCTACATGCACACATGTGAGACCCGTAAAAAAGCCGTCTTATTGAGTGCAATTATCATAAAATCCTTATAAGTGAGGCAGAAGTCGAGGCGAAGTGCTTATTGATCGCTCTCAAACACGCGTTCTCTCATTATGGTGTGGTTATTTCTCACTCAACATTTAAGAATGAGAATATATTCTTTGGTATGTCTAACTTCTTATTACTAGCATGCAGAAACTCTATGTCCTCATAGCTCTTTGGATGCTTGGGAAGCTGGAACGCTTTGAAGTTGGAGCAGGTTTTGTGGGTATATCTCTCGTAAGACCTCACGAAAATCTAACTCGTCCACTAGTGACACCTAGGGGTTTAAAAGCATGTTACATTTGCTAAGTGCATCTGTATCCTCGACGACATGGAGTTGTTATACTTTAGGTAGTTTGCTCGAGGACTAGCAAAATCTAAGTGTGGGGGAATTTGATAAGTGGTTAATTTACATGTTTAGAATGTCAATTCCATACTTGTTTTAGCTATAATTCTTGCATATTACTTGTTATTATGATTATTTTCTAGTTTATGTGTCAAATCAGGTGAATCATCCAAAAAGGAGCCACAAAGTGCTTAAATGAACAAGGAAGTGGAGTCTATCAATGAAGGAAGGCCAAAGTCCAAATTCAAGTCATTCAAATCTAAGAGTTCTCAATACCATCTTGAAGAGAACGAGAATACGAAAAGAACGCAAAAAGAATGGGGTCATTCCGAGTTCGGACGAAGAAGTTATGGGCAAAAGAAGATTGAAACTTGAAGTTACAGAGAGAGGTTCGGCTGATAACTTAATCAGCTCGAGTCAGCCGAACCTGGAGCTTAAAAATCAAGATTTTCGAAGAGTATACAGGAGAGTGTTCGGCTCAAAACCAATTAATCAAGTGAGTCGAACCTGGTGATCGCCTGGAGTAATTTTCACTTGTCAGGTTCGTCCGGGAAAAGTCGGGAAGTTATGAGCCGAACCTGACAACTTTCTGGGATATATTTGGACGCGAAATTGACTTCTATCTCAAGGAAACACGGTCCCAGAAGGATTCTAAAGCCTAACTTTGAGAGTTCTATATAAGAAGACATCCAGATCTTTTAATATCATCTTAATATCTTTTATTATCTTATTATTATCTTATATCACATCTTCTACATCAAAACCTAGGGTTTACCCCTTTAGGGGGAACCCATTATTTTGTAATCATGTGTAGCTAAACCTTTATTGATTGAGGATGAATTCAATGTTCTAGACGTGAAGCCTGATTTGTTAATACAAGTTTGTTTGAATTTTTAATCATCATCGATTGTCTTTTCTATAATTAGGGTTTATGAATGATTTATAGATTGTTCAAGTGTACAATTGGATTATTCTATTGATCATTCTATTGCTAGTAGATATTTGGAGCGATCCGTAATTGTCGTGCATCTCCTACACAAGTAGAGAACGTGAGACCTTGCAGAGGGATTCTGTAAAGCAATCGCGTGTGAAGACAACACCAGTAAGTGAACCGAGTGTAGTGAGTTTAACTGCTGGGATCAAACCTAAATTCACAAAGCTTAAAGCATTCGGTCGGGTTACACCTTGTAAGCGTACCTCAAGGCAGCTCTATTGGATAGAATCCAGTAACTAAGTGTACCTGTTATCCGGTGATAGAAGGAGTTTTGGGGATAGCTAAGCGTACCTGCTTTCCTACGGTTGGTAATGAATGGTTCTGACAGAAGATAGATAAGTATATTGATCTGATTAACGTTTGGTAACGACGAAGGATTCCTTAATCATATTGTTATTATTTGTTTCTTTTTATTTCACTTTTAAACAATCCCCCTTTATTTTGATTTCGCTAATATAAATAACCTATCAATTACACAACTCTCTGTGGGAACGATCTCTTACTACCGCTATATTACCAGTTAATTAGTGGGAAATATCTCGATTAATTTGTTGTGGTTACGATACGCATCAGCCCAGGGGAAGAATAACCAGCGTATCTCGCAGGGATGTCCTAGGAATTTTTATGAAGCCTCGGTAAGTCGAGTCAGAGCCTAGAGTAGACATGACCAGTGTATCTTGCGATGATGTACTAGGAATCAGTCTTTGATCTCGAATAGGGTGAGTCGTGCTTACAGGAGATATGCATATCTCCGCTCTAGGTCATAAGTCCCATGAGGACGTCTTTACGCATATACAAAGCCTACATGACCAGCAGCATCTCGTCAAGGATGTATACTAGGAATCATGGCATCACAATCAGCTGCGGCTCGCGAAGACATGCTGGAATTGTGGTTGTTCTGGTTCATAAGTCTACCGGGGACTTTTTACGCTCTACAGAACCTACGTGACCAGCAATATCTCTTCGAGGATGTGCGATAGGAGACACGGCATCACAACCAGCAGTGTCTCGCGGGGACGTATACTATAAATCGTGGCTAAGAATGCCTTGAGGGCCAAGGGCTTAATCTTTCGTGAGAGTGGAATTTTGTCCATGATCTTGAAATGAAACTTTTGCCCCTTATCCAAATTTCACCATCTACATTAAGTCCCCTACTCAGGGTAGAACCTTGATTGTTCTATGATGAGTATATAGATGGTTACGAATCGTTCAGGCGTGAAATTGCAACTTTTTTGCGGAGTCCCCGTTGCTTAGTCTTCGTTTGTTCTAATTTTTAACTTTAAATCGATTATGGACTTGGAATTTCTCGTGAATATTAATGATGGGCAGTTTTTTATCCGAGTGTTGCAGTGTTGTCATTGCGAAATCCATGCCTTAGGCGTATATGTTTGCGATTTAGGATTTATCTGATTAAAACCCTAATTTTCAGCATTGCCCTTGATCGTGTAGACGAATGTTGTGATGCTTCAATATGATCCGCGAAGCTGGGCTAGGATAGTAGAAAGGAGATAATATATTGAGCTGATAAAAACTACAAGTCATGGCGTATCTCGTTGTCTAATTGGAAGATCCACTTTGCGTCAAAATGCTTGATAGAGTTGAAAATTGGTCACAAGTTAATGATGACTTGTAGTTATGTTTTGAAATATGCCAACACTTTGAATTAAGATTTGATGAACCAGTTTTTCCTGTTGTCTTGATTGCGTCTAAGCATAACTTGCATAATTGTTCAAAACCCTATTTGTTCTCTTCTAGCTAAATATTGAGCTTTTACTCTCTAGAGGAATAAGAGACCTGAACGAATCCTTGGATAACTGTGAGATTGGTGATACATGATGAAAAAATCTGGAACCCATTTTCGGAAATGTAGAATCTTTGTCCCAAAGAAGTTCTGAATTCAGACTTGTATTTTGCCTAAACCCTAATTCCTCTTCTTTCTTTCTTTTTTGTTTGACTCCTTCAGACACTCTGAAGAGGCTTGATGAGCCTGGAATGTGTGTATATATGTTGTGAAGTCGGCACCTTGTGTGATGAGAGCTTGTTTAATCCCTTGTACCAATCAGACACCTCTTATTATAGAAAATACATACTTTTGAAACTTAAGGGTATTTTCGTCAAAAACCACTATAAGCTTGAGTTTCCTTTGGCACGAGATAAAAATGGAGCCTCCCTAGGCATAGTCACGTCTTGAAAAAGGGATTGGCGCGTCTCTGGTCCCGGTTTTGGAAATCATGAATCCGAATTCCATGTTTCGAGCCAGATTCCCTTTATTTTCTCTGAAATGCTGCCTTCTTGGATTCCGTTTCAATTCCATTCTTCTTCGAATACTTAGAGAACTCAATATTCACGTGTATGAGGCCTTTCGGATGATTAGAGGAGAGCTTGGTCGGTCTCTTGTTGTATTAAGGCTTTCTTCTTTGAAAACACTCAAAATTGCAGCATAAGGGTATTTTGGTCAAAATCCCTTATGAGCTCATTTTTGTTAAAGAGTACTGAGCTAAAAGATATTGAAAGAAGCTTAGATAACCATCCAAGAGAATGGGATAGGCTCGGTCCCCTCTCTTTTAGAATAAATCCCTTTTTCACCAAATTCTTGAAATTAGGGTAATTTCGTCAAAAAACCTAATTCTCTTCAACTTTGATCCCTCTGAAAAAAAAATCCGAGAGAATAAATCACGTCCCACTGGCCTAGGAGCATCCTCACGCATAAAAAGGGCTTGTCCACGGTTTGGAGGAATTTTTAGAAGAAAGAAAACCCTCAGTTTCCTTATTTGATCTAAATTCCTCCAATTTCCTCTTTTAACTCCAAATCTTTTTCCTTTTGCTTCAGGGATTCCCTTTCGAAATAAAATTGAAAAGAGAAGTATTTTGGACGTGTACTAGGTTTATAAACCAGTCCAGTATGTTCCACGAATTTTATTCACAGTAGAATTCCTTGTTTAAGTTGAATTCCTTTGCCTTCTCTTAAAACTCCTTTCCTTGCTTGGCTTGAACTCTAGTTGGGCGCATTGGAGGCTGAGGTAACTTGAAAACCTTGTGTATGGGTCTGGTTCCATGACTGGATAATAACTTGATCACTACTCTTAGCCAAATCCCCTTTTCTTCAAAATAGCCAAAATATCGAACTAGGGGCACTTCTTTGTTTACTTCTGCCTTTTTTTCTTGATAAGTTTGCGTTCAAGTAGGTGGAGAAACTTCGGAATGAATTGTGATTTACTTGGGTAAGGATAGAAACAAGTAGAACACGTCCTGGACTCTTTTTGGAAGTTGGTTTCCTTGTTCAAGTGAGATTCATCCTTTTATTTGAAGTAGGATTTACATTGCACCCTAAAGGAAATTCGCGTGCTAAATTTTAATGCTTGGTGTACTTGAATTGAGTTCTTAATAATGGCGTGCTGAGTGATAGCATCTTTATTTTTCATAGATGGTAACCTTGTTCTTCTTTCAAAACGATACTAATCTTCAAACTGATGACATATAAGTTAACAGAAGTACTTATCATCTTGAGTTTGCTGATGTAGATACCCATCCTTCGTTCTCCATAGAGTCATCTTATGTAAGTCCATATATTTATCCCTCGTTGGTCATATATTCATATTCTTTCGACCATTGAATGAATAGAAGTAGTCGTATTTGTCAAGGATTCACTTCGTTTAGGTGTTCGTCAAAAAACTTCATATTTGAGGCACTTAGGGAAAATGGCTGTAAACTCTTCATACGGACTCTGATTTGAGTCCCCGACCCCAAATTTGAAATAAAAGAGAATAGGCTTTCTAATGCAAAAGGAATGACTTGATTCCGAGATCGTTTGACCAATCAAACGATCCCGTATAAAAATCCCGTGCATACTTTTGACTTCAAAAATCCCGTATAAAATTTCGAGTTTTTTCCAGTTGCACTTACTTCGGTGTTGGGACCACATCTCCTAGCTCGTTTGTCCGTTTGAGGCGCCCTTTTGATATGTTGTTGAGAAGACATATGTGAACATATTTTCCTTAGGAAGTACCCTAAAATTCCTTATGCATTGTCATCAGTTTTCGAGTCTTTACGCTGGAATGTGCGGATATCTCCTTTCCAAATGAGTCTTTGTTGCGTTTGAACCCTTGATACATTGAGACTCTTAGGAAACTACCCCTTGGAGTGTTATGACCTAATTAACCTTCCTTAGATTGTCATAGGTCGTGAATTTGATCCCCTTGAGAAAAAAAGTGTTTGTGGCGTGCTTATACGTTTTACTCTTTGTTATACAAAACGTATTTTCTGTGGCTCTTTGAGGAATGGTTTGAATAAAACCTATGAGTATTCTTAGGATTGAAATAAGGGTAGTATATCTGTAGTGTACCTGGATGTACAACTAAAGGGTTTGGATCATAATTGGAGTAAGTCACCTCTTGATTCATAGTGAACAAGCATAATTGCTAAACTAAACTATTTTATTGATAATTCTTCTCATAAGAGTTTCATTACAGGATATGAGAGTATATAACTCAGGCATACACACACACACTCTCTCTCTCACAATATCCGATGATCATAAACTATCCACATGGGATAAATCTAAACCACCCATTACAACACTACTAAATACCCACACACATACAATACGGGCACCCCTGTGCACATGACATTCCACTCCCCTTGAAACCATCCTTGTCCTCAAGGATGGAGGTGAAATAGAACAACTAGAGTGGCTGCAGGATAACACTAAGCTCCACAATCAAGGTACCACGCTCGCTATATGCATCCTTGTAATGAGTCACGGATTCCTGTAAGAGCATATGCCAGATAATAGCCATTGTATGGTAGACCTGACGAAGATATCGATTGCTGCCTTTGCTGTCCATCCTAGCAGCAACATCTTTTCTTTCTTAACACCTGGAATCTTCAGTTGGTTGGGGTGAATAGTCCTCATGTATAAGTGATCAACTTCAGCTACCGTTTTCTCTTGAGACACAGCCATCTTCAGTATCTTATATATACATGCCTGACCATGAATGCACACGAGTACACCATTGATTTGTCCATTACAGTTTAGTGAAAGTTGCTTGAGCCTGTAGTAGCCATTTCTCCTATGATCAATCAACTGCTCCAGAATCTGAAATTAAAAACTATCCAGCACCGCAGATGTGCAGTTCATTGTGAAACACAGAATCGTACTTGCACATGCCACTGACTTGGACACAGCTAGAGTGTGCATCACAATGTGTGACAGTTGTACTACCTGCTTCCTTCCATAGAACTCGATCTGGACATAACCACTTGTTGGTGTCCATACCAAACATGACGGTCGAATTAACCAAAAGACCAACACAGATTGCTCGTGTGCCTTGACCATCACAAAGGAGAAGAGCAAGTAAAGAAGCACAAACCCGAATGCATCACTGTTATTTGTTGCGAAATGGATAGGGCATCATACTCAGAAAACCACCACAAGAAATTGCTTCAGTCTTCGCAGAACTAACCCATAAAAATTCAACTGTAGACAGTCCGGTTTTAAGACAAGAGAAAAAGCATGGGACTCTAGAAAGGCACCACCTGAATTGGAGACGTTAAGCAAATACGTAGAGAATCGAAAAAATAATCATTACCATATGCATTTATCCAATTGGGTACAGGAAGAACAGTGACCCAAGTATTAACACCACATTCAGAAGTAAAGAAAATACAAATACCCATGAGTAGTTAACACTTGCCTCTATCATATATCCATCGAGCAAACTTGATGAGAAAGAAGAGACATGCAGCAACCATTACTTGGTAACTCGCCATATCTATGTTGTCAATCATGTGATAAACTCTGAATAGTCTAAAGCAACATCTTGAAAGTGTAAGCATCAACAGAGAAGTATAAACATGAATTCCCACAAGTGTAGGTGTCGAACTTACAACTTTGAGAAAATGGGGTAAACAGTTTGAATAAGCTGGTAAGAACGCAATACCATGAAGATACGAAGGTAAGAAAAACAACCCCATACAGAAAAATTTAATACTCTACAATCCAGTTGCAACTAATCTGAATTTCCACCTCAAATACTCTACCCACAGCAACACATTTAGACTCTGAGTTTCTTTTGCTTCAGATATTAGACTTTGCAATCTATGACAGTAAAAAAGGTTATGTTGAAGAGCCTGTAAGGAAAGAAGAACAACCATACTAGTAACTGTGAGAGTCTTCCTTTGAGCATAGTAATGAAATCGAGCACAATCACCCTCTGAACTCGAAACTCGAATCACTTGGGTAGAGAATATAGTTGCTTGCATATAGGCTTTGTTACGAAGTAGCTCAAAACCAACACCCACTAACCAAAATTGATGAATCCAAATCACAGCCAACAACCCACCGCCTATCTGCAAGACGAAAGAACCACAGAAAGCCCACCTACTACTGTGATGTAGTTGATCGAATAATTCCCTTGCAGTACCAGCTTCACTATTACTTGTCTCTTGAAGTATCAACCCCGACCAGTGAGGCTTACCTGGATGCAACAAGCTATAAGACTCAAGCAACTCACATTTGAGCTGTAAGAAAAAAAAATCTTCTCCTTCCATGCAACGCAGTTGAGCATACCATTTATGTGCCATGTTAAAGTTCACCGATCTAGCCAATAAGGGAAACCGAAATCTATTCCTCTGAGAGAATTCATCAACCAATTTCCATTCACCACCAAATTCAAGAACGTAGACAATTCGAAGACTCAACGAATTCAAAAACAGAATTCATAATCACTCACAGAATGAGTAGACCCATGAATAAGCTCAATTCCTTTTCCACAATCAAATACGGAACAAGGGTACACAAAACAAAGATAGTAACAAACACCAACATCATGATAAAACCACACAATATTAATAGGTAATGTACCAATTAAGTCATGTGCCATGTCAATACCAATTGATGAAACAACATCACATTTACCACGATCGAATGACAAACGAGAATCAGCAAGTTGGACTATATATTTATGAATTTCGTGCTCACAACATACAAAGTATCCATTAGAAGCATTTTAACAAACAACTGCCTGTAGGTACTGGAATTACTTCCATCAGCCAACATACCAAAGAATTTTATCTCGAAACCGTGAATTTGACCATTACCCCTTCTTAGAATGCAGCTTATACACAGGATTTCTATCAATTTCATCCATTAAAATTGAGCAAACATATAGTGCAAAATAACAGGAAGTAGTTGAATCGAAACCAAATTCATAAACACCGCCAAATAACAAAACCTCTTAATGAGTTTGAAATCTTTTCCTGGATCAAAAATTATACGAGAAGAATCGAGAATAATGGAAAAACACTTACCAAATTCAGTCTGATCCGCCCTTCCAAAATCATTCACTTCGGCTTTATCAATTGTTGTAAACTAAAAACTCACAGCCTCAGTTGAATCATCAGCATCGTTTTCAACGAAGAAAAATGGAGGAATTAACTCCAAATCAAGAGAATCCACTTCTTCAATAACACCAGTAGAATTGGATGTGATTTTCTCAGATGGAGAGACCGTGAAAGCACCAATTGAAATAACAGAGGCTTCGATATTGGATTTCGATCTTAAAAACCCATTTAAACTCTTTGGAATCTAAAGTTAAATCCGAACTAGCATCAGGAAGAGAATTTTGAGTAAGATCTTGATTGAATTCAGGAACTAATTCGCCAATGAAAACCTCCTCTTCCTTCTTCGTAGCTTCCGTATTCACAAGTCGATGAACTAATTGTTCTTCTAATGGTGGTATGTGATTGATTCCCACCTAAGCGTGGTGAAGTTGATTTGAGACTTTATTTGCCAAAGATGATAATTTCGACTCGGTGAAGGGACATCGTTAAGTAGATCTTGATATCTTCTCTTTAGCTCAAGTAAATGGACATAGAGTGCATTTTTCTCTCTAGTTAGATACTGAAAATCTCACCAAAAATCCCTAGATCAAAACACATCTGATACCAAATGTAGTGTACCTGGATGTACAACTACAGGGTTTGGATCATAATTGGAGTAAGTCACCTCTTGATTCATAGTGAACCAAGCCTAATTACTAAACTAAACTACTGTATTCTATTGATAATTCTTCTCATAAGAGTTTCATTATAGGATATGAGAGTATATAACTCAGACACACACACACACACATACTCTCTCTCTCTCTCAATATCCGACGATCATAAACTATCCACGTGGGCTAATCTAAACCACCCATTACAACACTACTAAATACCCACACAAATACAATATGGGCACCCCTGTGCACATGACAATATCTAAGTATGGGGATATATTTCGTTTTTTGCTTGTGAGGCTCACTATATATATATATTTGTTAAAAAGAAACCCTAATTTGCTTCGTATATATGTCTTCAAACCTTCATATTCCATGAAATTCATTTGACTTCCACTTTTGTATACTTAAGTTATAGAAATACCTCAAGATATGCCTGTTGAGAGTGTAAAAGAAAGATCTTCCTTTAATAATGACTCAGGCGTCTATCAGTCCCCAGTTATTAGTACTTCTCACATTGAAGAAACTCGAAGAGATGAAGCACTGCCGCTGAATGTCACGGAATATCTATTGGTGGTCTTGTTTTCGTTGGTCCTAAAGCAATCTTAGACTCGGATGACGTACTCATAGAGGAACTCGGTGTTGATGCTGGATCTGCAGAGTTGTATAAGGCTATACGGAAAAGGTACGACCATGTTGCTACGATGAAGGAGATAAATTATGTCATTTGTCCCTCCAGTTAATGACTTGTGATCGGTTCCCAGTGAAATAAGGAATATAACTTTTAACATCACCCCTCCTGGTATTCTTTCTAGGAGACTTGCTGGGAATCTTCGCTTTAACGTGATGCGGCTACTAAAATGACTCAACTCTGTCAGAGTCTGTTGGAGTGAGTTGAGTTCAGGTCCTCGTTTTTAGAGAGGTTCTTAATCTGGAAGAGCATATGGTAAATGAAGAGTGTGCATGCGTATCGAGATGCAGAGGCCAAAGTGAAGCAGCTGAACGTGGATCAAGAGATTTTATTTAGGGGCTCTGTCGGAAGATTTCTCCAGGGTTGATATTTTCTCTCTTTGAACCTTTTCCATATGCATCTGGTAAAGGAATGGGACCCTCATGAGTTCGAACTTGATGCAAACCCTAGATTTCTCTGCCGGGTATGCGAGTAGGTGAAAACCCTAAGTTAAATTCGTAATAGAAGTTCCTTCCTTTTGTGATCCTGACTCCAGATGCTGTTAAAACTTCGTTTGACGTCTGATTTCAGTGGTTGACCCCAACTATCAAACAGAAAAAACCCGACCTTCATCTATTTGAGAAAAATTAGGATTTGGAGCTTGTTTTTCCGATGATATGTCCATATGAAGTTGAACTCGGAATTCAGATCTATTTATCAACAATTCCTTCAAGTGTTTTGATGATATCTCTTGGATCGTGTATTGAAACATCATGCCCTTTTAACACATGGTAGGAGAGACTTGGACGGATACTTTTATCAATGGTGCATTGTCGAATTCTCTACCCATTTGTCTTAGTTTGTCAAGTTATGTGACTAAAGTATGAGTCGTGTTTGAGTAGAGTGGAAACTATAGACTCCTCTTCAAGCCGATTATGAACCCTAGTTTTCTCCTGCATGCGTTTATTATTGAGGGATAATTTGAATGCTTCTTCTACTTGATATAGTTCTGGTGCATGCTGATAGACGCATTTATGTGTCTACTTTGATCTCGATTTTCTATATTGTTAGTACCCATTTTTGTATTTATTTTGGCATTTTATGTTTTTGTAGGTGTTTTTGGAAAAAATAAGATTTTGCGGAGAAATATGCTTGAAAAGTTGATAAATGCACCCCGGAGGACACCTACTATTCGGACTCTCGGTTTGGATAAGGGGAATCTCAATTACTAAGGGGTACTCCACTGATAAGGGGTACCCTAATTGCTATTTACACCTCATGGCTATTCGCACCCATGTACTGGATAAGGGGAAACCTTTCTTCATCATTTAAAAAGTAGAAATGGCGGGAAAACTTGGCATTCTACTGGCAGAGTTTTGGATCGAGTTTGGGCGAGTTTTAGTCGGAGTTCTTGTCGGATTTGGCTTTGCATTGACTTGTTTCGGCAAAACAGGATGGATAATGGGAATAATTGTGCGGAAAGAAGAAGATTTTACGTGATCTCGATAACACGTAGGGCGCAATTCTTCACCACCGCATGATTATCTAGTTTGGTTTTGGGAGAGATTTCTTCGGAGTTTTTGATTAGTATTAACCTGTTTCGATGAAACAGGGTTGGTAAAGAGGTTGGTTGCGATTAAAAGGGAGTTTCCGTATTTATTTGGATAAAACAGAGAAACAAACACTCTCAGGTTTGTTTGGATGTTTGAGATTTTCGGTGGAGATTCAATCACTCAATTTTATTGAGTGGACTTTCGAGGATGAACAGAGCTATCACGGCTAGTAGATTCATTTAAATTGGGTTGTATCATCGAAATCCAAATGCCTAAACAGGAGTTGGAATATATCGGGTTTCTTTTGGTTCCATTTCGGGAAGTTAAGTGTTTTTAAGGAAGTTAAACTCTCTGGGATTCGTATATGACAAGTTTGGTAAGTATTGAGAGCCCTGGGATGTCGCTTGAGAAGATTGGGAGAGAAGAAAAATTGCCGTAACTTCCTATGAAAGGTCGAAAGATTTGGAAGATATTCTAGGGACATTTCGGGTCTGTGATGCTATATATACATATTTTTCGAGTCACTTAGAGGTTGTCGAGAGTTTTGGGACCGAGCAGAGGTGTTAGGGTAGCTGCAGGTGGAGTTGCAGGGAAGCTGCAGGGGAGACTGCCGGAGAAGAAGAACACGAACAATAGATCACAGTTTATAACACAATAGTCATCTCTTCCTTGTAACAGCCAACCATCTGTAACAGTAGTACAGCGTTGCACATTTCTGTCTATTATATTTTCTTCAATAAAACACCTTTTGAGGCATGATTTATTATTTTGAGCGTGTTTTTACCATGAGGAGCTAAACCCAAACACTGGGACGATGGAGGAAGCCATTCTTCACGCATGTGGTAATTATATTTAATTCTTTTATGACTACTTGCACTATTATCAATCGTTTTATGATTTTTCTTAATTGATTGTGATGTCGTATGATGATGTATGCTTGGTCTAAGTGCTTTTGATGCGTCATGCTAATGATTTACAGTCAATCTTTTAAAAATCTACCTTGGCAAAGAATTAGAGTCAATATTATTTGAGCTATTATTGTTTGGAATAAATATATGAATCGCATGAATGAGTTTATGGTGGAATCCCGAGTCCCAGTCTCTCTTGATATTGTGACAGTTTTGTGTATTTTTTTATTTTTATTTTTAGTGTTTTCTATTTTTAATTCTGAAATCAAATCTCTACAAGTCTTTGACGAACCTTTATTTACCACTTTCAAAACTACATCAATTTTTGGCGCCGCCGACGCGGACTTGTTTATAGATTTGTTTTTAGGTTTTATTTTTATTATTTTTGTTCTTTTTTACGCGTTTTGGTATTTCTTGTTTACTCTCAGATTTGGAGCTGAGCTAAAGAGAAAAAAAGAAAAGAAAAGAGAAAGTGCTGAAAAGAAAAGCGAAGCCAAAAAAGGAAAGAAAAGAGGAATCCAAAAGGAGTGAAGAAGAAGATTTTGTATATAGTTATTTTGTTTTATTTTTAGAAACTGTAAATAGGGTTTTATTTTTTGTAATCTTTTATTTTTGGACTTTTTGGACTTTATTTTTGGACTTGGACATTATTTTTAAAACCCTAAGGAAGGGTTAAAAAAATTAAATATAAATTGTTTGCAGGGAAGGACGACAGTTACGATACTGTCTCGGCCCCTCGGGTTCGTACACTGACATAGGAGTCGGTGGCCTGAGTCAACTTCAACGGTTCATCGCCCGTCTCGGTACAGAGGTAAGACTCTATCCACCCACGAATCCCACGTCGGTGGGTTTTATTTTTGTGTGACAACTCACACCCCCGCAATAGAATGTCGAATCGGTATTACAATAGCCAATACAATGAATATCCGATGATTATCAAAATGGACATTACTTTGACCATAGTGTGAATAGTGGTTGGGAACATCCACCTTTTCAAGGTTATGGCTCATACCATGGTGAGCCTAATTACTATACACACACCTGGACCGGTCATACGAGCAAGAAAATAAGGATTATGATAGTACTAGTTCCTCGTCTTTGGACAATATAATGTAAATGTTGAAAACTAGTCCTTACTATGATCCTTCTGAACCTGTTCTTCCTCTAGAAGAGTCTCTCAAACAATTAACTGAGAATACAAATAGGTTTGTGTTAGAAATGAATAAACAAAATGCACGCATGAGTGAACCTTCTATACACGATACCATAAGGAAGTCATGTGAGTCGACTCAAAAGATTTTGTTAGATTAGAGGCCCAAAACAGAACTGCTCGAAATAATCTTAATTTCCAATAGTACCCTTGAAAATGAAGATAATTATTTGCATAATCAAGATGACGAGGTTAGAATTGGTAACACTACTTTTTAGATGAGGTTCGACCATTTTCATGTTATTATGATTATGATGAGGATAGTGTTGATGAAGAATCAGACACATATATGCATGGTGATCAGGAATTTGTTACCCCAATTGAGCTTTATAACGATAATATTATTTCTAAATCAAATCCAAATAATTTTAATAATTATTCACCTATTCAAAAGGACGAGGATTTGACTAGAGATACCCCCGTTTTAGACGATGTAGTATTTCCTTTTGATTACGAAACTAATAATGATTTAGAGGAACGAGTTTCTTCTGAGAATATTGTTTTAGAGTCTAGCGGTTTAGAAACATTAGTCTTAGACAAAGAAAATGAACTTGTAGAGATAAGTGAGGATGAACCTGACTTAGAAGAATCAATTGACCATTTTCAGGAATCTGATGACCTAGAAATTAGGGAAGTTGTGACTAGTCTTTCTAGAGACACTGAACACTCTAAGTTTGGGGGTGATTATCATTCTCCATGTGCTTTAACCCTTAGAAAGGTCCCTCACTTGGGACTTGACATATGTGCCTCAACCATTTTACAAGATTATCTTCATACACGTTTTCCTGAACCTAGTGATGTCCATAAAGAAGTTCAGTTGTTAGAAACCCATCCTCTGGTTGATGTGGTTTACCCAGGCTATGATACCCAGATTGACTTTGTTTTCCCACCAATTATTTTTCGTCCAAATGTGGGAACATATGAGTTTCAAATGTGTCGGTTATTAAGTTTTGAGACTAAGCCTAATTACTTTAGGAGATTAGAATCAACACATTTGCCTAAGATTGACCACCACTTTCATCATGGTCAATTATGTGAGTCAAAACTGATTGACTTTAAGGATCCGCAGTTATTTAGGTTATTATTATGTGCTTCTAAGGTTTTACTTGAGTTTTTCCAGACTCTAATACCTGAATCGGATCTTACCTACGAGGAAATGAAACCCATGAAAATATTTTATTTGGACCCAGTTATAGAACCTGAACCACAGCTAGATGTAGTTGTCTTAAATAGATAACTAGACAAGGGTGTGCTTTATTTGTTTATTTTCTTGGCAAAGTATGCAGATTCCTTTTACTTGTGATAGCTTTATTTGGTTTTGATAACCCACGATATTTCGGCTATTACTTTATGATT
This sequence comes from Papaver armeniacum, assembly GCA_023531295.1. Taxonomy (NCBI): domain Eukaryota; kingdom Viridiplantae; phylum Streptophyta; class Magnoliopsida; order Ranunculales; family Papaveraceae; genus Papaver; species Papaver armeniacum. Next base: position 263,432 of record JAJJWW010017273.1, on the reverse strand, counting down.
TTATGAGGTGACTAATCCTTTCTTAGTCCTGGTCAAGACTATAAACTTAGCACTTCTTGGGAGGTAACCCATGCTCATGCAACACGGTAATATCTTTCCTTAACTTCTTTCGCTTCAAATGGTAACAGTTTCTCTTTGTTCATGTTTTTAATTTTATCTTTAGAACATTGGGGACAATGTTGGATTTAAGTTTGGGGTATATGAGAAACTTTTTAGTTGCATTGTTAAACTCCGAGAGCCTAGAGATTTATGCTTATTAAGGATGGCACTAACCAATCTAAGTGGATGGAAGAATCCTGGTTGTAGGAGTTGAGGAACCAATCCGATTAGATGGAAACATCTAAAGAGTCTATTCATAAAATCACGAGCTCGGGTGTTAGAAAAAAACATGGTAGTTTCGCCATATCTCGTTGAATCCTTTTCACTTATGTTTTTATTTTGTTTTCTTTAAAATATGTTTCTCTAAGTGATTAGGTGGGGCGTCCAACTGTGGTATAACCTTATATATATAGTTGGAAATCCAAGGTATCTCTCCTGGATAGGCTTTCATGGGCCCCAAATTTCCATGACTCGGGTTCCGGGGCGGTGTAACCTTTTCCCCGAGCCAGTTAAGAGATACCCCTTATATGACGCACTTTAGGTCTTACATTTGCCTCTTACGAAATATCATTCGCGAACTAGGGTGTACGCCATAAAGGTTCGTCCCATTCACTCATTCTTTCATTTCTCAATTCTTTCAATCATTATTTTCTTCATTCTTTGCGAGATAATCATTCTTGTCTTCATTCTTTGCGAGATAATCATTCTTGTCTTCATTCTTTGCGAGATAATCATCAACTCTCTTCTTTGCGAAGTATCAAAGATCCTTTGAAGTAATGAATGAAATACCAAATTCATGCCTCTGACTAACTCGTGCTAGTTCTTATGTATGCGAAATAATTCCCTTGTCTCAAAATTCCTCTTGAAGTGTATAATGCCGCACAAAGACATCTCTCTTGAATATGTAAATGCCGCAAACAAAAATAAATGGGAAGGTGGCAAGACTTGAACCCGCAACCTAATACTTGTATTCTTCGCTAGTGACCAATTATGCTAGCTTTTGTTTGTGAAATGAAACGCCTCTGCCTAGAATAAGTTCAAAATATCTCTTGCGAAAAATCTATGTAAAAAATTTGTACGACGAGGGAGTCGAACCCGCGACACTAAAGTCCTTCCTTTCGTTCCTGACCGTCTGTGCTAGCTGCAGTTTTGTGAAAGTAAGGTAAGCTTCCCATAAGTTATTCTCTTGTTATCGCCCCTTCTGTTTTAAACATCAGAAGTTTGTCTTCGTCTTCATATATTTTTCCCGGATATTTAATTCTCATCATTTGCGTGCTAATGTTTGCTAAGTGAGTGAACCTTCTCAGTTGTACCTTCTCGTTAGTTCTAAGGGAGGTCCATAACATGAAATAGCTTTGCAGAAGTACAAGCCAAATAACTCATTAGCCTTTCTTCCTCTTCACATGAGTTATTCACTTTGCAGGTATTGGTCGATGCCAACTAATCTGCTGTTGCGAAGTAGATTGATTGGTCTGCGAAGGTTGTTGACGAAGTAAATGAAACCATAGTGTCTTTTCTTTCGCAGAATCTTTGCTACTGTGTATTATTCCTTCGCTGGTTGCTCCTTGGATTAGTTGTACACGTTCGTCAAGAATTATTGTTGGATACGTTGTGGGCTCGTCTCCTGTTGATGCAAGATATACTCGACGTAGCTTTGTTTAGCTTCACTTTTGTTAATTCGCAATCAACTATCTATTCTTCGCCATAGACTGTTAATTCGCAATCAACTATCTCCTCTTAGCTAATTGATGATGTTCTCTTCGCTTACGAGTTTAATCTCTCAAAGGTCAGTTAAGTTCTAATCCTTACTCCCGCCTTTGGTTGTTCCTGCATAAGAAGTTTTTATTATTTCACCTAGTTTCTTCCTGCATAAGAAGTTTTTATCTATTTTGCTGCTCTTTCTCCGTCCCTGTTAATTGAGATGATTTATTCGCATTTCCCTCTTCTTTGCTATGTTTCCGTCCTCACAGAGCTGTTTTTCTTTTCCTTGTAATATGCTGCTTCTTGTTCTTTTTCTCTTGGTGTTCTTCATTGAACCCTTATGATGGTTTTGCCTGCTACGGTAATTGTAAGTGCTCTTCTCTTCTTCATTCTGCCGTATCTTCTTCATCTCTGTTTTTTGTTGAAGATACTCATCTTTAATATTTCTTCATGGAACCTCTCTAATGATCTTTGTTTGCTGCGATGACCGTGTTTGCTCAGTAGAACCTCTCTGTTTTTCAAATACTCCCTGTTGGCGTCGTTGCTCGTGGCTCTTTGAACTGGACATCCTTCTTTATACTTGCTGGAACTGTGGACGAAGATGTAACTTTGACATTTCCGTATCTCTTTGTAACGTAAGTTCGCCAGTACTTGTGACCTTATTTGTGGTTTGCTGAAGTAATAGCGAGCTCTTCGCAATAATCTCCCTTGCTGATGGCTCATGACCTTATTTGCTTTCTTGTACACTGAAAGGACTGAAGTGAAGTTGGACTGCTAGCTAAGCTAACTTAGCTGGAATCTGTTCAGAATCTGTTGGTTTCGTTCTCGCTGTTTTATTGATGGTTGCGGTGAACTGAGATGTAGTTTCCTTTGCTTAGTTTTTGCTTTTCAATTTTTAACCTTCGCCTGTTATTGTTGCCAGATGAGTTTGCCTTTACCTAAACTGGTGCCATTAATCGAGCAATGAATTTATTTTCTCCTTTGCGATGATATCGCAAGTTCACTACTAGTTTTGAGAAGCTTTTCAATCGCTTTATGATTTCTTTTGGATTTCCTTTGTCACCAGCCAATTACCTACCAACTATTCTTGTTGCTCGCTGGTTATCTCGTAAGTCACTTCATACTTAACAGCTGGGTGTTCGCAAAATTATTCATCCATACATCGTTCCTAGTCTATATATTCGCAGGAGAGTTTTTTGCCTTAGGGGCAGAAATCTGGATGGCGTGCTGCTGTTCATTTGGTGCTATAGTGGGGGACGTAACTTGTGTTGCAGACTGATGTTGGAGTGGTAATGTGTACTGCTGATGAGTTGGGTCTTCCCCTGTAAAGCAAAAAACATTGATATCATCACCTGTTGCTGGCAGTCTCTAAGCTGCACGAATCCTCCCTGATTTTCTTCTTCTATGCGTGTAATTCTTCTATGTGTTTGTTGTGTTCTCCTCATGAAAGAATTTTTCAAACTGGAGTCTTTATGCTCTCGTTTTCTCTCTTATCAACTCTCGTTTTTTTTTTTTTTTTTTTTTTTAAATCTTTTGCGAAGTTACTGTAACTCAGCTACAAATTTGTTTGATTTGCTCGCTGGTTTTGCGAAGTAGTATTTCATTTATTACTTCCCTGGTGATATGAGAGTGAACCGGACTGTTGACGGTGTAGTACTTCGCTACCTTCTTTGCCTTTCCTCCCCGGAATTAATTTGCTCGTTAGTTTTGCTCGAGTTATTGACAGTCTTCATCGAAGTATGATGACGAAGTATGTTATTGATACAGTTGACGGAGTATATGAAGAAGTAATTTTCTTCCCTTTCACGAAATATCTTCTTTTGTCTTCGCTGATGACGACTTCCAATTAACTAATTCTGTTGGTATTATCTCGTCTGCAGAACTTCTTGGAAAAATGGAGATTGAATCCTTTGTCTTTAATAATTCTGGATCTATTTCTGTTCAGCAGCAAATTTCTTGAAACGGAATATCCAATGAGATTTGTAATTGTCATTAGCTTTTTTCTTCAAATTAATCAGCAACAGGCCCTGTTTCTAGCGCCAAATGTAGTTGCAGGAAATCCCACAACACACCCCTCATCATATCTTGATAATAATTTCTAGATCTAAACTTATTTGATATGAAAATAAAGATAAAAATCCTAAATTATAAATGGAGACATAAGAATTTACGTGGTTCGATCAATGTAATCTACATCCACGGAATTAGGGTTTTTCACTATAATTATTGAAATTACATTTGGGTTACATTGAGAATCTCCATTAATGGATATTTTGTAGAGCTCTAGATCTAGTTTTAGGGGAAGAAGATGATAAAGAAAATAAAGTCTTTCTCTCTCTAAAAATATCTCTCTCTGAAATAATATCTCTCTCTCTCTCTTACCAAAATTATCCCCCCATTTTCTCTCTCTTGCTCTCCTCTTTATATAGGTGTTTACATAGTGGATGACAGCTCACATACAACTCATATTCTCTCAAGCTCTGTTACATTCTCTCAAGCTCTCCTTATAATCTCGCAGGCTCTCTCTCTCTCTATAATTTCGCAAACTCTGCTACATTATCTCAAGCTAAGAAAATAATTAAATCTCGCACACTAGTAAAATGTGTTGTGCGATATTTGGATCCTACACTGCCTTTAAACGATACTTCTTTTCTGCAGTAGTTTTGCCATTATCCTCTCGCGACGGACTTTGGTCCTGTTCTTCGTCTTCTTCTTCTCCTCCACTGCTCGCTGCCGCAACTCGCAATTCACCTCTGCAGCCTTTTCTTTCTCCTCTCGTAGCGTACCCCAACTCTACCCTAAGTCTCGATATCCCTTTTGTGAACTCCTAGCAGATCTTATATACACCTCAGGGTCGATAAAACTCCCAAGAAATCTTCGATTCTTTTCCTTCCCCTCAAGTCTCGGGCTTCCCAAATATTTCTTTTCTATTTTTACTGCCAAGCTACAATTAAATGCTGCCAATCATCTTACGCGTCTCTAGCATAGTCCATAATCCTTCTAAAGATAGAGCACAATCTAATTAGAGAAGATATTTCCCTTGTTCTTCACGTAATTCCCAGAATATTTCTCGTCCCCTGTTTTATCGTACATGATCATAACTTCCTTCTTTGTCTAACTGAAACACTTTACCTACCCTGTTTTAGCGTAACAAGTCATTCCCACCGAAATCACGACAAAAATCCGGTAGAATCTCGTCCAATTCTTTCCGTGTTTCAAACTAAAAACCCGAGACCTTGTTTTGTCGATAATTGATTATCCAGCCCAACTCGATCTACTCCAACGACTATATATTCCCTGTTTAGGATTAGCAGGCTCATCGAAAGAAAATCCAGTGATTGAATCTCCCTCTAAAGCGCCCAAAAGTCAAACCCTAACTCTGCCAGTCGCTGCTCCAAATTTCCCGCCAAAACTCAAAATTCAAAAGGTGGAAGAAGATGCCCCTTATCCAAACCAGGGGTGCGAATAGCAGTTGGTCACCCCTTAGCAATTTAAGTGCCCCTTATCCAAGCTGAGGATCCGAATAGTAATTTTTCCCACGAGCGCAAATACCACTTTTCGATCCAATTTTCCCGCAAAAGCTTGTTTCTCCAAAAACACCTACAAAAACATAAAATAATCAAATAAGTATAAAATCGAGCACTAACAATACACATAAATGCGTCTATCAAATACCTACAAACTTATTATTTGCTAGTCCTCGAGCAAATCTAATCTAAAAAATAAAAACCTAACTCACTGTCGCAGGCATCGTCGGTTGCATTTAGCGTATGCAACAAGCCATTAAACCCCTAGGTGGCCCTAGTGGCCGAGTTATAGTCTCGGGAGGGCTTACAAGACATATACCCATAAAACCTTTACTCTAGACCCTAGCTATTTACGCAGAACCTTGGAAGGCACTAAAGAATCTCCTTGGTTGGCATAGTTAATGACTACAGGAGGAACTACCCTGATGCGAAATTCCAATTGATGTACACGAGTTTGCACTCAAGCATACTAAAATTCATATATAAGTGACAAGAGCTCTACTCGGATATTTTCTCGGACATCATAACCTAGAGTCAACCAATCACATGGATATATTAAGAAGATGGATGTATAGAAATACGTAGATGGTTTTGATGTTGACTAAGGTGAACGGTGTTTCTCATATCTATCTGAAGGCCACTGCCAAAACGAACCTATCCTAATGGACTGAGATACTGGTCTGGACTAATATCAATACACTGGCATATACAAGGGAACCAGTGGTCGATAATCCTAACTCTAGGTCAACTCAGTTAGCATATACAAGGGTACCAGTGATCGACTTTATTGAATTTATTCTGGTTGGTCTGGTGGTCTGGTCTCTATTTTTTTTTTTTTTTTTGGTATCTCAATCACTCTATTTCACCCTAGCAGTGGTAACAACTTGATTCGTGAGCCCCACCTAATCACTTAGAGAAACATATTTTAAAGAAAACAAATAAAAACAGAGGTGAAAAGGATTCAACGAGATATGGCGAAACTACCATTTTTTTTTCCTAACACCTGAGCTTTGTGCTTTTATGAATAGACTCTTTAGATGTTTCCATCTAATCAGATTGGTTCCTCAACTCCTACAACCAAGATGCTTCCATCCACTTAGATTGGTTAGTGACCTCCTTAATAAGCATAAATTTCTAGGCTCTCTGGAGTTTAACAATGCAACTAAAAAGTTTCTCCCATACCCCCAAACTTAAATCTAACATTGTCCTCAAAGTTGTAAAGATGAAATTAAAAGCATGAACAAGGAGAAACTGTTACCAATTAAAGCAAAAGAGATAAGAAAAGACATTACCATGTCGCATGGATGTTGGGTTACCTCCCAAGAAGTGCTAAGTTTAAAGTCTTCAGCCAGACATTAAATACCACAAATGGCTAATTACCTTTTCAAATCATATATCAATAGTCGAAACAATTTTGGGTCAACCAAATCAAATAAAACTGCCATAATTATGAGACAACTGCACCAAATCAGAAAAAATGAACAGACAGTGCACATCCTCATCCAAGGTTTCCTGCAAGATAATTGGGTTTTTCTGTGATGCCCACTTGGGCTTCATATGAGTGTCTTGACAAACAGATTCTTCTGAACTATGGGTTTCTAATTCCTGGATTTCCTCCCGGACAATATCAGGAGGATCAGGTTGTGGAGTCGGAAGAGACTCAACTAATACCTCAGGCACACTAGGCTCAAGTCTCAAGTTAGGGACTTCAAATAGGGATACTTGAAGATTACTACCCCCAAACTTAGAATTTTGGGTGTCTCTAGATAGACTAGTCACAATATTCCTAATTTCTATACCATTAGGTTCCTGAAAAAGGTCAATTGCTTTCTCTAAGTTATAATAAGGTGGTTCATCCTCGAAATGCATTTGAGGCACACAAACTGTAGGACTTATATGTTTCATATCCTTTATGGGCAACCCTAAAGTTTCCTTATTGTCTTGAAGCACGGTCACTGGCCTACTCTCATGATCACTATCCAAATCGGAAGCTATAGGCAAAATCTCAGATGGGCCTAAAAATGCATAATTAGGGTCCAACTTAGGAGGATCTTTAGGCTCTTCGAAATAAGGGCTTAAGGTAGATTCGGTAGCTAGTAATGGTTCGAACCTAGCTTTCCATCTATCGGTATCTAACATAGGAATAGAATCCAACAGAGCGTTTACTTGTTCAATGTTGCTATCATCGTCGAAATCCATGCTAAAATGGGCTAGACAATTCTCTAATGGATCTTCCGATAGGGTGTTTGGTAATGACTCCCGAACTAAGGTTCCTATCATGTTCACCTCTTCAATGCATGTGTCATCTAGCTCAGAATGTAGCTTATTGACATTAAAAATATTCAACTCAATAGTCATATTACCAAAAGATAGATTCATAATACCATTTCGATAGTTTATGATCGCATTAGACGTAGCTAAAAATGAGCGACCTAAAATCACAAATATCTGGGTTCTCTGGGTCGTGACAAAGTTGGGTATCTAAGACCACGAAATCCACAGGATAAATAAACTTGTCGACCTCAATAAGAGCATCTTCTATCACACCACGAGGAATTTTGACAGACCTATCAGCTAACTGCAGTGTTATCTTGGTAGGCTTCAATTCACCAAGTCCTAGCTGTAAGTACACATGGTACGGCAGTAAGTTCACACTAGCTCCTAAGTCCAGTAAAGCTTTTTCTACCCGATGTTTTTCCTATCGTGCAAGCAATGGTAGGTGTACCTGGGTCTTTATACTTAGGAGTTGTGGGGTTTTGAATGATCGAACTTACATGACTAGCTAAAAAGGCTTTTTTAGGGACACTAGGCTTTTCGCTTTCGCGTACACATATCTTTAAGAAACTTGGCATATGCCTAGCATTTGCCTAATTGCTTCTAGTAATGAAGGTTTATGGTAACTTTCTTAAAAACCTCCATTATGTCATTAAAATTCGATTCACTCTTTGTTGGTACTAATAGCTGGGGAAATGGGGCTCTAGGCATAAAATAGGGCCTCTCAGGAACCGAATTGGCATCATCAGAGATTTTATCAGTCCCTCGGCCTATGGATGGTCATGAGGGGTGAACTACAGTATGCTCACTATCGGGCATGGTTACCTGATTGTCTACTACTCTGCCACTCCTAAGGGTTCTAACTGAATTCAACTGATGTGATGGTTTTGCGCCTACTTCATGAACTCATCTAGGGTTGGGTTGTGTTTGACTAGGGAACCTACCTTTTTCTCTCAATGACTCATTTATCAGACTAACCTGCGGTTTTAACTCGGCAATAGCTTGACTATTTTCTTGCCCTATCCTGTTACTAGCTTCTACGCTTTGTGAAAGTGATTGGTGCATCTTTTCAGTGTTTCGAATAAATGAGGCAAGAGTTTCTTCAAGACTTAAAATTTTCTTATCGGACTGATTTTGAAACTGAGCTGGTCCTGAAGGATTCTTAGTATAGCCAAAACCTGGGGGAGCATTCAAATTACTAAACTGACCTTGATTCTGGTCCTTAGACCATGAGAGGTTCGGATGGTTTCTCCAACCAGGATTATAGGTTTCTGAATATGGGTCAAACTTTTGACGATTATCAAATCTGGTGTTATTATTATAAAGAGCATTGGCTTGCTCTTCAATAGTCTGGCCTTCCCAAAAAGGCTCCACTCTACCGCTAGTGTGACCCAATTCTAAAGCTTCTAACCTTTTAGCTATTGCTGCAATTTTGGCATCTGATTCAAAACCTCCTTCTAGCCTATTAACGTTTCCTCTTCCTAGAAGAATTGTTTTCTTGGGTTCCCTACTATTTTCCCATTCTTTGGGTCTTTTCTAGCGATTTCACTCAAATATGTCATCACATCATCAACTGTTTTGTTTTCAAACCCACCTGTACACATAGATTCTACTGTGGTTGTAGTGGGATAATCTAAACCCTCATAAAGGATCTGAACTAACCTAACCTTTTCTAAACCATGATGAGGAAATTGGGCTAATAGATCATTGAACCTTTCCAAATACCTATACAAAGATTCTCCCTCATGTTGAAAAAATGTGCAGATTTGCGTCCTAGTAGACGATGTTTTGTGCCTAGGGAAAAACTTGTTCAAAAAGGCAGATGTAAGTTGTTCATATGTTTCAACGTACTAGGAAGCCACACTATATAGCCATGATTTAGCTTTATCTTTCAGGGAAAAAGGGAATAACCTAAGTTTCAAAGCATCATCATCAAGGTTTCTAATCTTTAGGGTACTACAAATTTCCTCAAAGTCCCTAACATGGAAATAGGGGTTCCCATTTTCTTTCCCTAAAAAGATTGGGAGCATCTGTAACATCCTGTTTTAAGTTCATAATTTGCTTCGTGTCGCCTAACTTTGATACATGAGGGACGAGTAGTCCTAGTGGGATTTAACAAAGTTTTCAAAGTTGCCATTTCTGGATCTACCTGAGTTATAGGGATTCTCTCCTCAGCAAAAGATGGATGTTCAAAACTAGACTTTCCAAAATCAGAGGTCTCTAGATTAAGGTAATCAAGATTCTTGTTTCCTAAAATATCACTTCTAGGTTTTTCACGCATAAACCGTCCTAGAGCGTCTCTTTTTCGTTCTGGCATACACAAGAATTCAACAAAAATCTGTGCACATGCAAATGCTGGGCTCACTAATTTAGGTAAGCTTGGGTTACCACATCAAAATATACCCAAAGGTACGAGGCTGAGGTTTGTGGACTTTCAGCTGGTAACTCCCAAAAGGCCCAAGGCACGGGTTCAACTTACTAATCCACGAGTTTTCCTAAACTCGGTGATCTGATGAGGGATGCAATTGGTGTGTGCAACTGTGTTTTTTTTTTTTATAATAAATAAAAATAAATAAGCAACCAAATAAATGAAAATTACAAGTCCAAAAGAAAATAATAAAAAAAAACTAATAAATAAAAGTCCAAAAATAATATCGTCGGTTTCTCATTTTTTTTTGGCAAGTTCAACTTTCCACTTATAGCTTCGAGTCAATCCTGCACAACAAAAACAAAAATACCAAAGACGTAAATTAGAACAAAAAATCTAAAACAAAAATAATAATAATACAAAACCTAAATACAAGTCCGCGTCGGCGGCGCCAAAAATTGATGTGTTGTAGAAAGTGGTAACAAAAGTTCGATTCTCAGACTTGTAGAGATTTGATTTTAGAATTATATTTCAAAATAGAAAACTCAAGACGATGTTGTTATCAAGATTTTAAAAGCACTGAGACTCGGGATTCCACCAATCTCCAATTTCTATGTGATTTAATCTAATCAATATTCATGCAACTCTTTACATTTAAAGTGATTCTAATATTTTTGCCTAGACAAGTAGATTCTCAAAACAATAGTTGTAAATCGAAAGCATGGATCATCAAAAGACTTAACCTAAACATGACCCATCAATTGAGAACACAACCACTTAATCAGAATCATATATTCGATTTCAGTTCAGTGCAAATAATCATAAAAGAATTGCAAAAATTAAGTCAAATAGAAATTACCACATAATAATTGGAAAAATGGCTTCCTCCGTCGCCTCAGCAATGGGGTTTAGCTCCTCATATTAATCACGTGCTTTGTAGGCTTGGGAATGGGTTTATTTTTATGCCTACATGTTAAACCGCAAGTGCACGGTATCTACTAAGAAGAACTGGGCAAATACGGGTCGATCCCACAGAGACTTGTGGTGTTGTATGTTGATCTAAGGCTTTGCTTACTGATTTCTAGAAGTGACAGATATATTTGGTGTTTGTCGATACGACTGAAGTTGAGTGTTATAACAATGAAGTAAAGATGAAATACAAACAGTGAGAGTAAAGGGGCACTAGGATTGTCAAATCCACCAATAAATCATGCTATGTGTTCAACTAAATGGAGCTTTCTTGTTCTGTGGCGGAGACAAGGATAATGTGTCAAGATTATCACCTATCTAAGGAGTTTCACCTAATGATAACTCAATTATCAGCTAAGGTACTAACCTAGAGCACTAGTTGTCTAATTAAGCACAACTAGTTAAGAGAATTAGCAAATATCTCTAAGGTTTGAGCCGAAGCATAACCAATACAGTTTTAGCCTAACTACAATGCATACATGGCATTCATTGTGAGAGTAAAGCATTGGAAAGCTAGAATTGAGATTATCTTTATAGTTTAAGCATTCAAGAACACCCACACAAAGTAGAACAACATGACAGAGAATTAGGGTTTCATTGAAATCCTAGCAAACTATTTTAGAACATGATTAAAACATAAAACAACTAAAATTGGTGCTCTGGCTAGTCCAGGCATAAGTTCAAACATACACAGTTCACCTATTTATACATGCAAAGAGAAAACAAAACCCTAATTTTCTCAAAAACAGAAATTAAATGCAAACCCATTCGCCCATACCCTCTGAATCATACTCTCATCTGTCAATTCGTCTCATAGCTCCATGCGTCGACTGTTGGTGAAAACCCTAGCTCTAGTTATCTCTAAATTAGCTTCTAGGGTTATGGGAGAAGCTAAGAGAGAGGTAACTAGACCTAGAGAGGAGGTGAAGGTGGCTGCAGGCGCGTTTGGTGAGGTTGTTGTCAGTGGAAGAAGATGGTGGCGGAGGTGGCTCTGCAACTGGGTTTGGTCGGGGAAGAAAAGAGGTGAGGGGTGGTGTCTGGTTTTGTCGGGTGAAGGAGAAGAGAAATGAAATTAGGTTTTGGTGATGGGAGATTATATAGGGGCTGTGGTGTTGAGCGGGTACAGCGAGCTTCGATGCGCGAGGCTGGAGCGACCGTAGGATGCGGCTGGGAGAGATCTGAACGGCTCAGGGAGAATCAGGTTTTGGATCCGGGTTATGGGACGGGTCTTGGATAGCTCAAGCCCATGTCTTGTAGATAGGTTGCTCCTTGTTGGGCTGCAACTGTTGCGCGCGCGGGTTCAGGCTTTCTGCTCCATAGACGCTTGCCTCCAATTTTCTGCTCTTTTGGCTCCTCAATTTCTCCGAGCTTTATTTACTACCTAAAAACACAAAATTAATTAGTACAAATATTTATTCTTGAAAACAAGGAAAATACAGAATATGGGATAATATCTAATTTCTGAGCACAAGAGATGAGTTAAATGCCAATAAATAGATGTAGAAATATGCGATATTTGGCACTCATCAGTGCTCAAAATAGGTGTTCATAGCTCAAAAGTGTGAAAAACAAGAGAAAGCTAATAACTCAGGCAGTTTGCAACGCTGCAGAGGCATTACAAACAGACTGTTATAGAAGTAATAAGACTGCCTTTAAACGATACTTCTTTTTTGCAGTAGGTTTGCCACAGTCCTATGCGACAGACTTTAGCTGTCTGTTCTTCGTCTTCTTCTCCTCCACCTGCTGCTGCTGCAACTCTGCAATTCACCTCTGCAGCTTTTCTTTCTCCTCTGTAGCATACCCCAACTCTACCCTAAGTCTCGATATCCCTTTTGTGAACTCCTAGCAGCTCTTATATACACCTCAGGGTCGATAAAACTCCCAAGAAATCTTCGATTCTTTTCCTTCCCCTCAAGTCTCGGGCTTCCCAAATATTTCATTTCTATTTTTACTGCCAAGCCACAATTAAATGCTGCCAATCATCTTACCCGTCTCTAGCATAGTCCATAATCCTTCCAAAGATAGAGCACAATCTAATTAGAGAAGATATTTCCCTTATTCTTCACGTAATTCCAAGAATATTTCTCGTCCCCTGTTTTATCGTACATGATCATAACTTCCTTCTTTGTCTAACTGAAACACTTTACCCACCCTGTTTTAGCGTAACAAGTCATTCCCACTGAAACTGCGACAAAAAATCCGATAGAATCTCGTCCAATTCTTTTCGTGTTTCAAACTAAAAACCCGAGACCTTGTTTTGTCGATAATTGATTATCCAGCCCAACTCGATCCACTCCAACGACTATATATTCCCTGTTTAGGATTAGCAGGCTCATCGAAAGAAAATCCAGTGATTGAATCTCCCTCTAAAGCGCCCAAAAGTCAAACCCTAACTCTGCCAGTCGCTGCTCCAAATTTCCCGCCAAAACTCAAAATTCAAAAGGTGGAAGAAGATGCCCCTTATCCAGACCAGGGGTGCGAATAACAGGTGGTTGACCGGTTGTCAGCCGACACAAATATAGTTACACTTTCTTACTACTCAAAATATAATATAGCAAGGGCAAGAAAGGATCAATCCCACAGAGAGGTCTAGGTTGTCAAATTGTTTCGGTTCCCTATAAATAACACCGGTAGTTTTGTGATTATAATAAACTAAATAAAAGAAATAAGCAAAGCAAACAAATCAAATCAAGGATAAGAAAGTATTGGTTAAGGATTTCGTTTTCATTCACAAACATGTTTTCAACACAATAACTAGAATTGATATTTTAATCTCAACTTTTATCAAAGGCCCTAGAATACCTTGATCGCAAGTATATCCCGCAAATCCCCTCATGTCATCAACAAACACATTAAAAGATGCGAATATGAATTCTATCTAAAGGAACAACCTAACGTGTAAAAGCACTAATCAAGTTTAATTCCCTAGATGCATTAGGTTCTATGAAATCAGGCCAATCAAAGCAATCGAACGTGGAAAGCGCACTAATCCGATTTAACAAAGGTTATGACTCATATATGATCATAAGAATATATCACTACAAACTATAATCATATTTATGCTACTTGCAATCCGGAATTATCACTTTTGCGTATAATAACCCTAATCTAGCAATAAAGACGAAAGCAAACTCAATCGATTCGCGACTCCACTAACAAGCATTCAAATCATGTAACAATATTAATAGTGAATCATAAACGATAATATGGAGACAAAACTAATTTATTGAATTAAAACCCATGTTTGGAAATCCAACTTATTCCATAACCAATAATAAAACTCTAGCTCATATTCATGGAGTTCATAACAAGAAGAAAGAGAAAAGACTTCATGGTTCTAAACCCTAGAAAACAAAGTAGAGGCAAGAGAATAGATAAAAGATATAATAAAAGTCTTCTCTTTTTATATGTTTCTCTATTTCCATAAAGGATACTCCTTCCAATATTAGGTCTTCTCAAAATCCATCTCCAAGTGGTCCACCAAGCCCATATGTGAGAAAAACCCATGTAGAAAATTCTGCCCAAAACGGTCGCCGGAAAATCGGGATTGTGGCGGAACTTGGCCGGAATAGTCATTTGGAAAGTACCTCGGGTGACCGGCAAAGTCAAACCGGTCACCCGATCAACCGGGTCAAATCGGGTCAACTAGTCAGCTCGGCGGGTCAACTCGGTCAAGCACCGAGTCAGAGAGAGTCAGGGCGAGTGACAGAGTCAGCTCAGTCAGATTGTGAGTTAGTCAAACAGATGAGTCAGGTCTGACTCATTCTGACTCACTTGGGCCTAGGCATTTTGCGGTGGCTCGAGTTGTGTAGCACAATCATTGTGCTTGACCATGATGGTCGCCTTCCTCGCAACATCGATTGCATAACTTTGTAATGCACCATTCGACTAAATTCTGCAGCTCAAGAACACCAACACTTTCATCGGTTCCAATTCTTCCCTTCTCTTCAAATCCCAAATCACAGCAGCTTCAATTTCAGCCATCAACTCACTGCCACATCTTCCCCTGTAAATCCTGGCAAACACCTCCATAATGCACCAGCTTGCTTACCTTGTCAGCTCCAAATGCTCAGCTCATACCCTTCTGCATTAATGCCCTCGGTTCCATTCCTTGCCTCCAATGCATTACAAGACATTGTCTACTGCAGCTTCATTCTGCAAGTTCATACTTTCTTCTCTACAGGCACACAATCCCACTGAACTTCAATATTTTCTCAGCTACTTCAACACTCAACAACATCACCCCCAAAACTATTCTGCCTGTAGCCGTCATAAGCATTCATACCCACAATTCACAAGCAAACTTCCTGCAGCTTCACTTGCATTACTACTACCAAAGACCGATATCCATTAGCTCATCTCGAGTTCATAACACCACTGCAATTCCTTCGTGGCTTCAATCCACGGCAACCTCAACATCCAAAGTGCCTCAATAGGACTTGATTCTTGAAAAACCTTGTAATACAACTTCACAAAGACATCATCTCCAGGTGCCAAACCTGTAATCCCTGCAATCTCGGTATAACTCATCATCATTGCAGCACCCATTGACAACCACGGCAACGACTTCAATCTTCGATTCTCTCAAGATCATCCTGCGGTACCGCAACACGCCTAAGCTGCCAGCCACTAGCCCAGCAAACTCAGGACGAACTCCACTTCCACCTGCCATGAAGCATCTAAAACTGCACTCCATCTGCAACCTGAGTAGCACCAAACCACCTGCAATTCCTTCAGTCAAGCCCATGACCACCACCTGCACAACCACAAACCATGCTGCACTTCATCTCATTGAATACCACAACTGTCAGCTCCTTCACTGAGTTTCCTACCAAACACATTGCCAGTTCCTCAAGCCATCACTTCCCTTTTGTTCTTGGCCATTTGAGCTGCATCCATAACAAGCCAATTCAATAGCTCCACACCAGCCAGCCAAACTGCAATTCATGACCACCTGCAATTGCATTAGTACCATCTGAGTTGAATCTCATTTACCTAAATCAGTCACAGACCCATTTGCACAAACCCATCCTACCTAGCCCCTGACAATCATCCATAGCATACCCATCTTGTAATTCGTCCCGATTTGAACCCTAAATCATATAAATTCGACCAATAGCAACAAGAGTAGATGTTCCTTCATTTCATGCTCTTGATCGCATCGAAGCGAACCCCCATCGATCTTCATCTCTCTATCAAACCCTTATTTCCATCTCTCGGGTTATTAAACACCAACAGAATCAAACCTCTCTCAATTTGCACCATTACACTCAAATCCATCGACCCCTTAATTCCATTTCATCGATCTCTTCTCTTGACTGATTGCAACTCAACCTGACCTCATACCCATTTAATCTTCTCTCGTATATCAACACCACCATTATTCTTCAATCATACCACCGAAACCCTATACTTCTCGATCCGCTCTCAATTCGATCAATTTCTCTAAAACTCTCGGTTTCATTAGCAGAGTCTTGGTTTTATTTCTCGGGTGAATGAAATGAGAGATGAGATGAGTTTCTCTCGATTTAGGGCTATAGTACAGGCTAGATATTGCCACCCTAGAGAGGTAGATAAGGGCCAACTAAATTTGATTCTAGGCACCACTCATCAGATAAGGGCCATCTTTGTTGCAGCCCCTTAACCTTCGGTCGGCTCCAGATAGTATTCCTCCAAATAGAGTTGCCCCTTAACCTTGGCTCAGCTCCCAGTAGTGATTGCCATGAAATGACAATTTTGCCCTTTTTACTCCAATTGGTTGATTTCTCCATCTTTTCCTCCGCGCGACTCCAGAGTACCTACTAACTCAAAAACACACGTAAAATACATAATTTACAAGAAAAATAGCAAAGAAAGCATAAACTACTAGATAGTAAATACGGTGTATTCTACACCTATCAAATTCCCCCACACTTAGACTTTGCTAGTCCTCGAGCAAATCAAACAAAATTAAAATACAACAACTCCGTGACGTCGAGGCTACGGTTAATTTTAGCATAAATAACAAGCCTTTAAACCCCTAGGTGTCCCTAGTGGACGAG
The DNA here is from genome assembly GCA_023531295.1 of Papaver armeniacum. Classification (NCBI taxonomy): domain Eukaryota; kingdom Viridiplantae; phylum Streptophyta; class Magnoliopsida; order Ranunculales; family Papaveraceae; genus Papaver; species Papaver armeniacum. The sequence goes on along the minus strand of JAJJWW010017273.1, from coordinate 246,453 downwards.
TTATAGTCTCGTGAAGGTTTACAAGAGGTCTGCCTACAAAACCTATATTCCAAACTCCGTCTATTTGTGACAAATCAATGAATGAATCCAAAATGACTACAGGAGGAGGTACCTTGCAAATTCAATTCATATATAGTAAATAAACTCTTAATTAGATAGTCGAACAAGCCACAATACTCGGAAACTAACAAACCACAATCACAATGAAAAGATTAAGAAGATGGATATAGATGTAGATGTTGGCGAATATTCACAAGTGTTCGATGTTTCCCATATCTGTCTGAAGGTCACTGCTAAGATGAACCTAATCCTATTGGATTGAGCTACTTGGTGCTGAATGCTACATCAAATCAATTGGCATATACAAGGGAACCAAGAGTGACTTTATTCAACACAATAATAATTTCTTCTCTTTTTTTTTATATGATTGGATCAAACTGGATCCAATTTCTCTTTTTTTTTTTTTTTTAGACGGCATGATTAGATCTTTTGGATCCAAGCGCATGCTTCCTTGTCAACACGTATATGATAGTTGCCTTGGATCCTGCATTCCACGCTTGTTTAGGCGACGGAGATAGGGACTACGTTTCACACATACTGCTATTCCCAAGTGTCTTTTTATTCCGTTTTGGTCTAATTGGTCGGTCTCTTTTTTTTTTTTTTTTTTCTTTTTCATATATATTTTTTCATCATTTTTTTTCTTTCTTTTTCTAGTAACTCAATCACTCTATTTCATCCTAGCAGTAATAACACGTCGATGTTTAGTGACCCACCAAAGCACTTAGAGAACAATAGATAAATATGGAAAAATAAAAATAGAATGTGATATGGTGATATTCCGAGATATGGTAACAACTATCATGTTAATTTGTGATTTCTGAGCTATATTCTTCCCTTTTAGTTAATTGGTTCCTCAACTCCTGCATTCAAAATGGTTCCATCCACTAATGGTGTCATCCTAAAGGCACAAGTTCTAGATTTCGGAGTTCAAAAAGCACAAATTTTTCTGATTTTTCTATTTTTCTGATTTTTTTTTTAAGGGCATTAAGCAAACTAAAACAAACTATACAAACATATAAATGCTCCCCCACACTTAAACTTTACATTGTCCTCAATGTAAAATTGAATCGTCCAAAGAAAGTCCAAGGTGGGAAATTCCGCAAATAATATGCAAAAACAAAGAAAATAAAGATAAAAGCAAATGCATAAAAATAAAAGCAAATGCAAAAAATAAAAAGATAAAGGGAAAGATACAAAACTGGTGGGTTGCCTCCCACTTAGCGCTTGTTTTAAAGTCGACGGCCCGACTTGCTTCTTGTAAGATTCATTCCCCATACACCAATAATCGGAAAAGTTGGGGATCCGTCCATAGAACCTGTTTTGCAAATACTAGCTTCACAAAAATATTAGTAATATAAAACAGAAACGAAGCTATGAACCGATAAAAGTTTCCCCCACACTTATTCTTGTCCACACATGGAAGTGTATAAAGTATATAAGAGTCGGGTACTTCCACTGTTTCTTGTTCCATAACCTGCATAGTATGAGAATCAAGTATCTCCAATGGAGGAAAACGAGAAACAAAGTCATCCAACAATATTCTCGAAGCACATACATTCAAACCAATAAGAGGTAAAGGAGAAGAAACAATAGGCAAAGGGTTAGATAAACCTTGCACAATCTCTTGTATTACGGAATCCTCTTCATCCTTGAAAAACTCAAGTGAGTTAGTCACCTCTTTTATATCATGGTCCTCTATCAAACCTTGCAACCATTCTTCGTCCGTTTCTGCCTTAACCAAAGTCTCAACATAAACATCATCATTACAATCATTTGCAAGCTCAATTGGGTCTTCCACAATATTGGTCAAACCGGTCTCATTCTCAACACACTCCTTTTTGTTGTAAGGCTCATACTCTTTTGCGGATCCAAATTTTATTATAAGAAACTTTTTTAGAACACTCGAAAATGCATCATCCTCAAGCTCCACCCTTTGAATAGGCTCTTGATCATTATTAAGATCAATGCTTGAGTAATCTACACAAGTGTCGACATATTCCTCTTCGTCTTCATCTTGATCCCAAAAAGACTCCATTGTACAGTCCTCGGGGATGTCACCATGAGTTGTTTCAAGCAATGTATCATAATCACCGTCACTATCATAGTCAACATAAGATTGGTCCTCGCTGAATTTAGTGTTACTTATCTCTAACTCATCATTTTGAATAGGTGAATGATCATTATTACGATCAAGAGTTGAGTTAACTACACAATTATCAACGAAAGTGCCCAAGGATTCGCCTTTTTCAACATTAGCATCAATCAAATATTCATCACAAACCATATGCACATTCGAATCCATATCTTCCTTGTATTGATCAATGCCTCTTCGCAAGCTAGCAAAACCTTCACGAAGTTCTTGGAGTTGCTCGTCTGTAGTCTCTTTAGCTTTTTGAAATTCCTCTTGTAAAAAGGTGGAAACTTTGTCTATAAAGTTAGAGACTTTTTGTTCACGAGCATAAGAATCCTCCCATCCTTGTTGTTGTTCACACACATACCCGCCATAAGGTTGTTGAGGAAAACCATAAGGTTCCATGGAATATTGGTCATAACCAATGAATTGGTTTTGATTATACCCATGGAATTGGTAGTTATCATATTGTTGAGGTTGTTGAAAACCGTATCCATCCATGTAGTATGCTCCTTCCATGAGAAATAAGCACCTGAAATAAAAATTCTCAAACCAAGGTTAAAACCCAGAAAATAAGAAAAATAAAACAAAAACTAAAAACAAAAATAAGAAACCAAAAACAAGTGACAACCGCTGCCTCCCCGGCAACGGCGCCAAATATAATTACACTTTCTTACTACTCAAAATATAAATATAGCAAGGGCAAGAAAGGATCGATCCCACAGAGAGGTCTAGGTTGTCAAATTGTTTCGGTTCCCTATAAATAACACCGGTAGTTTTGTGATTATAATAAACTAAATAAAAGAAATAAGCAAAGCAAACAAATCAAATCAAGGATAAGAAAGTATTGGTTAAGGATTTCGTTTTCATTCACAAACATGTTTTCAACACAATAACTAGAATTGATATTTTAATCTCAACTTTTATCAAAGGCCCTAGAATACCTTGATCGCAAGTATATCCCGCAAATCCCTCATGTCATCAACAAACACATTAAAAGATGCGAATATGAATTCTATCTAAAGGAACAACCTAACGTGTAAAAGCACTAATCAAGTTTAATTCCCTAGATGCATTAGGTTCTATGAAATCAGGCCAATCAAAGCAATCGAACGTGGAAAGCGCACTAATCCGATTTAACAAAGGTTATGACTCATATATGATCATAAGAATATATCACTACAAACTATAATCATATTTATGCTACTTGCAATCCGGAATTATCACTTTTGCGTATAATAACCCTAATCTAGCAATAAAGATGAAAGCAAACTCAATCGATTCGCGACTCGACTAACAAGCATTCAAATCATGTAACAATATTAATAGTGAATCATAAACGATAATATGGAGACAAAACTAATTTATTGAATTAAAACCCATGTTTGGAAATCCAACTTATTCCATAACCAATAATAAAACTCTAGCTCATATTCATGGAGTTCATAACAAGAAGAAAGAGAAAAGACTTCATGGTTCTAAACCCTAGAAAACAAAGTAGAGGCAAGAGAATAGATAAAAGATATAATAAAAGTCTTCTCTTTTTATATGTTTGTCTATTTCCATAAAGGATACTCCTTCCAATATTAGGTCTTCTCAAAATCCATCTCCAAGTGGTCCACCAAGCCCATATGTGAGAAAAACCCATGTAGAAAATTCTGCCCAAAAACGGTCGCCGGAAAACTGGGATTGTGGCCGGAACTTGGCCGGAATAGTCGCTGGAAAGTACCTCAGGTGACCGGCAAAGTCAAACCGGTCACCAGTCAACCGGGTCAAATCGGGTCAACTAGTCAGCTCGGCGGGTCAACTCGGTCAAGCACCGAGTCAGAGAGAGTCAGGGCGAGTGACAGAGTCAGCTCAGTCAGATTGTGAGTTAGTCAAACAGATGAGTCAGGTCTGACTCATTCTGACTCACTTGGGCCTAGGCTGTTTTGCAGTGGCCTGAGTTGTGTAGCACAATCATTGTGCTTCAGCCATGATGGCTGCCTTCCCTGCAACTTCAGTGCATAACCTGTAATGCACCATTCTGACTAAATTCTGCATCTCAAGAACACCAACACTTTCATCAGTTCCAATTCTTCCCTTCTCTTCAAATCCCAAATCACAGCAGCTTCAATTTCATCCATCAACTCACTGCCACATCTTCCCCTGTAAATCCTGGCAAACACCTCCATAATGCACCAGCTTGCTTACCTTGTCAGCTCCAAATGCTCAGCTCATACCCTTCTGCATTAATGCCCTCAGTTCCATTCCTTGCCTCCAATGCATTACAGCACATTGTCTACCTGCAGCTTCATTCTGCAAGTTCATACTTTCTTCTCTACAGGCACACAATCCCACTGAACTTCAATATCTTTCTCAGCTACTTCAACACTCAACAACATCACCCCCAAAACTATTCTGCCTGTAGCCGTCATAAGCATTCATACCCACAATTCACAAGCAAACTTCCTGCAGCTTCACTTGCATTACTACTACCAGCACCGATATCCATTAGCTCATCTCAGTTCATAACACCAGCTGCAATTCCTTCTGTGGCTTCAATCCACGGCAACCTCAACATCCAGTGCCTCAATAGGACTTCAGTTCTTGAAAAACCTTGTAATACAACTTCACAGCAGCATCATCTCCAGTGCCAAACCTGGTAATCCCTGCAATCTCAGTATAACTCATCATCATTGCAGCACCCATTGACAACCCTGGCAACAGCTTCAATCTTCAGTTCTCTCAGCATCATCCTGCAGCTGCAACACGGCCTAAGTCGCCAAACCACTAGCCCAAAGAAACTCGGGACGAACTCCACTTCCACCTGCCATGAAGCATCTAAAACTGCACTCCATCTGCAACCCGAGTAGCACCAAACCACCTGCAATTCCTTCAGTCAAGCCCATGACCACCACCTGCACAACCACAAACCATGCTGCACTTCATCTCATTGAATACCACCACTGTCAGCTCCTTCACTGAGTTTCCTACCAAACACATCGCCAGTTCCTCAAGCCATCACTTCCCTTTTGTTCTTGGCCATTTGAGCTGCATCCATAACAAGCCAATTCAATAGCTCCACACCAGCCAGCCAAACTGCAATTCATGACCACCTGCAATTGCATTAGTACCATCTGAGTTGAATCTCATTTACCTGAATCAGTCACAGACCCATTTGCACAAACCCATCCTACCTAGCCCCTGACAATCATCCATAGCATACCCATCTTGTAATTCGTCCCAGATTTGAACCCTAAATCATATAAATTCGACCAATAGCAACAAGAGTAGTTGTTCCTTCATTTCATGCTCTTGACTGCATCAGAAGCGAACCCCCATCGATCTTCATCTCTCTATCAAACCCTTATTTCCATCTCTGGGTTATTAAACACCAACAGAACTGAACCTCTCTCAATTTGCACCATTACACTCAAATCCATCGACCCCTTAATTCCATTTCATCGATCTCTTCTCTTGACTGATTGCAACTCAACCTGACCTCATACCCATTTAATCTTCTCTGTATATCAACACCACCATTATTCTTCAATCATACCACCAGAAACCCTATACTTCTCGATCTGCTCTCAATTCTGATCAATTTCTCTAAAACTCTCGGTTTCATTAGCAGAGCTGCTGGTTTTATTTCTCAGGTGAATGAAATGAGAGATGAGATGAGTTTCTCTCGATTTAGGGCTATAGTACAGGCTAGATATTGCCACCCTAGAGAGGTAGATAAGGGCCAACTAAATTTGATTCTAGGCACCACTCATCAGATAAGGGCCATCTTTGTTGCAGCCCCTTAACCTTCGGTCGGCTCCAGATAGTATTCCTCCAAATAGAGTTGCCCCTTAACCTTGGCTCAGCTCCCAGTAGTGATTGCCATGAAATGACAATTTTGCCCTTTTTACTCCAATTGGTTGATTTCTCCATCTTTTCCTCCGCGCGACTCCAGAGTACCTACTAACTCAAAAACACACGTAAAATACATAATTTACAAGAAAAATAGCAAAGAAAGCATAAACTACTAGATAGTAAATACGGTGTATTCTACACCTATCAGTGGTCACCCCTTAGCAATTTAAGTGCCCCTTATCCAAGCTGAGGATCCGAATAGTAATTTTTCCCACGAGCGCAAATACCACTTTTCGAGTCAATTTTCCCGCAAAAGCTTATTTCTCCAAAAACACCTACAAAAACATAAAATAATCAAATAAGTATAAAATCGAGCACTAACAATACACATAATTGAGATCGAAATAGACATATAAATGCGTCTATCAAGTTTGTTCCATCTTATGATAAATCAAGGTGCACATTAACCAATTGATAATCCTAACTTATATTCCCGAAAAACAGCCTAGAAATATCAATCACCTCACAATAACTTAACTATATGGTAGTAGAAGAAGTTATTGTAGAATCACAAAGAATGAGACGAAGAGCTTTGTGATTACTTTCTATATCTTACCTATCGGAGATAATCTCGAGCAAATCTTAGAGAAGATAGTACTCAACACGATAGAACAAGTAAGATCAGAATACGCAACTACAAAGAAAATAGTTGGATATGGCTTCAGAATCCTAATGAAGTCTTAAAGTCGTATTCTGCGTATTTCATCATTCATATTGTACAATTTAGTATCCATTTTGTATTGAATCGAGATGCCGACCATGATGATTTTATTAATGTCGGCATTATATAAAGGTTAGACCATGACGACTATCTCAAATTGTAAATTTAAATATAAGTAGAAGTATAATTATTTCAGTAGAAAGTACAATGATTTACTCCATAACGACTAGTTTTTTGAAAATATCCTATAAATTTACTTCTTGTCTTTACCAATTATATCACACCTCTATTTCGTATATTCTACAAATTTCACATCATTATCTACTCGATCTACTTCATTTCATAACTTTACAAATATGGCATAATGAAGATTTGGACATGAATAAAACTTGGTATAATCAAACCCGTCGTTCCAATGTCTAACAAGAAGCTGTTCTAGGCGTTATCTTATGGGGCTGGATGTGGAGCCAATATGTTCGAGATTACAGGAATTCTAGAAGCTGATCAATACAACAAATTTATGATAGGTACCAAGACATCGAAAAAGGGATAACAAATTATGTAGTAATACAACTGAGGATTTATAGCTGTAGCACTTTTGCAATGTCGATCGAACAATTTGTAATTTTATTGCTTTTATATAAACTAAATTATTGATCTTCCAATTGAATAATAACAAAGTTTGGTTTTATTTTATGCGGATAGACTCGCAAAAAGACACTACTTTGAGGATGAAGGAATATAATTTAAATTTGATGAATGTTATCAATTTATAAATGAAAAAATCCAGAGTATAGCCCGGACCATATGTGACTCAGCAATCTTCTAGAAGATATCGGTGAAGATTGAGACAAACAGGTGTACTTGACTAGAATTTGTGGGTACGTCTTTGTAAGCCCCCACGAGACTAAACTCGCCCATTAGAGTCACCTAGGGGTTAAAATGCTTGTTAGACATGCTAAGTGTAACCGTGATCTCTAAGAAAGCGAGTTAAAATTTAGAAATTTAATCAATGTGTTATCATAAATAAACATGATTACATGAATAATGTAGATGACATCTTTTTATCCAACCAAACTTGCAATTTAAAACGTAAATTACCATGTTAAATTTTTTATAAGTACCAAGTCGTCATGGTCTGGCATTAATGACAATTCCGACAGTACTAGAATCGACACGATCTTACTTGAACATGCAAACGATTTTGACAAAACAATTTTTACAAATACGAGAACCATTAGCCTTTGGACCATGACGACGATAGAACCATTTAACACTCCACAACTCTAATTCTCGTAATCGTCGACCATGGTGACTATTACTTGAAAAACTTACGTGAATTTTATAATTTGCGATTGTCATGGTATGATAGAAAACTATAACGACTTTTTAGGAACACCACAAAAAGTTATCATGGTTATTTACCGAAACCGTGCCAACTTAAGGAATTTGCAAGAAATTTTACATTGTCGATTCCGGATAAGTTGAACGCATAAAAATTCATAATTCTTGATCTTGCCAACTCTGTATTTTGTCACGGTCTATATTCACCGTGAAGAGGTACCGAGATTGGCCAACTCTATATTTTATCCCGCTCTCCGGGATCTACATTCGCCATGAATAGGTATTGCAACTCTATATTTTGTCCCGCTCTCCAGGAGTCTACGCTCTGCCGTGAAAAGGTAACGAAATTGGTACCGAGTGAGACATGAAATAGGACCCGCTCCCAAGACTCATCATTTATGTGACGTGGAAACTTCTGAGGAACCCGTGTTTGGTTTCTCTCTCTTTTAGAAACCCATCAATAAGATAGTATATATCTGTAGCCCAAAACACAAAATGTACGGTTGAGATTACTAGTTTTAAATTGAATTTAGGTTTTCAGAAATTATGTGAGACCAAATTAACCTTTATCCATTGTAAATTTTTAATGAATTTTTTTTTAAAAAAAAAAAACTAATTTAGGGTCAAATAATGGCCGAATTTGTGGGCGTAATTGTTGGGCCTTATTAACGTTATTACGGTCAAATACGTGTACTCACCAACTAATTTGGCCTAGATAAGGATAATCAAGATTTCCTATCTCTTCTTTTATTTTCTTATTTTTCTCTCTTCTCTCATTTCTTATTTCTTCTCTGCTCTATTAAGTTACGAATTATTTTTCTTCAGCTGTTTGCTCGATTAGCTATTAAGGTTAAAATACATTTCGATAGTGCAATACAAAATCAAACGAGACACCAATACAAGTTAAGTGTATTAGATTTGATATGGGTCATCCAACGGTGGATGTTGAAGACAAAGATATGTCAGTGATGTGATCTATAGTTTAAATAAGATAAATCTCCATGGCATCCCTTGAAACCATGTTGATTCTAATGAGATTTTGATAACCACAAATAGTTGAACTTATCACGGTGCCGTATCTGTTCCTATAGGTTCTCATTCGGAAGATACTGCATTAGAACATCTTAATAGATTTGCATGGTATGTAGCCGTGTGGGTGGTGATTGAAATATTGGGAAAATATTCTGTCCAATTTTCACATGAGGTAAAATGAAAAAAGAAAAGGGTTCTCACCATTGATTTCCCCGCTCCAAAGTTCCCAATTATATGACTCTTGCGTATTTCGGATGAAAAATTATTTTTCACTCATGAAAATTTTAATTTTAATTCTCCATAATGTTTATCCTTCTGCAAGATTTCTTTGAGTCATCATCTAAGTTGAGTTATGATTGGAAATCAAAATTAATTTAATATTTCCTCTCTTTTTTTATTGTGTTCTGTTGAGGATTTCTCTTTGATTATGTATACTTGTGATAGATAGGATTATCACTAAATTGCATAACTGCTGATTGTTTCAGTTATCACTGAATTGACAACTAGTGATAAATATGATTATCACTGAATTATGATAACTAAAATTATCACTACTGGTGATAATTGTGATTTTAATGTTCATATTCCTAGTTAAGAAAAAAAAAATCACTTTAGTTTTGAATGAAAAGGGATTCTCCATCTGGTTAAATTTTAGTTGTTTTGGGAAAGGTATGAATTGTGATAATTGAAATTATCACGACGGGTGATAATTGCGAGTTTTACATTGTTCCTAGTAAAAAAAAAAAAATTACTTTATTTTTGGGTGAAAAATTAGATTCTCCAAGTAGTTAAATTGTACTTGGGTTTTGGGAAAAGACTGAATTGTGATAATTGAAACTTCACAACTGGTGACGATTGCGATTTTCACATTGTGTTCATATTCCTATTAAAATAAATAAACTTTTGTAAAAAACCAAACCAAAGTGAAAACTCGATTTTCCAAGCCAGTGATAATTTTGATTTTTTAAATTAAACTCTACTTTTTTAACTTAAAAATAGTGATAACTTTGATTTTCCAAGCCAGTGATAATTTTGGTTTTTTATAAACACAATGAAAATTGTGATTATAGCAAGTGAAAAATACTAGAACCCCCTACTATATGGGTTCAATATATAGAAGCCCCACTAAATGGATCCTTCATTGCCAACTCCATACTTTAGGAAAATGATATTACTAGGCCCAAAATATCAAAATTTCTTCAGATTTGGCCCATAATTAATTATTACGAATTTTAAAAATGGCAACACTACCCTTTAGTATATATACAAGAGGAATATCAGGAGATATTTTCATTTCACTATTGTCTTTCTCTCTCTTCTCCATTATATTTCTCTCTCGGCTCCAGCAAACTCAGATCGGCCAGGAAGAAGAATCGCTTTGATTCAACAGATGTTACAGTTGATCATCAGTTAATATACAAATCTGAATCAATCATCAGTCAATCGATAGATGTAACAGCTTATCATCAACTTTTGAGGAGTTTTTAAGAATCAACGAGGAGCGGTGTCGATAAAAATTGACATCAACAATTGAATCTGTTAATTCAACAAATACGATCAGAGAGATAAGTTTTAACTTTTGTTATCATTTCTTGTTCGATTGTGATTGTTAATTTTTTGATACTGAAATGAATTTTTTTGGAAAAACTTTACGGTTTTGAAAACCTAAAATCTCGATTTTCAATTTGATTTCCCTTTTATATTTATGATTAAAGCTCAGATCTATAATGATCTCATCTTAATCATTATTATATTGTTATGATTTTTTTCTTCTGAATAATTGATTTTTAGAATTTTAGATTTTTTCCTGGTTTCCGTTTTGTGATTTGAGTTTATATCTGGAATGTTATTATTGTCTTTGATCTTGGGAATTCTCCAATTTGATCGACATTAGGTTAAAAAAAAAAAGAATATGTTGATTCTAAGTAGGTGAATTCAAAGATAAAAGAAAAATAAAGATCTCCACCATTTCAGTGTAAATTGTTCGTTTCATGAGTAGTACGTAAGATTTCTCTAGTTCTATTGTTTGACTTACTGGCCGGAGGTTATGATAGTTTTCTTCATGTACACAGGTGTAAGCTATTCAACCAAGCCCACAAGCGATTGGCGAGGTGCTAGAGTCTCTGCAGCAATTCCCTACAACATCAACGACACAATTACGAGTCAAAGTGCATGAGGTGTCTCAGTTTGTGGATTTATTATAATCATTTTTATGCTTCATAGTTTCTGCTCAATACCTCGTGGTAGTGGTGTGTGTATCAGGACAAGAGCTTATATTTCTTTTGAATTAATTTGACAAGAACCGTGACAGTTGATTAGGTTGTGGAAAGTTATCATTAGTTGCGAACTCTTGAGTTTTGGTGCTTAATTATAGTTTTGATAAGACATAAAAATGATCAATGAACAAGAGTCATTCATGCTTTTGAGGATCTTCAAAAGAAAAATAGGCTAATGGTAATTTAAAGTGTTTTGATTTTTTATATAATATGTGTTATGCCCCAGCTATATAGTATATCAATAGATAACTAGACACTAACTATGTGAGTCCAGATGAAAACCACTAACTAAATGTAAGATTTTTTTCATTCTATCCTAATTCGTATTTTTCTTATTTCCTTGAAACAGTAACTTGCATGTGCTTCTTTTTTTAATTGAATTGTATATATGTGATAAGTTTGTGCACTAGCTTTGTTCTCATCGTATCTATATATTAAGTCTTAGCATACGAATTCGCTAGTAATGCTTTCCTTGGTCCAACTCCGGGACTTATTTTTCTAGATATGGAGATTTGTATATTAACCAAAATGTGAAATAGCATCCACACTCATGCAAGCCCCGGTGGTTATATTTAGTATGTAGTTTACATTGTGAAGTCTCTTGGTTTTGTGCCTCGTTATTTTTGTATTGCTTTTAGTGTGCCTGGGAGTTGAAAAGTGATCATATATTTGTTTTTTGTAAGCTCCGAGACGTATACCTAAACCTGAAGGTTGCTTCATTACAGTTTTGTGACAGATTCGTAATTTTATTTTAATGAAATGTTAATATAATTGGTCGTACTTTTATGCAGATGCTCAGCCAGCAGCTGGTCAAATCTAATTCAACCATTCTTTATTTATGGTTGTTGAAATATCATTCACTGTAAGAGTTTTTTTTTTTTTTTTTTTTTTTTTTTAGTTTCTATATGTTTTCGTTTATTTTTTATGTGACTTGGTTGGTAATACATTTAAATTGGTTTTCGTGTTGTTTTCATTTATTTTTGTAGTTCTTTGTGTCTGGTACTTGGTGGCTGACTAAACTGGTTTTCGTGTTGTTTCATGCAGGGCAAAGGAATTCATGGACGTAGGTCTTAAAGTTAATTCTTCTACCTATTTGTTTTAATCATAGAGTTTTTTGTGTGGCCACTTGTGAAATGCATAGTTTTGCAAGTCTGGACCAGGTGAGTGTATAAACTCATGTTTTATGTGTGAGTACAGATACCATATGCATGTGTAACTCTCAGTTACACTAGTTAAATGCATGTGTAACTCTCAGTTACACTAGGAAAATGCATCTGTAACTCTTAGTTACACTAGGAAGATGCATGTGTAGATACCAATTACACTTGAAAGATGTTGATGATAAGCTTATGGTTGTTCTGCATTGGTGTTATTATGTGCAGGGACTTTGGAAGTGGTTGTGTTTTGTGAAGTTGGATGGTTACTACATGTACTTTATGTTGCTACCATTGGTAGAGAGGTAAACACATATTATTTTTTGTTGTTCACCTAAATATTGAACAATACTCGTTTGCATTTTTGTTTTGGCATTGATTCATGTGTCTGTTCATTGTAACTGTTATCATCATTAAAAGCATTCGTTTCTCATTGGTTCATGTTTGTTTGTTCATTGTAATTGTTATCAACAATAAGCATTGATATGGACTATTAGCTTCCGAAGTATGCAAATTATATGGATATGTAATTCTTAGTTACACATACTAATTGGATGTGTAACTGCCAGTTACACATGCTAATTGGATGTGTAAAAGTTTGAGTGAACCCGAAATGATGTAAATTAAGCTCAGTAAACTAGTTTTCACACAACCTTATTAGTCGCTAACTAAAGCATTCTACTTTAATACTTCCCACTTAAGTTTGCCTATAGCCTGACCAGGTTGTTAACTGAAAAAGTATTTTGATTTTTTCCTCATACTTCAGGTTTAGGTTGGATATGTGTAACTTTTAGTTGTTCAGCTATTCTATTCTCCTGAGAAATTGGAGAACTCTGATTTATCCTCATCACAGGCTCATCTATGTTGACATATATGAAAGAAAGTAGAGCATAGAAATAGAAGTCAGGCAATGAAGATGATTATAGATGCCATGCTGCAAATTCTTTTGGTCTTGAGGTAAAATTCTTTTGTTGTTTATCACTGGCTGTGTCTGAGTCATTTGTTTATGGTTAGGTACTTCATTTCTGATGTCATGCTGCCGATATTTTGGTTACTCTGCCAGTATTGGGTTGGGAGTAGGACTTACACTAGAAGAAAGAAAAACTCAGGCAGAAACTCTTACAAAATACCCTGATATGACATGTGTAACTGTTGATTACACATGCATATTTGCATGTGTAACTCCCAATTACACATTTCATATGCATGTGTAACTCCAAATTACACATGCCTTTTTATGTGTACTAGCTGATTATACATGCTTGTTTTATGAGTCTTTAGTTAGTAAATTTCCTTTAGATTGGTAGATGTAATAGCAGCCTAATCATGGATGTTTTACTTTTGTCTTACTGTACTGCAGTCCTTGAGCCAAAGCACATTGGAAGACAAAACAACTAATCACAACCCTTTCATTAAACTTGAGGTACTAAATGTTTTGAGTTTTTACTGAAAATGACATGTTGCTAACTCCCTTGTCACTGGCATCTATGATGTTTGTATGAAGAGAAAATGAGTTGATGAGTTCCTCTTCTGTGTTCGTTTGGTTAGTCGGGGGAAGGAAAACGTATCCAATGAGACTTTTGGAGGCTGCCAGTATTACTTTTGCATATAGATTAGTTTGTGTATACAGTGATTAGTTACACATTTCATATGCATGTGTAACTTCTCATTACACTAGACAGATGCATAAGCTACACAAGTTAGATGCTTGTGTAACTCCTTATTACACATGCTTAAATGAAAAAACCTTATAACCAAAAAATTACACATTCTAGGTATCCAACTCATATGCATGTGTAACTGTCAATTACACTAGATAGGTACATGTATAATTCCAAGATACACTAGACGAATGCATGTGTAACTCCTAATTACACATGCTAAGATAAGTTATCATGTGCCTTTTATGTAATCTTTGTTGCAATTATTCTATAATTTTGTTTCTTTGTTTTTTGTCCATCCAACCTAATTCCATGGATGTTTATTCTTGTTTGCAGATGTGCAAATATATTGGAATTGAGAAAGACAAAAAAGGAAGGAAACATTTCTATTATAGGATATAATGTATTATTTCTAGGATTTCGCTTTCCATAGCTCGTGTTTTAATTCGTTTATTGTGTTCAAACAACCAATTACTATGATTGTAGTTATTGATGAACGGACAAATTATTGTAAATGAAAATGAAAGTAATACATGTATTTTATGATGAATAACTTGTAGATAACCTTACATATATCATGTGTAATAAAAAGTTACACATGCATATGGATGTGTAACTTGTAGATACACATGTGTAACTACAGAGTACACATTTATGTACAAGTGTAACTTTGCATTACACATATTATATGAATGTGTAACTTCTGGATACACATGTCATATGCATGTGTAAGTTCTGTGTACACATCCATATGTTGGTGGTGGTCGGCAGTGGTGGCGGTTGGTAGTTGGCGACGTCGGCGGTTGGCGGTGGTGGTGGTGGTCGGAGGTTATTGGTGGCGGTGGTGGTCGGAGGTGGTTGGCGGTGGCTGTGGTGGTCGGAGGTGGTTGGAACATCATCACATAATATTTTAAAATGTTTGGGCCTAAATTTAAATTTTATTTAATTATGGACTTGACAATATGCATAAGGGTATCAAGGTCTTTTAATAATTTGGGGCCTAGATTTAAACTTCTTTTAATTAAGGGTCTTATATTGTGGGTTATCCATGGGTTGGGCCTTAGCATAGTGAAAATTGAAAATTGTCATGAATTGTATTATGATTATCGCAAAATAGTGAAATTTTAAATTTTCCGTTAATCCTTATAACTCTGATTATCATAAAATAGTGAAAATTAAAATTTTCCATGAGTTAGTTAATTGAGATAAATAAAGAATTAAAGATGAGTTATTTTAGGAAGCTAAAGTAAGAAAAAATCCTTGACTATAAAGAGGGGAGGGAAAATAGGTCAACAAAAAACGTTTTGTAAGGAAACGTTTTGGGGGAGAGAGAAGGAAACGAAAAATAAGTGGAGACTTTTTAGGGATTAAAATTGTATTAGGTAACTGATTTTTCTAAAACAAAATTCACGTTTTTCTAATTTAAAATATAAAAGGTTAATAATGTAATCTAACTCCTATGATAATTAATTATGGGTTCCTTATATATACAATTTTATTGGTGAGTTTGTAATAAACAAAAAAGCTAATTTGGGCTAGAAATAATTTTTCCATGTCTCCCTCGGTACAAACCATTTCTCTGATGCTTCAAAAAAAAAAAAAAAAAAAACCATTTCTCTGGTAAGGTAGTGTAATGGTTTGCTACAGGTAGGGTCTTCTGGCGTAGTTCCCCAAACAATAAAGAAAGACTACTAAAGTAAAGCAAAGTAAACTCCGACTTTTGTTGCGGTGTAAAGCAAAGTTGTTGGGTGTTAATAACACTTCCGACTTTTCTTTACCGATCAAAAAAAAAAAAAACTCCGACTTTTGTTAAAGCTTCATTTCATAGAGGGAAAAAGAACAAGGTTACAACATTTTCCCTCCAAAACCAGAGAAATTCTTTCATTTTCATCAGCAGAATTCTTCAAGATTTCATAAAAGATGGAAGATTCGCTGCCAAAACCAGTTCCTCCACGTGTTGGATTGATTTACGATGATAGGATGTGTGAACATACTGATCCTGATAGTGACTATCATCCTGAAACTCCAAATCGGATCAGAGTTATATGGAAAAAGCTTCAATCTGCTGGAATTCTTCAAAGGTAAAATCGCTCTTTCTCAAAACCCTAGTTTGAACTTATTAGTTTCGATTTACTAGAAACTAAACCCTAGTTTGACTATCAAACTGTAGGTGTGTAGTCATGGAGGCAAAAGAAGCAGAAGATAAGCACATAGCATTAGTTCATAAGAAGAAACATATCGATTTGATACGGAATGTCAGTTCTCAAGAATTTGATTCTCGGAGGAGTAAAATTGCTTCTAAATTCAACTCCATATACCTCAATGAAGGATCATCTAAATCTGCTTACCTTGCTGCTGGTGCAGTTATCGAGGTAATGTTTGTGTGGAGGAGTACTAGTTTTGTTTTTTGTCATGTATTTTCGTTTAGACTGCTTTAATTTATATCCTCCAGAGCTAATTTTAGATGTTCTTTTGATTAGGTTTCGGAGAAGGTTGCTAAAGGGGAACTTGATTCTGCAGTTGCAATTGTTAGACCTCCTGGGCATCATGCAGAACCAAATGAAGCAATGGGTTTTTGTCTGTTTAACAACGTGGCTATTGCAGCAAGTTATCTTCTTAATGAAAGAGTATGAGTAGATTTTTTTGCTACAATAGCTATGGTTGTTTATTTCTAATGTACTTTCAGATCTGTAATCTACTTTTTTTGGTGTGTTTTTTGCAGCCTGAGTTGGGCATTCGCAAAATATTGATTGTGGATTGGGATGTCCATCATGGCAATGGTACTCAGAAGATGTTCTACGACGATCCTCGTGTGTTGTTCTTCTCTGTTCATAGGTATGTATATTTCAGAGTGTTACCTGCAGTGCTTCTAAAGCAGTATTAAGTATTTTATAACTTCTATAATGGCGTATTAGTGTGAAAGTTTGCCACCGGCATGGTTAAGTTGAGCCACAAACAGTAATGACTTCTCTCAAAGATTAATAACACCTAATCTGTGGTATTCTCTAGCAATTCTAAGTTCCATTATTTCGATGAGAATTCCGTATGTAAACATAGTTAGAAGTATACTAGTGACTCTATAATCTCTAGTGATTTGTACTTTGTGGTGTTTGCCTGATAATCCAGTTCAATTATGGTACACCCAGACTTGGCAAACAAATCCTGGTCCTGTAATCTGTCGTAAGTCACCTAGCCGGCGAGTTATGGGTGGATAGAGCGTTTTATGTCCGTTAAAACCAGTTGACGTGAACATCTATAGTAAATCTAAGTTTCTCGTAATGGTGCTAAAGAGCATCCGAGTGACCCTACAATTAGGAGATTAAGCTTAAAGTATGAGTCAGTTTGGGATTATGGGGTGAATATGGTAATTGTTGTTTCATTAACTAGGGTTAGAGATGCGAGAGTACACCGGAACAGGTTGAAACTGGATCGTCTAACTTACTAACCACAATCCGTCGCCGTCGCCGTCATGTTTTTTTTTTAATTGTGCAGGCATGAAAATGGAAGTTTCTATCCATCTGGTGATGATGGTTCTTACACAATGATTGGTGAAGGATTGGGTTCAGGATATAATATTAATGTTCCATGGGAACATGCGCGATGTGGTGATGCTGATTATTTTGCTGTGTGGGAGCATGTACTGGTTCCTGTTGCAGAGGCTTTCAATCCAGACATGATTATAATATCTGGAGGATTTGATGCAGGTCGTTTTTACTGAATAAGTGTCTTAGCACTTTAGCTGTTACTCATTTGCATTATTTTCTAGTCTGCTGGCTTGCTCTTATTTTTGTTTTCGACTCTCTGCATGATTCTTTTACAAGTACATACTTTAGCATATTCATGTATTAAAAAAGAAATTAACAGTTATAGATGGAGAATAACTGTATGTTCTACAAAGACCAAAATATATCCTTGCAGTAGTAGTAGTAGTAGTAACTGCAGAAAATTGATTGTGGCGTGGAAGAATTTAATCATGGCATTGTACTCTATGCCATGAGCTCTTACTAGTTTGCTAGTTTACCAAATTGCGTACTTTTTGAGGAGGTAAATCTGGAATGCTATCATGCTTATTCTTTATGAGGTCTTACTAGTTTGCTTACCTCTCAGTTCCTTGAAAAAAATAATTTAATGTTTCTATCTTGGAACAGCTATTGGTGATCCATTAGGTGGTTGTTGTATTACGCCATATGGATATGCGGTTATGATGGAGAAGGTTAGCATTTCTTCAGAATCTGGAGAATATCTTTTTCTTTTAATGGAAGAATCTGGAGAATATCTTTTTCTTTTAATGGAAGTATATTGCTAATTTACCGTTCTTAAACAAAACACCATAATGCATATGTTGTAGGTCTTGACAACACTGGAAGGGATACTTCCGTGACCATTTGATTTAATTTGATTTCGATGAAAGTTTTCATGCCATCCACGTTTTAGCAGCTTTTTACTCCTTCGTTATTTTCTTTTTTGTCTTTCAAATATTTCAGTTGATGGAGTTTGCTCAAGGAAGAATTATGATGGCCTTGGAAGGTGGATATAATCTTGATTCTTTAGCTAAGTCTGTCCTTGCATGTGTTGAAACTTTACTGAAGGACAAGCATGTTGTTGCCTCTTCTAAGACTTACCCGTTTGATTCAACATGGCGTGTAATACAAGAGGTAAATTATCATATGCTCCTACTTCCGTAGACTGCTTTGTACTGTAGTTTTTACAGTGTTACATTGGCTTATTTACAAATTCTGCTTTCAGGTTCGTAAAGAGTTGAGCCCATTCTGGCCAACTCTTAGTGGCGAGTTATCGAAGAAGTTACTTGTAACCAGTAGAAAAGCACCTCTAATTAAGGTGATTTATTTCCCTTTTGATTTTTTTAGTGCATGCGCTTTGACCAGATGTATCCTGATTGCTGGATAATCTCCAATGTTGGAGACGACATTTGGGTCAGTATTTGGTTGGTAATGATCCTTTCTGACCAACCACGCTCATGGATGGTGTGCTTAGTGCTTGAATTAGGTTGTTTTGGTGTATGAGGTTTGTAGGACAAATCATAGTTAGAGTTTGGTAGGTCTTCTTTATATTTTCTTTTCGCACTTAGGATAAAATTTCTCTGGATATGATTTAAAATTTAGCGGTATTAAATTTTCAGCTGATCTCAAGTTCTGATTCTGATGCCGAGAATGATGACTTGGCACATGCTGGATCAGACGCGCAGTGTTCTGTGAACTCGGTTGAGGCTGTTGAGGATGTTATTGCATCCCTTTCGACACTAACTTTTGATGAAGATAACCATAGTAAAGGTATCATTGCGTCTCATTTCTTATTCATTGGGAAAAACAAAAACAAACTAAGCAGCAGTTTCCCCAGACCCGTTACACATGGTCCAGATGTCTGTGATGGGGAAACTTGATACATGGATAACTTTGGATAGAAATTTTTTGAACTCTCCTCTCATATAAAGCATGGCAAAATTAACCGTGCTTCATGTATTGTCAGATCAAATGTCGAGCAGTTCTGCTTCTTGGAGATCAATCTTTTCCAAGGTTGACATTTGGTATGCAAGCTTCGGATCAAATATGTGGAAACCAAGGTTCCTTTGTTATATTGAAGGTGGACAGGTAATATACTGGGTACTGCCCACAGTTTCTAAATCAACGTGCAATGATGTTAAGATGTTGTTATCATTTGTGTGTGTGTGGGTGTGTGATGTGATAGGGCTGTGAGTGTTCTGCAGAATATTCAATAGGCTTCCAGTCCCCTAGTAATTATATTCTGCTTACAAAAAGAGTATATGAGCACTGGCAGTACCAAAACGCCATAGGTGTCATGTATTCATGTGAAATAAGCCAATGCTTGTTTTGCTACTTCACGTTAAAATCAACTACTAAGTGGGCAGTAAGACTATGCTGTAGATTATCTGTACCCTTATGATGTTAACCAACCTCGCAAAACAAGGTCTCATATATTGAAATGCTTTATAGGCAGAAGGTATGCAGGCCCCCTGTTCTGGTTCAATGGATAAAAACCCACCGAAAGAGATTGTGTGGAAGATTGTACCTCATCGTTTCTTTCTCGGGCGATCTAAAACACGTACATGGGGTGCAGGAGGTGTTGCTTTCCTCCATCCTGAAAGTGACGATAGCAGTAATTCCTACATGTGTTTATACAAGATAACGTACGTGACATTGTAAATTTTCTGGTGGTTTTATTCTACTCTTTTCTCACCAAAATTAGGCTCTAGTTTCTTTCCACATAACATCTGTGCCACAGTCTACTGTGATAAATATAATGTATTTATGTGCCTATGCTTTGGTCTTTGCAGGCTTGAGCAGTTCAATGATGTATTGGTTCAGGAGAATCGCTTGCGACCAGTGGAAGCAATCAATCCTTTGTTTGACTTATCAGATTTAGAGTCTGTTACAAAGAACAAGTCTTTGAATTCTAACGAGCTCAAGGTGTTGTATTTACTCTTTCATTTTTGTTGATTTTGCTTGATGCCATCATGAAAATGCCTCAAGTCTTTGAGACTAGTTACCCAGTCCAGTTGCCAACATTGTTGGTACTTTGATTACTTTCTGATTCTTTTGCAGGATGGCTGGTACTCTAATGTTGTTTGTTTGGGAACAGAGGGAGATCTTCCTATATTGACTATGACGTAATCATTCATCATTTTTCTTCTTCTGTCCACTACTGCTGGATCAATAGTGCATCATTTGCACTACTGAAAAGTTCAGAATCTAAAAAAATATTCCTGACCCCAGTATTTTTTTTCTTTCTTTCATGCAGGTGTTCGAATTTAGATATCGAGCTCTTTAAATCGGGGAAACTTTCTTTAAATGCTCCATCTAAAGAATACAGGGATACCTTGGTGAAAGGATTGGTTGAAGGGAAACAACTTTCAGAGGAGGAAGCTGTGGCTTACATCAATGATGGTTTTACTAGACCACTTCGATCGTCTTAAGCTGATTAATATTTTGTATATCCATTCCACTCGAAAACCAATCGTGTCATTGGACAACATATCAGAAACTTATTAGTGTGTTTATATATCATTATATTGTAAAGAATGAGGACTGCAAGTCTGCAGCATAAACAGACGTAGATTTTTTCGTAGTAAGTAACTGGTGTAGAACTGCTTGAGTACTAATATTTTCCCTGTTTTTCTTACTTTACAGAGATGGTCATAACTATACTCAAACCAAGAATTAACTCCTGCAATCAATCAAAAACAGTTGAGGTCAGTCAATTTAGCCCTTCATGAAACCGAAAATTTGGAACATTTTTAGTAGTTCAAATTGACTGCAAACGGAAAAAAACATCAATTCAAGGAGAGAAAATGATAAATTGTATACAAGGCCTTTGGCCATCAGTAAGCCGCACTGTGGTCTTTGACTGCAGCCAGTAGGCGAATCCCATAGTGGCTTTTATAAGTTAAGGGGCTTTATAAGTAGTAATACATAGAGTACGGGGTATAAGTCAAACTCCAGGGGACTTTATAAATAAAACTGTATAAGTAGGGGGGTATACCTCAATTAACCAAAATGTAAGGTGCTTAAATAAAACATTCAGTTGTTAATATTTACGAACTCATCTAAGTTTTTAGGTTATTTTTCTCTTTCTTTTTTTCTTCTGGTCGAAGGATTTTTTTTTCTTTCTCCGCAGAACCACACTTTCAGAGGTTTAATGGCGGCTCATAATTAGGGTTTATATACCATCAGGAGATACTATCTAGTCGTCTTCTGAGATTTATTTATTTGTTCGGGTCGAGCTTGGAACAACCGCTGTCGAAGATTTGATTGCGACAGATTTTGTATGTTCGCCGTTCTGGGTTTTATTACTTCGTTGGTTTAATCACTTGCGGCGATCTAATTCCACACCAGGTTAGAAAATTTACCTTTTTTTTTAATTGATGGTTGAAAATCAAGTTCAGATCTCAGGGTTTGGTTTTTTGAGTGGGTATTTGAATTAAAGTTTTGTAATTATCTATGGAAGATGAAAAAATTTGATTTTTTTATTGTTTTAGAAGATTTAGTGTAAAGGGTTGAATATTGAACTTATGAATCTATGATTTAGGTTTTCACATCCTTGTTACAAAGAGATTCTTCATTCTTCGAAGACTTTTAGTTAACACTTGTAACCAAATTAGGTAGCTATGAATCTTAAAGCTGTTTAAGTTTCGTTATTCATATTTATGATTAGTATGAAAAGATCGAAGAGAATACTTAATGCTTTATCCTTCAAACATGAATTACTTTAATTTAAATTATGGGAATTTATGTTCTAAGAAACTAATAATTTAAATTTATCTTTTTGAAAATAATGTCATTGCTTTGTAACTTTAGGACTTCTATGAATGTGTTCAAACCCAAACTTAAAAATATAATGATGCTGTTTGTAAAAGACACGGTAATAAAGATTAATTGACATCTTAATGTGGATGATCTGTTTCATAGAGACTAGAGAGCATATTTCCTTACCCGAAGAATTAGCGCTAATTTAACTTGACAGTTTTGAAAACGGAGCAAAATTGGTTGGAAGGCTGAATTATCTTGTGGTTCAACCACATTTTCCTTGGTAGAATCATAGGGAACCAGAACATAATTGGTAGAGGATTTGCTGCTTCAGCAAAACTTGGTTGGAGGAAGAGGACGCAACGTAGAAAAGGGCACTTGAACTAAGTTGGCTGAGGAGAGATTTTCCATAATCTGTGGGCTAAAGCAATTATGAAAGGGTAATGCCCAAAGTTTGGAGAAGGTTGAGAAGCTCATTTACCAGAACGTTTCCTTTAGATAGACTTAGGATGAGTTTGCTCAGGCCTGGAACTTTGGCTCTAAGGCCTTTCAGTAGTTTCTTTTAAAAAAGGCTTTCAAGTAAAATTCTGGAAATGGGTCTAAATCAGGGCCAAAATTGGGGGTGTAACAGTTAGAGCCAATGTGGAGGGTCTCCTCAAAGTTAATGGCACACGGGGGTAATTGATTTGTGAACCTAGGTTTATTTGTGGTATCAATTTTGATTGCAGGAGAAGAGCTGGTTAACTGATTTCCATGTATATGTTCAATTTTATTTTTAGTTTAATGGTGTCCATGTTGCATATGCAGTTGCAATATAATTGACATGATATCATAAGTGGTGTTTGTCCTAAATTCATAATATTTGTGATCTATCAAGTCAAATTTCTGAGATGTCTTCCGGTCCATGGAACAGGAAGTTATTCACGTTGCTCTGTAATACAGAGTATATATGTTCTGATCTGTAAAACCTGCTTCTAGCAGTACCTGGCGTCTTTGATGTTCTAGTTCTGCAATTAGATACAAATGGCTGGCTTCTTACCTGGGGATCCTTCGCTTCACGGAATGATGGAAAGTGGCCCCTATAACCTCCCCCAGGATAGACAAGAGGAAGGTGGTGGGCGTTGGTATCTATCTAGGAAAGAAATCGAAGAAAACTCTCCATCAAGGACTGACGGAATTGATTTGAAGAAAGAGACATATCTGCGCAAGTCGTACTGTACATTTCTACAGGATTTAGGGATGCGACTGAAAGTGTAAGTTTCCAATTCTTGTAATTTGCTTATTGTAAGTTCTAGTGTTCAGTTTTTGCGGCACCCTTTAGTTTCTTTCTGTCAGTTGTTTTTATTTTATCTGCCTGTCTATAGTTACGAAAGTTATCTTCTGTTCGATGAGTCTCAAAAACATACAGAATCCTTTAGACTTCCATATCTTAAGGTTGTGTTGATAGTTGGGTCATGTAAGACTTATGATAGTTTCACAAAAGTTTTGAAGGTTATATAGGCGACCTGTGTGACGAGCTTAAATACTGAAATATAAGGTTTTGCGGGACCTTGGGTTTATCTAGTCTAGGTTTCTGATATATTAGATTAATGCTGAAAACATTTGACAGTAAACATTATGATAGAGAGCTTAAAAATGTTATGGCGAGATTGTTTTCTCTGTGTTACGGCGACATGCCATTTATTTTTTTGAGTCGTGTCCACACGTTCGGAGACTGACACGCGTGTCAGATACGCAGGACACGGCTCTGTTGCCAAGATATGAAAAAGAAAAGCGGAAGTACCTTAATTACTCTAAAATTTTACACTATAATAGTATTAGTTAGGATATTATTTTAGAAGTTTTACTTAAAAAGTTATTCTTTAAGCTCTATCTTTAGTACAGTTGTAAGGTAGCATACCTTATTAAGAGATATTTCCCCTTAAAAAGATATTTTCTTAGTATTGGATAATACTAAGATATACTCCTGATATTTCTCTTGCAGTCTATGTTAAACTACTTATCTACTTTGTGCAAACCGTGTCCCCGTTGTCTAGTTTTTTATGCTGTCGTGTCAAAGTAACATTGATGAAGTCTAGAGATCAAATAGCTCTAAGCATATAGAACATGAAGATTGAACTCTAAGAACGTAGATAAATTGAGTCTAGGTTGAATCCCATTACATAAACGCCCTCCCTATATAAAGAAACTAGTAAAACGTCAAACATTCCTAACTAGTTATAAAAGTACTGGACACAAGACACTGACAGTCCATGTCTTTGTAACACAGTTTTTTTTTTCCTTTTGGTCTCTTGTTCTTAAATAAATAGTAAAAAGCATGTTCTTCTTTCATATGTCAAAGAAGAAAGATATTGTGTTCTTAAATAAATAGTGAAAAGAATATTCTTCTTTCGTATGTTAAAGAAGAAGATATTTTGTTCCTCCGCATTTTAATGAATGAATCAGTTCTGTTAAAACATGTGTACCGGATTTTTCTGATTGCCACTTACTCTGCCCTAGCTAACTGTAGGTACAGGGACAATACTTTGTCATTGTGTTTATATCTAAAGTAGGTGGCGCATATGATTTTAGATTTATGCTGAAAATGTTGAGACTTGAGAGTATATTACAGAAACCCTAAAAATGTCCAAATGCTGATTTTGTCCCTTGTTTCAAAGAAATGGGAAAAATACCATTTTCTTCTAAACATTAAGAAGAAAGATTTTGTGTTCCTCAGCATGTTAATGAGTGAATAATACTGGTAAAACATATCTACTGAATTTTTCTGATTGTCGGTTTACATGTTTCGGTTGTGCAGGCCCCAGGTAACTATAGCTACAGCTATAATATTTTGTCATCGCTTTTTCCTTCGGCAATCTCACTTAAAGAATGATAGAAGGGTGAGTTATTTTGTTCAATTTCAATAAAATATTGAAACTAATGCATATCACGTGAATTTATTCATGGATTCAGGCCCCAAGGACAATTCTATTTGGTTCATTTTAAGAGCAAGTTCTTAGAAACCTTTTTCCGTGGAGACATAATAACAAGTTCACTTCAGGAAAACATATGCACTCTGCAGCCTAGTTTGCAATTTAATTATAATTTAGTGATAGCTCAGTGTCTGGCACTACGCGGATGTTTTTTTTTCTTCGTATATATGTTATAGATTTCGTTAGTTTGATGTTCTAGGCTTCAAGGATAGCTAATTTCTGAAAGCACAAGATGCATCTAATCAAGTAACTACAGTTTTTCAAACCAAATTAAATTTAAAGCCTTAAGAAATCTGAATTTTTTGTTTTAAGGATCTGGTGAATTTCCAAGTTTTGACCATAGTTCTTTTGTATCCCTCTCTTAGTGTATCCACTTTGTTAAGGGGTTTGCATTGGGTTTTATAAGAAAGGGATGGGTCCGGAGTCTGAACATTTACTGTGTTGTCAAGACTCATATGCAGAGTTTTGTGATGTTGATACTATTCTATTTAATCAACTGCACTTCAGTGCCTAATTATTGTCAACATTTTTGCAGACCATCGCAACGGTGTGCATGTTTCTAGCAGGGAAGGTTGAAGAAACTCCTCGACCCCTCAAAGACGTTATTCTTGTCTCCTATGAGATCATTCATAAGAAGGATCCTGCTGCTGTTCAAAGAATCAAGCAGAAGGTACCATTTGTGGTGCTTTCAACCACTTTATTTATGTACCTCCTCATTCTGCCACGTGTCAACCCGAGGTCGTTTCTTACTTAATCAATACTGTGTTAAGATTTTTTACCCTTCATACTTCATAGGCATACTGAGTGCCGGTAATTTTCCATCAAAAGAAACTAAAGGTACCTAGCAAGTTAGACCTTAGGGATGTTTCATCAGTGGCATACTTGTATACTATTGTGCACAAGAGGAAGGGGTTTGCTTCCCAAGTTTATAACTTGGACCGTCAAATTGATTAATGATTCTTGTTACCGGTGCTATGAAGTTTTGTGCTTAGGATAAACTTCAAAAGCTTGCATTACCTTGCACATGCATATTACTCGTCTGTGAGGGACTAGTGTAGGTAAGAATCATCATCGTCTTGATGAAGGCACGAAGCAAATGATGCTCATCATGCACTACTTGAACAGAATCCTAGTGTGCCATAGGAGTGAAAATACTGTTTGTTGCCTTGTAGGTCGACTGCCTGGTACCTTTTAAGTTTCTTTTTGTACTCAGGTTACTCATTTCTGGATTCTTGAATGCAGGAAGTGTATGAGCAACAGAAAGAACTTATCTTAATTGGAGAAAGGGTTGTACTTGCGACACTTGGGTTTGACTTTAATGTGAACCACCCTTATAAACCTCTCGTAGAAGCTATCAAGAAATTTAAAGTTGCTCAGAATGCCCTTGCCCAAGTTGCGTGGAATTTTGTGAATGATGGGTAAGATAGAGAGCTCCTCTACCTTTCTTTTATCACATTCCTAAGATTGAAGGCATGGCTTTCCATTGATCTCATCCTCTCTTTCTATATATATCTTGTTATTTTTTCTTTTCTCACTGTATAGTGTCATGCAGGCTGCGGACGTCACTCTGCCTTCAGTTTAAGCCCCACCATATTGCAGCTGGGGCTATCTTTCTTGCAGCCAAGTTCCTCAAAGTAAAGTTACCGTCAGATGGTGAGAAGGTCTGGTGGCAAGAATTTGATGTTACCCCACGCCAGTTGGAAGGTTGGTTTTGTTATCCTTCTACACAGCAATTACTGAAACGTTGACTGAAATGTAATGGCATATTTAGAATTTTAGGATTTAGACAAAGTGCATCATTATGTCTGCTATTTGGGTGTCCAAGTGTTTTTGTGCACATACGATGGTCATTCAGATAGTTAACGTTAAAGCTCTCTTTCTCTTTATGGCAGAAGTAAGCAATCAAATGTTAGAATTATATGAGCAAAATCGAATGCCACCTTCCCATGGGAGCGAAATTGAAGGAAGTGCTGATGGCGGCGGGGTTAGTCATCGACCCCCAACAAAAACACACTCCGCCAGTGAAGAACTAGCTTCAGTAAATGGTCATATGCAAGCCACTGGGGTATCTACTGCAAAGTCAGGAGCAGTGCCAACAAACCGACCAGCATCTGACCACTCATATGTCGATAATGATTCTGATCCTGGGAGGAATTCTCAAAATCCAGGTAGTGACCATGGCAGTGACGTGAGAAGTGCTATTTCAGACCATAAAGTGGACGGTGACGTAAAGGATCATCGACTGCTTGAACGGGAAAGTGTAGGGGAGGCTAGAAACAGATCACGTCAACCAGAAGATCAAGAAAGGAATGCTAAGGTGAGTGCTGAAACAATGGAAGCAGGGGAGTGGAAAAATGATGATGCACCATACAAGAGTAGTAGAGTTTTGAGCAAGGAAAGTGGTGGTCCTCTAGGGCAGTCACCACAGGATGCTATCAAAAAGATTGACAAGGACAAACTGAAAGCAGCTATGGAGAAACGAAAGAAATTACGCGGAGATGTTGCACGTAAGATGGACTTAACCGATGAGGATGATCTGATCGAGAGGGAGTTGGAAGACGGTGTTGAGTTGGCAGTTGAGGATGACAAAATCAAGCGGGAGAGGAGGCAAAGCTGGCCTAAACCTTCCACGAATAGGTCTGACCTTGAGAACCCTGGTTATGGACAGGATCAGCACCACGAGGATATTGTAGATGGCCAGTCGGCACATGGGCATGACATTGAGAATGTTGAGGAAGGAGAATTCTCTCAGTTAGAATCTCCAAGATCAAACAACAACAGCAGGAAGAGAAAGGCAGGAAGCAGCCCACTGCCAAACAAGCATCAGCTGGATGGAAAGCAGCAACGCCATGATTACAATGGGCCAAGCTACCACCATAGTCACACTGAAAGGGACAACAAAAGACAAGGGAAAGATCACTGAGAAACTTTTCTTTATCTATTTTATGTGTGAAAATGAGTGACATTTTAAGCTGTATGAACCTTGGGCTTTGATGTTCATGTTTAACCAACTCTGGGATGAGGTTCAAGTAGTAGAAAATCGAATTTGAGAATGATCTTCACAAATACTCAAGAGACCCTTGGTGTCCCTTCTTAGAGGGGGCTTACAAGGAGTCAAAAATCAGTGTAAAAGTAACAAATGGGTTAAGTTATATATAATAAGAACATTAGAGTTAGAAATGCATCAGCACTATAACTTATTCATTCATGATGTAATCTGATTCTTCTCTATTCTTTGTTCGAGTACTAAGCTATAAGCTCTAGAAATGCAAGTCACTTGGTGAGTTGTGAACTTATGATTCATCTCGAGCTGTAGAGATGTATTTTTGCTAAAAAAAGTCCAGCTTTTAAAAGAGAAATCTAATGATGATGTTAGCCGAAAACACTTTGCATGCTTAAAAAGTCAGCTGACAGTGAAGCTTATCTTATTATGGAAAGACAGTGACAGAAGATTGTAGGCGGAATAGTACTTCGGGAGCGTTACACACTAAAGCGAGCTTCCTTTATCTTAGAGACCAGCATCCTACCTTTTATTCCGGGGGAAGATTCTGAATTTAAATGAAATTTATAATAGACTTCACACTGTCCTTAAGAAGATGATGCAGCATAAATTATTAAAACCCATAACCATAGAAAACCATAGAGAAACATTTTAAAATTAATTAGAACATGTTTCTTCTGAGCTTATAAATCACTGATTATCTTTCAACTGGAATGCATAATTGTTGAAGAAATCTCAGATTTGGTCACTAAGTGGCTATTGCTGTTGGGTTCTCAAACTTGTAAAATATCACAAGAAAGTAATTTTCTGGATACCCTTTTCTTTCTAGGATGACATTGATACCAGTTATTGTTTCATTTTTGTCTTCTGATTATTCTGCTCTTGTTCATTGCAGCTTTTTTATTTTGGTTCCTTTTAATATGGTGAGGTTCCATGGATTTATGCTGTTGTTACTTCTGAGCTTTATAAGCTTTGGAGGAGCTGAGAGAAAACTTGGGGATCAGCCTCTTGCTAACGTTGCTATTCATAAGGCAGTGGTTGTACTCCACGAGTCGGCTTACGTCAAAGCTTCTCCATTGATTCTTGGATCTAGGGTAGCTTCTGATTCATATGTATTGGTGTCTTTTACTTTCTCTTCTATAAATTTGAAATGAAATTATCTGTCTAGGCATAATTTTGTTAGAATTTAATAGACAAATGCTTTCACTTGGATAGATGAGATAGCTTTAATTGCAACCCTCTAACTAAGCTAGTTCAGTCCAATGGCTGATAATTTAGTTCCTTTTAGGACTAAATGTTGAATTCACCCACTAATCAGTTGGGAACCAAAATTATGTCAGAATAACACAGGGACTCCCATGGTGAACTTCAGTAAGCTATGTGGAAAATTGATAAATGTCTGAATTGATGCTTATCTTATTGATTGTTACAGGGGGAAAATACTGAATGGGTTACTATTAAGTTTAGCTCACCAAACCCTTCAAATGATGATTGGATTGGAGTTTTTTCTCCGGCTAATTTTAGGTAATACAATATTCTCTTTCTAGCTAGGAAAAGCTCGCTTCTAGTGAGCACAAGAATTGACTTATTTGTAAATCCAAAACCAATTATGTATCGCAATTTGCTTACTTTTTATTTGTTCTGTAACTTCTGCCGTTTTTCTCTTGCTGTTAATTTTCAGTGGAGCCACTTGTTCCCCTGAAAATAAAATGGTCAATCCTCCCTTACTATGCACCTCACCTATTAAGGTTTGTACATTGATTACTGTTTTTATCCCTTTTTTCTCTTTCTCCCAAATCTTCCCCCTAGTAAGCTGTTCCGATATGGAACCATGTAATAGTGCTGTACCTTGAATTGTAAGAGGAAGTTTTAGATGTGAATGGTTCATATGTTCTTATCTTTCTTGCAGTACCAATTCGCAAATTACTCCAGTCCAGACTACAAGAAAAATGGGTCTGGAAAACTGAAACTATGGTTGATCAATCAGAGGGGAGACTTTTCTTTTGCACTATTTTCAGGTGGCATCGCGAATGTAAGTCCATTGCTAACATAAAATGGCTCCCCTGTCCTATAGTTAGCTCTCCGTTTGCTCTACATTCTTATATTCCCTTGCTTTCTTGTCCTCAACATTGATTCTTTGAGTGCAAATATTTGTTGAGCTCTAATGTTCCTCTGATGCTTCCGGATGTTAGATAATTAGCTGATTCCCGATTTGTCCATGATAACAGCCAAAGCTAATAGCAGTGTCGAACACAGTACAGTTTCAGAATCCAAATGCACCTGTTTACCCTCGGTTGGCCCAAGGAAAAGCATGGAATGAAGTAGGTTCACTCGACTCTTACAGTAAATATGGTCCTCAATTAGTTTTCTGTAACTAATCACCTGACATACATTAAATATTATCCAAAGTTTGAATCCCGATCTCCTTACAGAATTTTCAATAAAATACCCTCTCTATACTTCAGATGACCGTAACTTGGACTAGTGGATATGGAATTGACGAAGCAGAACCCTTTGTTGAATGGGGTCGACCGGGAGGAGAGAAGATGCATGCTCCAGCTGGCACGTTGACCTTCAGTCGTAAAATGATGTGTGGTGCGTTACTCTCACCCTCCACTATTTTTTTTTTGTTCGGGTCACTCAAAACTTGCACAATTGAACCCTGGAATCAGATATATCATTTCCATCATCTTCATTTCATATGCAGGTGCACCAGCAAGAACTGTCGGGTGGCGTGATCCTGGATTCATACACACAAGTTTTCTGAAGGAATTGTGGCCCAACTCAGTGTATGTTAGATTACTTGTTTTTGTTGAGTTGTCAGCTCCTTCTATAAAGCAGAGTTTGAAATATGGTCTTTATGAATCATTACCTTTCTAAAAACAAAACAAAAGCAGTTGTCAGTAGCAAGAGCATAGAAGGGGAGTGGCATTGGGGCATTCAAGTCCAGGCTGCCATTTACTGCAATAAACTTTTGCTTAGAACTTCATTCCAAAGTTTATATAGTGTTTTCATGGTAAATGCATCAACTAATAGGCGGTGGCATGTTTAATGTCATTGAGGTTCAATTGAATAACATATCTCTCTCTATGAACTCTAAACTTTAACGTGTCTCTTAGCATTTGTACAAACTGGGACATAGGTTGTTACCAAGGTAATTTGTATTGTTTAAGTGCATAATTGTAGGGTTTTTGATGCAGATATTTGTACAAACTGGGACATAGATTGTTCAACGGCACTTTCATTTGGAGTCAGGAATACCAATTCAGAGCATCTCCTTATCCTGGTCAAGACTCCGTACAACGTGTTGTTATTCTTGGCGATATGGGAAAGGTTTGATCTCCCTCTCACAGCTTCACTACTTGAGATGATATTTTGTTGCCTTATCGTAGTTTACCGATATACTGGGTACTCTAAGATGACTCGGTTTATATGTACATATAACCCTGATTAATGTAGATTTATTTGTTCAGGCCGAAGCTGATGGATCAAATGAATATAACAACTATCAGCCTGGTTCACTTAACACCACCAGGGAGATTGTTCGGGACCTGAAGAATACTGATATAGTGTTTCATATAGGAGATATATGTTATGCAACTGGTTACCTCTCACAGTGGGATCAGTTTACTTCACAAGTTCAGTCTATTACCTCGACTGTCCCGTACATGATTGCAAGGTTTGTCATCCCTTGACTTCTTTTATATCTATCGCCTCCTGGATAGCTTCATTTGAATTTTCTTGAATGAATTAAGAATATAAGTAATGATGTTTTCGGTGCAGTGGAAACCACGAAAGAGATTGGCCTAGAACAGGATCCTTCTATGGGACTATGGATTCAGGTGGTGAATGTGGTGTGCCAGCTGAAACCATGTTCTATGTTCCAGCTAAGAACAGGGCTAAGTTCTGGTATAACATTTTAAGACAACTTCACAAGCTTCATGTATGCCATGATGAGCAATATAACTTCCCTTATAAGTCTATAACCTATCATGTTTACTTGTCATTTCTCTATCTAGGTATTCAACCGATTATGGGATGTTTAAGTTCTGTATAGCTGATACAGAACATGATTGGAGAGAGGGTACAGAGCAATATAAGTTCATCGAAGAATGTTTAGCATCTGCTGATAGACAAAAACAACCATGGTTGATCTTCCTCGCGCATAGAGTCCTTGGATATTCTTCTGCTACCTGGTATGCTGAGCAAGGATCCTTTGAAGAGCCAATGGGAAGAGAAAGTCTCCAAAAACTATGGCAGAAGTACAAAGTCGATGTAGCCGTGTATGGCCATGTCCACAACTATGAAAGAACTTGTCCAATCTATGAGGTAATAATGTCCAGCAGGCAGCGGACTGAGGATTGTTTTATTGACCATCTTACTCTTCGTAGTTCGAATAAGATGCTGGATTTTGTTTGCGTAAATTTGCTGAATCCACCAAAAGCACCACATACAAGATGTCTCCCTTTTGTTAACATGTATGAAGTTTTATATCAGAAACCAGACCACTGAGCATCAGTTTTCTTTTTGCAGAATATTTGCACCACTGATGAGAAGTCGCACTATCAAGGCCCTTTAAATGGAACCATTCATGTTGTTGCTGGTGGTGGAGGTGCCGGACTTGCGAAATTCACCACTTTAAATACCAAGTGGAGTGTGTTCAAAGACTATGATTATGGCTTCATCAAACTTACCGCATTCGACCATTCAAACCTTCTTTTAGAGTACAGAAGGAGCAGCGACGGAAATGTTTATGATTCTTTCACTATATCTAGAGATTATCGAGACATTCTGGCTTGCACATTTGACAGTTGCCCAGCCACTACCATGGCTGCTTGATATATGTAATTTTGATGAAACTGATTTAGAGCTTCCAAGAGAGGGTGAATCTTGTTTTTTTTATTGACACATAGGATTTTACACCCTCGTTTGGCATAAATCCATCTCCAACAGTAGGGTCCTATAAACTATAAGGTGTTCAAGAAAGTGTTATCTACACCTCCGGCTCCATCTCCACGTCATATTTTTACACTATTTTTCTTAAAAAATTCTATATTTTTACACTATCTACCCCTTTATTTATGGGGTCATATTTTTACACTATTTACTCTATGTTTAGACCCCATAAATAAAGGGACTAAATTAAAAAGCCACATAGGATTTTTTGCACCTACTATTGGAGATGCTCTTAGGACAGTTGTGATTCACCGGGTGTCCGAATAATGAAAGTATAAAACCACCCTTTTGGTCGCTGGTTTAAAATTCCCCCGAACGATAATGGGCTCGTGGTTCACTGAGCATTTGTGTTTTAGTTTATTCAGACCCTGACTTGCGATCTGACTCAGATCTAATCTAATCCCTGACCTGTTTGAGTAAGGGAATAAAATGTCCTTGTGGACCAAGCCATCGATTCACATATTTTTGAGTCAGATCTGTTTCAAAAAACAAACATATCGAGTCAAATCCAGATGAGTCGGGTGATTTTAATCAAATCCGGTCGTGTTAGATTCAGACTAGTCAGATCCAAAAACAAAAAAATATATGATGTTAATCCAGAAGTAGATCGACATCAAATGGACTAACAATCGACTTATCGACATACATGAGTATCCAATCATATATTATGGGAAATTCCGATTAGTAAATTAATCCCTAAGTTTCTAAATAATAAGCTGGTTTGTGTGCAATACTCTCCAATCCATAAAAGTGTTTTAGATTTGCACAATCCTTAAGACAAGGAAGAAGAAGAAAGTTTTTTTTTTCCCTTATCTATCTTTATGTGTGTAGTTACCTAAAATCAGTGAGAGGCTAAAGTGGGATTCTAGGGTTTCTGAAAGTGGGAGGTTGAGCACGAACAGTCTTCGCCTAAACTGCACACAGTGGCCGTTCAAAGGCTGCTTCAGTCACAAGAGAGGTTAGGGAGGGAAGCAGATGAAGAGAGAGATCATCGAATTCTAGGGTTTGAAGAAGAATTGGTCTGAGAGTTTATGAGAAAGTTGTCCGTTAGCTTGGAGAAATATAGGACCTATTTATAACTGAATTCTCTAATCTCGGGTCGGTGAAGATAGGGATTGCTTGTCTTGTGGAGCACTTCTCCCGTCTCTTCAGGAATAGATAAAGATAAACTAGGTTGAGTTTATCTTATTATTCCACCGCCTTTACTCTCTTCTGCGGTGAGAAATAGGCTGGGTATTTCTCACACGTTCCGTAGACCGCTAAACCAAAACCCTAATTGATATCCCGCATTTGTGTGAAGCTGAGTCAACCTTTGTGATGATGTGTCGAGAGAGAGAGAGAGACATTCTCTTTAGCCGAGTTGGCCAAGATAGAGAGATATTATCTGATTTTTGAGAGTGACTAGGATGAGTCACGTGAAAAGGCATGAAATGCCTCATAAATCGTGTGTAGAGTGTGAAATGAGCTGAGATTGAGCTCTGACTCACAATGGCCGGTCACATACGTCACATGGAAACCGTATTATTGCTTGTGGGTCCATTTGTTGAGCATGCAGAGCTCAAGGGAGCTTATCCACG
Organism: Papaver armeniacum; assembly: GCA_023531295.1. Taxonomy (NCBI): domain Eukaryota; kingdom Viridiplantae; phylum Streptophyta; class Magnoliopsida; order Ranunculales; family Papaveraceae; genus Papaver; species Papaver armeniacum. The sequence goes on along the minus strand of JAJJWW010017273.1, from coordinate 211,446 downwards.
TTTTTGGATAGACATGCACAGTTTAGGCCCGATTTACTAGCTGTGAGTGTGTTTGAGACGCTGAGAAATAGGCTTGAGCCCTAGGTGAGGCTTGTGCCTGAGTTTTATGCCCGTATGTAACTCTTCAAATGATATGGCTCAGTTCGGATGAGATCATCCGAGGTTCGGCTGACGCGACTGAAGCTGTCTAAGGTTTAGCCGACGCGACTGAGGCTGTCAGAGATTTAACCGACGCGACTGAGGATGTCAGAGATTGAGCCGACATGATTGAGGCCGTCTGATATTTGGCCAACGTGGCTGAGTCTCTTCGAAGTCAGCTAGGACATGTTCAGGAGATAAAGAAAGGCTTGTACGCCTAATAACAATGTCTCTGCGAGACTTCATCTCAATTGTCTTTGACCAGCATATCTTGCAGAGATGTGCTAGGAGTCAATTGTGTCTGTATTCTGGGGCCGACATGACCAATATATCTAGGAAGGATGTTATAGGAGTCTGTCGAAGCATATCTCGCAGGGATGTCCTAGGAATTATTCAGAAACCTCAGTAAGTCGAGTCAGAGCCTAGAGTAGACATGACCAGTGTATCTCGCGATGATGTATTAGGAATCAGTCCTTGATCTCAAATAGGGTGAGTCGTGCTTACAGGAGACATGTATGTCTCCGCTCTGGGTCATAAGTAAGTCGGGGACGTTTTTACGCATCTACAGAGCCTACATGACTAGTAGTATCTCATCGAGGATGTATAATAAGAATCATGGCATCACAATCAGCTGTGTCTCGCGAAGACATGATGGAATTTTGGTTGTTCTGGTTCATAAGTATGACGGGGAAACGTTCTACAGAACCTACATGACCAGCAGTATATCGTCGTGGATGTGCGCTAGGAATCACGGCATCACGACCAACATTGTCTCGCGGGGACGTATACTAGAAATCGTGGCTATGGTTTCCTTGAGGGCCAAGGGTTTAATCTCTCCCATGAGAGTTGAGTTTTGTCCTATGATTTTGAAATGACACTTTTGCCCCTTATCCAAATTTCACCATCTACAATGTGTTAAAATTTCGAATTGACATATCTCACAAACTAAAAGTTATGTATTTGTATATGTTACATTATGAGAATTTCTTTAAAATGCCTCTACAACGAGTATAAACATGACTATCAGGTTCTTTATATTTCTTAAAGAACTTTTTCTAACAACATTAGTTATTAATAGCGATTTATTTGGAAAATAGCATATAAAAATGAAAATGTCAACTTTTTGTGGAACAAAAATAAAAGGAAAAACACCCACTTTGTATGGGGCGGAGGAAGTATTAGATATGGAAAGTAGATATGAAAAGTAATAAATGAAATCTCAACCGAAAAAAATAAATAAATCAAAAACGAGAATAGCACCGAGAGAGATAATATTCAAATATTTTTTTCTCGTCTTTTCATATAGTTTAGTGCACAAGAGTGACTAAAAACCATAGGAATTTTTTAAACGTCCAATGCATTTACTTCATTACATGTTTTTCCTTGGGCTAAACGTGGGTAGATATGCAATACCCCATTTGGCAGGTAGGGTTCATCGAATGAAATATATGTAATAGTTTGTCATTTCCTAACGCTAAGGTCTTTTCAGCATAACTGGCTCCATAGTTCGAAAAAACTCTAACATTAAGCGTGCTCGGGCAGGAATACTCCAAGGATGAGTGACCTCCTGGGAAGCTGTTGTTGATGACCGCTGCGGTGCCCGTTGAAACCTCACACTATCGAATTACCGTAGTTGCTAAGTGGGGATTGTGTTAGAGGTTCGGGTCATCACAATAAGGGTACATTTAAATTTCTTAAAATTTATTGCATTCAAAAATGCGATCAACTTTGATTGTTATCTCGAAAATAATTTCTGAACTAGTTCGGATTCATATTAACTTAATAAAAACAGAGAAACGTTGAGATAAACAATTGTTTGTAATTGAAGATATTGATGAGGACGTGAAAGTACATACATAAGCGAAAAATATACACAATAGAAAAGGAACCAAAATTTGGAGACCAGGTGAACAATTTTTATGTTGGTAATGGACGTGAAAATAGAGTTACATTGCCAAATTGCTGGCTTTACCAATTGTGAACTTTAGGGATTCATGAGTTTTATGGGATGGGAGATGCACTTAGGATCCCGCTTTGAGAAATCCTTTATCATTCCTAAGTATCTGTATAAGATATATGCTTAGGGATTCAAACTGATATTCTCGGCAACGTCGTGGAATCTTTTGGGACTCATGGGTATGTGCTATGAGACGTATGCTTAGAAGGCCCTAATCGACGTTCATGACAAAGTTCTTTAAAGCATGTAATAGTGTAATACCCCCATTTTTTGCACGACGCTTACTCTAGAATGCGTCATTACACGAGATGAAGCGTCATTTCGAGCATGTGTTGCATACTCGAGGATGCAACAATGATGTATCTCCCGATCTTGTGATGCACACTTGGTAAAGTGATGCATCATGTCTCGAAGTTCATCATCAGAAAAGGGTCTACCTCTTATGATGCATCATTGAGAAAATATGCATCACCTCGAACTTGCGATGCACACCTGGTACAAGTGATGCATCAACTTGGCATTACGATACTACGACATTATTATGCTTGTCCCTTACCAAGATATGCGACATTTGACAATGTTTCTTACCAAAGGAAGGATCCTGACGTTATGCATCAACATGTTTTCCCCTTTCCCGCATAACACATACTTAAGGATACGCCATTGAACGAGATGAAGCTTCATCTCAAGCTAGCTTGTTGTAGATGGTGGATTTTCAACAAAGGACAAAACCGTAAAATCACGATATTGCATGCTTTTGACACGACTTTCATGCATGTGATGATTCATATTTTACGAAGCCATGATGAATATGTCTTTCGAAAAGCCTCCACTAGCTGAGCGTTCGATCCCTGGTATTTCATTGTGCCCTCTATGTAGAATAACGTAATTGGGCGGTTCTCCGTAAGATTGAGAGCAATAACGCCTTCAGGACGTCGGTGATACTCACTGTTCCCTGACTACATGAGAGAGACCCCCCTCTACATAGAAGAACGATTGGGAGGTTCTCCGTAAAATTGAGAGTAATAACGCCTTCAGGACTTCGGTGACACTCATTGTTCCCTGACTATGTAGAGATACCGTGTATAGATCCAGGCGGTTCTCCGTAAGATTGAGAGCAATAACGCTTTCAGGTCGTAAGAAAACACCCGTGACTCCCTGACTATGCACCATTTAGAATGGATGTGACGCTAATATCCTTTCTGCAATAGATTAATTCTGTCGTGACATTCACCACTGAATTCCCAAAATGATCTATTTTTGCTCCTATTCCACGGTCGAATCCACGGCTTGATCCCATGGAATGACAATAAACAATTATCTTTTGCTCCGATTTCATGATCGAATCCACGACTTGATCTCATGGGATGGCAATAAACAACTATATTATATTATATCGTTACTCCGATTTCATGATCGAATCCACGACTGATCTCATGGAATGGTAATGGGTAATTTTATTATTCTGAATTCATGGTCGAATCCACGGCTGATCCTATGGATTGATAATAAAAAACTATTCACTTTTATTACTCAGATTCATGAATCATTCTCCACTGAGTTTCATAAATTAGTAATAAATACTCAATAATCGGGCATCTGGACTACCACTGAGTAAGCCCCATGAAATGGTGCAAGTGTACTCGACAATGATGCACGAACGAGCACCCAAATGCACGAATGAGCATGCGAAAATATGGAAAAATGAGGAATCCTGCATAAAATAGGAGAGAGAAAATAATAACATTAAAATAATTGAGAAGCGCCCATGGGCCGGGCCCACAGGCCGGCCGGCCGTGCCTTAGCCGTGGCCGGTCCCATGCTTCCTCCATTATATTTACTTATTTTTGTTGCTTTCATGAACTCATGAAGACTCCTCCAGTCTAACAACTATCCTTATTTGAGCAAAACTCATGGTTTCTCCATATTTTCGTGGTTTCATGAAAAATAATAATATAAAATAGGGAAAGGTGTTGCGGGACCGCGCAACTTAGCCGGCCGGCCATACCCTAGCCGTGGCCTGTCCCACACCTTGCAATCCCTAATCTTTCATAAATTGTTATTTTTCTCATCTTGTGAAACTTCTCTGTTTCAGCAAAAATCATGGTTTCTCCATATTTTCTCAAATATTGCGCAAACCATGAAAAAGCCAAAAGTCAACGTGGTCACATGACCGACTAGGTTACTGACGAAAATATATTAAAATATTATTATTTTAATATTCACAAAATATTGATCAAGCGAGCATACTTGCTCATTCGAGCAAAATCGAGGATTTCAGTCAAAGATCGAACTCTTCTGAAAATCCAAAATATTGCTCGAACGCACATCAGAAAATATTGAAACTCTCAGTACGGAAACACGGACACCATGGTAACACGTGCATGCCTTCTCGACCGACCAAGGTCATCCCTAGGGCTTGCAAAAAGCCGGTCCCACACGTTTTCACACTTTTGACCTAATTTGCGCAATCGCTCATATTAGGTCCAAAGACTCCAAACTCTTCACAACCAACTCGGAGTTTGTGCAAACACCCATCACCGGTCCCACGACCACCAAGGGACAGTCTCATGCCACCTTGGTCGGTCCCTCACTTTTTTATAATTAGGTTTTATCACCTAATGCTCAATCCAACACTATTTCAATAAATGATGAAACCGACATTTAATCGTCATTCCTTCACCAACTGGCCAACTCAGGACCCTGGTGTATGCTCGCTCGAGCAATTGGGCATCACATGGACGTCCATAGTCCCATGTGGTCGGTCCCTCCTTCACTCATGACCTATTAATTCGTCGACTAATGAGCAATTGATCAAAAATTAGGGTTTTCGAACAAACGCTCAACAAATCATTATTCTGAGCAAGTTCAAACACTAAATAAATTTATGTTGATCCATCAAGCAACACGCGGATTAATTATATAATATTCGGTAATCTACCAATATTTTAATTAATATTTTATTGGGTCACGTCACCAATAAATAAATAATTCGTCGAATTGAGCAATACTTGCTCAGTTGCTCGAATATTGAGCCACTATCAATATTTAGTAACTTATCAGTAATTCATCGAATTGAGCAATACTTGCTCAGTTGCTCGAATATTGAGCCACTATCAATATTCAAAGAACTTATCGATAATTGGTCGAACCGAGCAATACTTGCTCAATTGCTCGAATATTGATCCAATCATCAATATTCAAGAATTTGTCGAATTGAGCAATACTTGCTCAATTGCCCGACTATCAATATTCGAGCAATTGAACAATACTTGCTCAATTGCTCGAATATTGATCCAATCATCAATATTCAGTAATTTGTCGAATTGAGCAATACTTGCTCAATTGCCCGACTATCAATATTCAGTAATTCACAATACTTTCTCAATTGCTCGAATATTGATCAAACCATCGATATCCAGTAATTCGTCGAGCAATACTTGCTCAGTTACTCGAATGTTCCACTGAGCAATTCGTCATTCATGCTCAATTCAACAAAACCTAGACTCATTGCACGTCTGTCATGCAGACTCCATGATTCGTGAGACTTCAATCACGTCACATGGGGGATATCAATTAGGGTTTTGGTCTGGCGGCCTACGGCACGTGGATTCATCCACGATGAGAATGTGAGTAAGTGGTGCAATGGTTGAATGAGTTAGCAAAGTAGTGGGTGGACGGTTAACCAAGTCTCCGCACGACCTGGAACTGGTTTCACCACGATCTTCCACTTTCCCACTCTTTCACTCAAGAAACCGTCACACTTACAGGGATCAAGGTGTTCATCATTCTTGCTATATAAATAAGTCCAAATCGAGGACAACATTGGATTATCATCATCCGTCAACAACTCGATTAAAACTTATTCACGAAACTCAACTTCATCAGTTCATCAATTTGGAGAAACCTTCAACACATCTACAATCCTTGATCATCATTGATCCCACACAATTCTCAGCTTCCTTCATGCAGATCAACCCATCTCCCTCTTTGCGACCGAATTGACTCTGGAACGGCCATTGACTTGGTTTAGGCCGGAGTCCTACAGATTGATCTCTCAAATCTAAGCACTCCCTTTGCAGTGCATCTGTGTGAGATTCAGCAGTTTGCTCGGTCGAGGAGTCTCGACAACACGCTCGACTCTCCACTTTCCTTAAAAACCAGCAAACCGTTTTTCCCCATCCACACTTGTGAAGGTTACTCAGGTATGTATCATGGTGCAAATGCATCAATCTTCGATTATGTTGTGAACTCTGGATACATCATTGATGTTAATGATGCATCATCTCAAAGTGGTGATGCACATTTTGTAACAATGATGCGTCTTATTCGAAATTCATCATTTGGCAATAATGCGTACTCTGTGATATATTGTTAGAAGAATTTGGTGTCCATTTGGCATTATGATGCTAAGGCATCATTATGTTCATCCCTTACTCAGATATGCATCATTAACTATGTTTCTTACAATGGAGGCATTATACTTGCAGCTTACAAAGTGGCGCTACATTGTGCTATGTTGCTAACCAAGGATACAAAATTAACATGTATCATGTCGCGTAAAGCAGGCGAGAATGGTTATATGACCAATTGTTATAGCATTTCTCGGTTCAACTCACAAGTTTTGCTATCCCAAACTTGTTTTCAATGGTAATTGAAAAAAAACTATATTCTGATTTCTAGTCTACCAAAGTCAAGTCTTGGACTAGAATTAGGTCATGGTAGTTGAGTATCAGATATCACTGAATAACCCTCAAAGATTGGAAACTGAAGAACAAACGAAGAAATTTGTGAGAACTTCATCATCAAATAGCTATGTGAAGGCTTCCCTACCATATTTACTTATCGTATCTACCATTCAATATTACGAGACATTTTCGTATGATTTAGTACATTTAATATTATTTCAAAGAAGAAATTTCGAGTTCCAGATTGTCTTGGTGAAACTCTCGAAATATGATTCAAACAATGGATGCTCATAGGTCCTTAGAAATCTTAGTTAGAACAACTTATAGTTCATAAACTATTTTTGTTCGAGTTGATCATTTGGAAATTTGCCAAGCAACAATGCATACTATCTATGCACATTAGGAATGTTTTAAATTTAAGAACTAGAGAATTTCATAACTGCTTATCACAAAGTTGTCGCTCTGAATTCTGCAAAATGTAGAGGTTTGCAAACCCTATTTATAATTTGCGTACCCTTTAAATCTGAGTTCGGAAACGAGGGAAGGTTTGCAAACCTGTTTGCATACCCATATGATCTTACTTGGCACAGTGGTTTGCAAACCCGGTTTGTAGACATGTCATGTTCCAGTTTAGCGGAAGGTCACGAACTGTCTTACATGACTATATTCTCTTTTGCTACAACTCTCATAGACATTTCTAAGACAACTTTCTTCACAAATAATTACTTTAAGATTATGGATCATTGTTTAGTCTTGAGTGTTATTAAACATCGTTATTGCTAGTAAGTTCAAAGGTTTACTTAGCAGTTATGAACTATCATTGTGCACGGTTTAAAAACTTCAAACCATAGTGCATTTTTTTCCTGTGTAATTTCAAGGCATACATCTCACATGCTTACATTCCTAATAAGAGTTTTATCTAAACTGACAAAGCATTTTGAAAAAGCGGGGGGTCTACCAACCACACCCAATATTCCCTTAGCAATCTGTATGGACTAACTCCAATATAATTCTGAGAGCACCAACTAATGAAGCGAGCTCAATCAAGAAATATATCCAAGAGTTATATCTCTGTTTCTTAATGTAATCAGCAAATCAAACAGATAGAAATCCGTGAACCTGATTAATATAAGAAACAACTTGGACGGTATCAAAAACCAATATCCAAGTGTCAATCAATTTAATCAACAACCAAAGGTTGGGTTCCCAATTGATTGAACTTACGCATTGTTAGAGCACTTCTAGGTCGAACTCGCAAGCATTGCTATCTCAAGCTTGTTTGTCAATGTTAGTGATCAAAACTATAAGTCTTGATTTCTAGTATACTTATAGTAATGTCTCGGACTAGGATAGATTGTGTAGTTGAGCATTAGACTTCACGACGTTCATCAATTGGAGACGAAGAAATACTAAGGAGAGCTTGTGGAACTTCATCAACAAAAGGTATGTGGAGACTAAAACTCATCTATCACTTGGAAAGTCTATTTCTACTCTATCTTCTATATTGAGACAAAAGTCGTATTACTATATAGTTATCGATTATAGGCATTTGAGATTTCGATCTGAGATTAAATCGCTTACATATTTCTCGGAATATGTGTTGGTAAGCTTTCGCTTCAACCAAGTTTATCTTATATTCTTGACGAAAGTCAAAAGATGATCATGTGAAAATCGCCGAGTAACATCTTACATGGTTTGTGTGATACAATCATTTGGTGTAGACTTGGAATGTTTCGTTATGATTATTTCAATAACTTGAAATTGCTTTGATGCTAATAGTGTGTGAAAACATCTATCGTCATCCTCTAAGAAAGTTTCCATGATTGAAATAAGAGTTTAGAACTATTGGATTATAAACATAGTGTGCATTCTTGCATGTATGTGATCCATGACCGGAGCTAAAGTATGCATACCTGTATGCGTACAAGTAGTTGTGAAATTCCATGTACCAAGTACACATACCGGTACGCGTACTTGGGTAAGGTATAGGTCCGAGAATTTCTGTTGGGTTTTGGAAGTGCACTAAGGTATGCGTACAGGTTCGCATATTGGCGAACCCATACTCAGACCGGCTACTTAAGTATGCGTACCCGTTTGCATACTTGAGTGCTTAAAGTTCTAAAATCGGTTTGTTCATGAACTAATATATTTATATATTAAGGAATGCATTCTTTGCAAACCGTGGCTATAATGTTCATGAATTGATTCGAGTGAATCAAAACGATTTTGCTTCGATTGTGTTCTTGTATACTTCTATGAGAATATAGCAATTGAACAAATCTTTAAGTAGTTTCATTTGAGTCATTTGAACTAGTTATGGTTAAGATGAATAAAGTCTACATGAGAGTGTTCATATAGCTAACCTCGGTTAACTATGGTTGAGCAAACATGGTGTACACGTTTAGGTACGGTTACATAAACCTAAATGAAGGTACATTTTATTTGTGTATAACAAGCTAAGTTCGATCTAACAGTTGAAAGATATTAGCTTGATTTTAATCAGGTTTCATCTAACGGTGAATATTGAATGCTTTGTTACCAAGGTAACTTAGATTGCAAACCCTGATTTGAAAACTATATAAAGGAGAACTATAACAACTGGGAAACCTAATCCCCACACCTTCTGTGTGATACTAGTTGTATAAGCTAGAGTCGATTCTCCTTTAACCTTAGGTTTTTCACGAAACCCTATAGGTTAACGACTTGAAGACTTCATTGGGATTGTGAAGCCAGACCCAACTTTTTTATTTTTAGTTGTGCGATCTGATCTTGCATCTTCTATCGTATTGAGTACTATCTTCTTTAAGATTGGCTTGAGATTTATTCTCCGATAGGCAAGATAAAAAGTAGTCACAAACATATTCGTCTCATCGTTTATGATTCCACAATATCTTGTTTCGCTACCATACAATTTAGATTATTGTGAGGTGATTGATATTTCTAGGTTTTTCTGCGGGAATATAAGTCCGATATATCAATTGGTTCCTGTTCACCTTGACTTATCAAAAGACGGAACAAAACTCGTAGGTATTTCTGTGGGAGATAGATTTATATATTCCTAAAGACTACCAGTCCAAAGTTCATTGGTAGTAGGCTAGTGTCTGTAGTGGCTTAACACAATGTGGTGTTCAAATCTGGACTAGGTCTCGGGGTTTTTCTGCATTTGCGGTTTTCCTCGTTAACAAAATTCTTGTTAGAGCACTGCTCGGTCGAACTCGCAAGAGTTGATATCTCAAGCTTGTTTGTCAAGTTTAGTTGCCAAAACTATAAGTCTTGATTTCTAGTCTACTTATAGCTAAGTCTCAGACTAGGATAGTAAGTATAGTTGAGCTCTAGACTCCACGGCGTTCATCATGCAAAGACGAAGAACTACTAAACGAACTGGTGGAACTTCATCGACAAAAAGGTATGTGGAGACTTGAACTTATCTATCACTCAAAAGTCTATCTATTTATCTCCTATATTGAGACAAAAGTCGTATTGCTATATAGACTTCGATTATACACATTTGCTATTTCGAGCCGAGTTTATCTCGCTTATCTATTTCTCGAAAAATGTGTTGGTAAGCTTTCGCTTTGGCCAAGTTCATCTTTACTCGTGACGAAAGTCATGTTAATTATTTCAATAACTTGAAAATCGCATTGACGAAAAATATTTTGTGAATAACAACTATATAACGTCCTCTAATAAAGTTTCAATGATTGAAATGAGAGTTTAGAATATATATAACCATGATTGTATATAAACATTGTATGTGACTCATACTTGTGTAAGTCCAAAATCCTTGAACCAAAGTATGCGCACTTTCATCTTTTAGGATGACCGCTAAAAGTCTGCGTGCCCGATGCGCGTCATCGTCCGGAAGTTCACATCCCGTGAATTTCTGCCGGAGTTTGTGAATTAAAAACAAACTCAATCCGGGTACTTAAGTATGTGTACAAGTATGCGTACTTAAGTAGGTTATTTTCTAAAACCGGTTTGTTCATGAACTAAAACATTTATATAATAAGGAATGCAATCTTTGCAAACCGTGGCTATAATGTTCATGAATCGATTCGAGTGAATCAAAAACGATTTTGCTTCGATTGTGTCATGTATACTTCTATGAGATCTAAGCAATTGAACAACTCTCTAACTATTTCCTTTGAGTCATTTGAACTAGTTATGGTGAAGATGAATAAGGTTGATATGAAAGTGCTCATATGGCTAACCATTGGTTAACTATTGTTGAACCATTGTTTAGCCATATGAGCACTTTCATATCAACCCCATTCATCTTCTTTATTATAACTAGTTCAAATGACTCAAATTAAACTAGTTAGAGAGTTATTCAATTGTTTATATTCTCATAGAAGTATACAAGACACAATTGAAGCAAATCGATTTTGATTCACTCGAATAATTTCATGAACATTATAGCCACGGTTTGCAAAAGATTGCATTCCTTATTATATAAATGTATTAGTTCATGAACAAACCGATTTTAGAATGTAACCTACTTAAGTATGCAAATGTGTACGCATACCTAAGTAGCCGGACTGAGTTTGGTTACGCCAGTACGCGTACGGGTACACATACCATTTCACTCTTTCAAACTCCAGCAGAAATTCACGGGACCTAGACTTATGCCAGTACGCGTACGGGTACGCATACTTAGTTCCCAGGCATTCATTCACCAACCAGTACGCGTATGGGTACACATACCATGGTTCCCGATTTTGGAATTTATACAAATGTGAATACACACTATGTTTATATCCATTCATGGTTACATGTTCTAAACCCTCATTTCAATCATTGAAACATTCTTAGAAGACGACAATAGTTGTCTCACACTAACTATTAGCTTCAAAGGAATTTTCAAGGGATCAAATGATCAGTACGAAACATTCCGAGTCTACATCAAATGATTGTCACACACAAATCATGTAAGATGTTACAAGGCGATTTTCACATGATCATCTTTTGACTTTCGTCAAGAATAAAAGATGAACTTGGTTAAAGCGAATGCTTACCAATACATATTTCGAGAAATAAATAAGCGAGATAAACTCGGCTCGAAATACCAAATATGTATAATTGAAGTCTATATAGCAATACGACTTTTATCTCAAATAGGAGATAGAGTAGATAGACTTTTGAATGATAGACGAGTTCAAGTCTCCACATACCTTTTGTTGATGAAGTTCCAAAATTTCCCTTGAGTAGTTCTTCGTCTTCATTCGATGAATGTCGTGGAGTCTAAAGATCAACTACACTTACTATCCTAATCCGAGACTTAGCTATAAGTAGGCTAGAAATTAAAACTTATAGTTTTGGCAACTAAACTTGACAAACAAGCTTGAGATAACGAACGCTTGCGAGTTCGACCGAGCAGTGCTCTAACAATCTCCCCTTTGTCAATTTTAGTGACAAAACTATCAATACATATGGAATACAAAATAAATAAACTTTGTAGCTTCTCATCCAAATGCTTGATCTCCTTGGCTCTTGAACATTACTCGAAATCTTCGTCACTTCCAAGTACTCCAATGATTCTAATATGTTCAACTCAGCATCATCGTTGTTGAAGATCCGTAGCTATAACAATGAGAAAACAATAGCTCTCAATCATTGTTATATAGTGTCATAGTATTATTGCACAGCATCAAAGTTCAATTGTATCACAACTTTGACAACAATACTATGGTTATCACTCCCCCTTAGTCAATACTTCATCTCACATGAAAACCACTCCCCCTTACATAATGATCCGTAAACCATATGTATTTGTAGTGTGAACTACACATTAATTCTCCCCCCTTTTGTCAATATAAATTGGCAAAGGTACGAAAACTAGTGGGATCCTAATGAAATTTTCATAGAGATACTTCATGACCAAAAGAGAACAACATGTCAAATTGTTTAGATGCAATCATATAGCCGAAGCTAAATGCATTCATCAAGGAGTTCATAAAGATACAAGATAACCCCTATAATATTCCACGGACGCACTCCCCACAAAGATATGGAAATTAAGCACAAGTTAAAAAAAATGTGACAGCCCGGATTTTAGGACTTCCAGTGGACACGGATTTGACCTTGTGGGTCGGGTCCGATCCAGCTAGCAAGTCCAAATTTCCGGACCGCCACTCGTGTAGGACCAGATTTTTCGTTCCAAAATACAAAACTCGACTCAAATGAAATATAATATTACTTTTAAAATTACAATATTGTAAAATAATAATTACAAAATCAAAGTATATTAAAACAAACCAACGCTCTGGTTTAATTCAAAATGCGCAAAGCCTAAATCCCCATGATAAATAATACTTTCTTTTACGGCTAGTGTTTCTTCATTCTCTGTGGAAAAGGGAGAAAAAGGGGGTGAGCAAACCACGGCCCAGTAGGAAGTTTCCAAAAATAATAGAGTGCATCGCAAAAACAAACAAATGCAACAGATACAATAATTAAAATCATGGACAAAAATTCGCAATAATACTTACGTCATTCCCAATCACAAGTACTTAACATTTTCTCAATCAAAATCTTCAAACTTAAATCCTAGATCCTTAATCTAGTTGTCAGAGTTATTCTGGTAAACAAACCACTTTTTTCCCCGAACAGTCTTCTTTTTCTTTCTTCAAATGATTCTTAATCTTGTTGTCAGAGTTATTCCGGTAAACAAACCACTACTGTTCCCTGAACAGTCTTCCCAGGGTAGCCACCAGTGGTGGGATGCCATAAAGGCCTGCCATTTCAGCAGCAGACAGATACATATTTTCCCATAACTCATTTGTAATCAGTAAGTACACTTAATCCTACACGCACCTACCATGTTTAGAATCCCAAAGACTTAATCGAAGTAAGATCCATCCACTAATAAATTAAACCCACTTTCGCAAATCTAAACTCAATTCCGTTCACTAATAATCTAACACATTAAATTCACTATCACATACAAAAACTAATACTATAATGCATCAAGTTCATTTTCAAAAGAAATAAATAAATCAATCAAAAAACTCAATAATTATGCATTAGTATAAATATATAAAATTTCATAATTAAAGCAGATTATACAAAAACCACATAATGAATTTAAAAACAAACATGGTGTTTATTAGTGTGGAAATCCAAAGAAATCAATATAACTTTAATGCTAAAATAGGTTTTATCTGATACTAGGTAGAAACCCCCTACCTCAAATAGCAATCCACAAATCTTGTTGCAAGAACAGACACCTTTTCTTTCCAAGAAAAATAAATATGATGCTTTTGTTTTTATTTTTTTCTATATAGACCAAACCATGAGAAGGAGGTACTGAAAGTGATGGGTAAAATAAGGGTTTAATTTTCTTTTTTGTTATTGTAAAAGAAAATCAAAGAAAGAAATAGAAAGATAGAGATGAAAGTGATGGCTCTTTTGTTGTTTATGAAAGTGGGAGAAAGAGAAAGGAAAAAGAGGACGGCTACTTTTTCTTTTTTCTAACTTTTAGGTTTTAGAAAAAGTACAAATGATGAGTATATGATTATTATTATTTTGATGAAAACAAGAATTATATTACTCAAGAAATATAGTACAACATGTTTAAAATCTCATTTTTATCAAAAATATTGGAAATAACACTAGATTGTAAAACCTTGTGCTGAATGTGAGAGAACCTGTGCCGAAGATGCTTTACTCTAGCTTCTTTTGCTATGTGGTCCGCTGCAGAGTTATATTTCCTATTTATATACTTTACCTGGGCTTGCTGAAGTTTCTTCAGAATTGAGATCACTTCTTGTATGGTGTTATCCGCCAATGATGAGTATATGATAACCCTAAAATATAAAAAAGAGAGAAGACTTTATTTGTCCCACACGTGAAATGAAGGAAACGAAAGGGTACATTATTTATATGTCCTTACTTTTGAAACCCAATAAATATATCCTTATACAACAATAAATATGTCCCTACTTTTTAATAACCTTATCCATTTAAAATTAGATAAATATTATTTTTCTTTATTTCAAAATAGAACAAATTTCTTCACTCACCACTTCACCACCAACATTCAACACCATTCCACCACCAACATTCAACAACCACCACCTACCAACCACCACCACCACTAATATTCCACCACCACTCCTTCACCACCACCATTACACCACCACCAGTCCTCCACAACCACTAGTCCGTCGCCGCCACCACCACTAGTCCGCCGTCGCCACCACCACCGTCGTCGCTACCACTGGTTCATATATCTTTGTATCAACAACAGTAGTTGATCCAGATAAAAATAGAACCAACGGTAGAAGTTGATCCAATTTAGGGGATCAACAACGGCAGTTGATCCAAAAAAAAGGATCAACAGTAGAAGTTGATCCAATATAGAGGATCAACAATGGTAGTTGATCCCCTAAATTGGATTAACAATGAAATTTGATCCATGCAAATGGATTGAACTTGGCGTGACTCGAACACGCATCATCTGACATGGAGTCAGTCATGCTACCATTGCACCACAAGTTCAAAATTGGAAGAAATTTACATGATTTAAACTACAAGCATGATTATACTAATCCAAGAAAATATTGTCAACAAATAGGAGTTGAAAGGATCAACAACAATAGTTGACACCATAAAAAATTGGATCAACAACACGA
Source organism: Papaver armeniacum (assembly GCA_023531295.1). NCBI lineage: Eukaryota > Viridiplantae > Streptophyta > Magnoliopsida > Ranunculales > Papaveraceae > Papaver > Papaver armeniacum. Next base: position 196,033 of record JAJJWW010017273.1, on the reverse strand, counting down.
GTTGATCCCATAAATGGATCAACAACAGTAGTTGATCCCATAAAAAATTGGGTCAACAACAACAATTGATCCCATAAAAACATATAAACAACAACAATTTATCATCACCTGTAGCTTCATAAACAACAACAACTTCAAGACCAAGCTCTCCATCTGAAGCTAAACACAAAACAACACCAACAACTCCATTTCTACTTCTATAATCCTATCAACTACACGCCCACCAACTTCAGAACCCCACCAATTTCACCTCTTCCATCTCCAGTTACAATCAAAAACAAATTAAAGAACTACCATACACAAAACACCAAACATCCACAACCACTACAATGCTACTATCTCAAAAACCACACACAAAAGAAACTGAATCCAACAGTTCAGTTCCGTCTTAGACAATGATATATACTGAATCCAACAGTTCCACTGCCAATACCAAAAACCACCACCAACTCTGAAAACAACATCATTACCAGCAAAATGGAAACTAAAACAAAGTTAAACCTTACCAGTTCCAGAATCAACAAACTCGATCTCAATTTGATCGAAATGCACAAAAAAAAATCAAGTTGAATCGGCATAAAATCAAACTTCCAAATCTCTACAACCAAATTAAAAAAATCATACATATTGAATTGATTAATAAATCAAACATGCAAAGATCGATCTCTCTGAAGCTTCAACTTGAAATTCTGAAATTGAAAACCTAAAAATCAAATGGATCTGGTTTCGAAAATCAGTTTTTAACCTAAACAAAAAAACTCGAACATAAAACTGGTGATAAATCTGTTGATAATAGCGGTGGATGTGGCGGAAGTGGTTGTGGTGGCGACGATATAGGTGGCGGTGGTTGGATCGATGGATATGGTGGTTGGGTTTAATTGATTTTTTTCTGACTGAGTTATTAGAAATAACGAAGAAGTTGAAGGAAGGCTAAATAGGGAACTATGAAAATTATGTTTTTAAAGAAATTTTCAATTATGCCATTAGGGGCATTTATAAAGTTTCTAGAGGATAATTGTGTAGGTCCACGAAAAGGTGGGACAATAATTCAATTTCCACGAAACAAATGATGTGCAATAACTAAATATTGCCACACTAATGATAAGGGGCAAATAAAAACACTCTTTATTTCCAACCACCCAAATAGATAAGAGCTAGCCTTTTTTATTATTAACTTTAGATTTAGTTAAATTGTTAGACGTTTTATACACAATTAATAATCATCTTAATTATTTGTTTATTTTGGAAATCATAGATAAATTCAAAAGTAAATATATATTCCTTAAAAAATAAAGTTTTAGATTAATATCCAAAGAAAATAATACAAATAGGTTTTAGACGGGAAAATCATATTAAGAAAATTACGGGGTGTTACAAAAAAGAACTCTCCCCCATAAAATGTCATTCCCGAAAGAACAACAAGAGCGGCCTTACTTTCACAAGAAAATAAGGATTTCTTTGGACATTAACAAATCACATGAAACATGAATTTGTATCCAAAATACTCAATTAAATTAACCTCAAGAGAACCCATGATTAATTTAATCGGAAATGCTCAACATAAGAAAACTTACGGAGCCGCACAGTATTTACACAAAGATGTGGATCAGGGAAAGACCAATATTGCGGAATATTCAAAGATTTATTCTATCTTTCATCACTATTTGCATAGAGACATATAATAGACTTAATCTTTGTAAACAAAAGTTCATCCTATCTTCCATCAATATTTGCATAATGACATAATAGGCTTAACTTTTGTTTGTCAAAAGTTCATTCAATTTTATCAATACTTGCATAATGACATATAAAAGACTTAACTTTTGACCACGCATGGGACAATCATAGTTCACGGACGCAAACACACATATCCCATAACAAGTTGCAATATATAAAACCATAAAGATCAGTACTGCAAAATCATCTTCCAAATAAATTTTAGAATTTAAATAAATAAATCTAAAAACATTGCAAGATGAAAATCGTTGGAAATAACTATGTGTACTCACAATGATGGTTATTCCAAACCCTAGTTATCCTTCTTAAAACACAAGAATAAATTCTCATAAGTAGTTTCCTAGACAAAACAAAACAACTCCTAGAGAACATAATCCAAAAAAAAAAAACATCGGACATGACTAGCAACCGGAGATCGAACATAGACAAGTTCATTAGTTGCTTTCTTCAATTTGTTTTTCAGAAATTCAAGATTCTTTGTTGCAATTCCAAGTTGTTCACGTACGACATCAAAGTCTCGAAGAAGATTTCCCACTAGTTGAGATGACATCTGAACTGGCAGTTTGTTTTCATGATCAACAGCATGGTAGCAGGTTATGAAGACAGGGTTCTCGTGAAACTCAATAGCCTTGCCCTTCTCAACTTCGTCTTCCTTGTTGCATCCATCCATCGTGCACACCACAAAAATTCAGGAGAACTTTTTGATGTTATGGAACGTGTATGTATCAGAAGAGGATGTAACATGATATATATATATAGTGCTTCATATGGAAACCCTAGGGTTACTCGTATACGTTCTGTAACAGGTCAGGTGTACGTGCACTTATGGTTATAAACCAGGTACAAGACCAAGAGAGTAATCGAGCCAAATTTAGAAGTAGTTTTTTGATAAAAAAAAAAATAAAAGACAAATTTACAGACAGTCTTAGCTCAAAAGAACATAAGATAATTGTTGATAAACAACAACTCACCTGTCAACGAAACTTTCAAAGCAAACAACAAAGAAAATATTCTCAAGAGTTATTGATCAAATATATTACAACATGTAATATACTGGAGAAGGGGTCAACAGTAGTAAGATCATAATTAAATATAGAGAAAACAATGATAAAACTAATACAACAAAGACTACTTTATCAAGACAAAATATCTTCTTGAGAATTATGAGCATCCTCCCACAGTTACAAGGAGGATGCTACTCTGAGCAGTCAAGTTGTATTTTCATGAGCATTTTTCTCATCAAGGATATTGACTTCTTCTCTTTTTCCTTCATGAAGATTTTCAGAAAAATCAACATGGTTAGTTGAAAGAGAATTAAAACGAGGAGAACAGGAGATACCTGAAACAACTGCCTTCCTTTCCTTCTTAATGCCCCGTTTAAGTCTGTTTATACTTATCTTGAGCTCCGAGACTCGATTATTGATGTGAATGTAGTCTGGAGCAGACATCTTAGATTCAATACTTTCTTCAGAGAGAGGAAATGAGTTTGAACATTTCTTCTTCCTTCCGATGACTTTTTCTCTTCACTGAATAATTTGAAAAGTCAATCTTCCACATGACGTTCTTCCCTTTACAATTGTAGGCGGGTTTTATGTCATATTTATAATCAAGAATTGGTTCATCACAACACTTTTCTTGATTGCAGTCAAGACCTTTTACTCCAGCAAAAAGATAAATAGGTGTTTGAGGATGAAAACGGTTTCTGCTGATTTCGGTAATTTCGCGTGAGTGGGTGAGAAACTGAGTCTAAACCCTAAACAATGTACTCCAAGGGAGTACTTTAGATTCGAGAGATCAATCTGTACAAATCCGGCCTAAACCAAGAAATGGTCGTTCCAGACTTGCTTCGGTCACAAAGTGAAGGAGAAGGGTTGGTTTTAAGGAGGGAAGCGAAGAAAGTGTTGAGACCAGAATAGTTGATTCTGGAAGAGTAGTTGTTTGACTTGTATCAGAAAGTGAAAGCTAACATATGGGAAAGCTAGCAAGTGGTTTCTGAGTGTTGTATGCTCCTGACCAAAACTTGTTGTTTGGTGGAAATAGGTAAGACCTATTCATAATGAAAGAAACGTTTCACCATTACTCCTTTTATTTACTAACCGACTCATTCTTATGACACTTTCTTGTAACGGGCGTAGTGTACGCCGCACGCTGTAAACCGCCAAACCAATACCCTAATGAGCATCCCCCAGTTTGTGACATGTGTTGATGTCTCGAGAGTTTTCGTGGAAAACGTGGAGCATGTTGCTGTTGCTTGGCAAGTTGAGCTTGGGAGACTTGCCTGCTCGGTGGTGACCCTCGACGGTCGAGATTTTGCATCTTGAGAGGAAGGGTAGTCGTTGATTGTTGCAACCCTTCGTTTTGGCAGCCAGTGTCGTGCATGGCTTTGGCATGTGTTAGGCGCGGCCAAAATTAGGGTTTAGTACAAACTGTGATGTTTGGCTTTGGGCCGCAAGTTGCCATGCATTTGGTCGCGAACTTGTGTGGTTGAGATTTGCATCTCAGATGGAAGGGCAGCCGTTGATTATTGCAACCCTTCGTTTGGCAGCCAGCGGCATGACCGGTCTGGTTTTGGCATGCTCGTGCATGTTTTAGGCGTGGGAAAAATTTAGGGTTTGATACAAACCGTGTAGTTTTGGCATTGGGCCAGAAGTTGCCACGCGTTGGGTGGCGAACTTGGACGGCTGAGATTTGCATCTCAGGAGAAAGGGCAGCCGTTGATCGTGGCTGTCTTCCGTTTGTAGCCTGGCAACTTTGTCTAAATTAGGGTTTGGCATGCTGAAACCCTAATTAGCGCCCTTTACTAGAATCGTCGTAAAATTCTCGTACGGAATAGGATTTTGACGGTCCGCCCATCCATTCGACCGGAAAAGAATTTCATATCTCTTTACGCGAGGATATTTAGGGCTTGAGCTCGTTCGAGAGGTGAAAACAACCCGATAGTAAAACTCAGGAAGAATTCAGGAGGGATGTTGCGGGCCCGAGGTGGCATAGCCGCGCCTATGTCATGGCGGCATGGATGGCATGGCTTTTTGGTATACGCGTTTGGCATGTTGGCGCGGTTTTGGGACGCTAGCGCGTTTTGGGAAGCTAGCGTGTTTTGGGAAGTTAGCCTCTTTTGAGACCGTGGAAGGTTTGGATCAACCTGATTGGTCAATGAAAGTAGGGGACCAGCAAGCTTTGGCATAGTTTAGGCGCGGCCAAAATTAGGGTTTGGTACAAACCGTGATGTTTGGCCTTGGGCTAGAAGTTGCCATGCGTTAGGTGGCAAACTTGGACGGCTGAGATCTGCATCTCAGATGGAAGGTAGTCGTTGATCGTTGCAACCCTCCGTTTGGCAGCCAGCGGCATGTGGTAGGGCCGGCATAGCTTTGGCATGGAGATGTGGCTGGCATGGTCGGCATGCCTTGGCGCGGAGACGTGGCTGGCATGGTTTTCCATTGGCACGGTGGTGCGGCTGGCATGGTTGGCATGCCTTGGCGCGGAGACGTGGCTGGCATGGTTTTCCATTGGCACGGTGGTGCGGCTGGCATGGTCGGCATGCCTTGGCGCGGAGACGTGGATGACATGGTTTGTCATCGGCACAGTGGTGCGGCTGGCATGGTTGGCATGCCTTGGCGCGAGGAAGGGAGCCGTCAGCGTTGGTCGGCTTGGAAAGGAAATGTCAGCATTGGTCGGCTTGGAAAGGAGACGCTATCATAAACTTGGCGCGGGCGCTGGCTTGAGTGCTGGCTTCAGTTCCGTGGAATGATGGCAACTTGCTTCAGTTCCGTGGAAGGATGACGATTGGCTTCCGTTCCGTGGGATGATGACAACTTGCTTCAGTTCTGTGGAAGGATGACGACTGGCTTCAGTTCCGTGGAATGATGGAAACTTTGTCTAAATTAGGGTTTGGCATGCCTAAACCCTAATTAACGCCCCTTACTAAAATCGTTGTAGAATTCTCATACGAACTCGGATTTTGACGGTCCGCCCCTCCATTCTGATCGGAAAAGAATTTCCTATCTCCTCTCTTGGGAATATTTAGGTTTTGAGTTCGTTTAGGAGGCGAAAACAGCCCGACAGTAAAACTCAGGAAGAAATCAGGAGGGATGTTGCGGGCCCGAGGTTGCATAGTCGCGCCCAGTCATCTATTCCCGTTCATGGAGCGAGAAGGAACCTTTATTCTGTTCAAACTCTAGAAACTCCGCCCGCATGAAAAGAGGTATCGACCCTCTTCTGCTTTTTGTTGCTCGTATGGATCCGTGCTTTCGTTTGCAGTGTCTATCCAGTGGATTCCAAAATTTACCAAACTTCATTGCATTCTTGGGATGGATGGATGAAATATATGCTCGGTAACGATTATGTCAGGGCTAATCTTGGAGATTGTAGTTGCGTTGTCGGTCCATCCTTGACTTTAGGTTGTTCAGTATCTGGACCTTCTGATCGCGATGATGATATGTTGTGGATGATTATATGGTTGAAATCTTCCAAAGCCACATGATGAAATAGATGAGTTGGGAGACATTCTGTAACCGATGTGTTGCTATCAAGTCTTCTAGGACTTTGTTCCAAGAGATATCCTTCGAACCAGCTTCTGAATCTTGGACTATCGTGTGGAATGGGATGCGGTGAGCAGTCCCCGGTTATATTTCTGTTAGATCCGATGGCATGGCCGAATATGTGAATGCATCTTTGTGGAGTGCCTTTGGAGTCTTCGATGCACATGTACGGCTTCATGTTGAGAAATTCCTGCGGCTCGTAAAATTTTGGCAGTGATGATGTTGAAATCAGAAATAACCAGGTTGAGGGGAGTGAAAGCATCCCATGATGATAGTCCCCGTGTGTAGTTTACATGTTTATATCCGGTATGGTCGGCGGGTTGACCATGATAAAAGATATCTCCATCTCGCATCCGTACTGGTGACTCTATTACTTCTTCCATGTGAAACTGAAATATGGAGAAGTATGGATTACCTTTGTAGCGGTTGTTGCTATGGTCAAGCTATGGCTGGTATCAACAAATGAGCAGCGGTTCTTGGAAGCAGCTGTGATCGTAGAGACTACATTGTCGTAGCAACAAAATAGGTCGGCTGGAATTGCACGGGCGTCCATGGAAGCAAAGGGATTGGCTGGATACGTAAGCGAGTAAACTGCCCACGGCTACGAGGTTTAGCGAGATGGATCAAAAAGTGTCCACAACTGCGATCCTTGGCTGGATGTGATCACGATCCTTGACGGGGAGGAGTGTGGTGGCTACGACACGATCTTTGGCAGGAAGAAGTGGCGTTGAAGCGGATTCGACTCTTGGAGAGGATGTTGAAGCTTATGGAGCAAAACATTGAAGCTTCGGCTTCGGATCCTGGAGCAGCTTATTGAGAGAATGCTGAAGCGGAGCGTCTTCTGGCTTTGGAAGCAGAGCGGCTTCCCGAGAGAATGTTGAAGCGGAGCGGCTTCTGGTGACGGTTGGAGATGTCACGTTTGAAGAAACGTTGGGGAAGCAGCGGCCCTGGCTCTGGTGACTGGAGGTGTAACACCTGAAGGAACATTTTCTGCGTCGCTGGTGTTGACAGGTGGCATATTAACGTCACTTTTTTAGGAGGCATGAAGAATCTGCGATCCTTGCATTCGCGGCTTGGCATCAATTTTTTTTGGCCATTGAGTGTTGGCGTCAGCGCTGCAACTTTGGCTACTGATCGGTAGCGGTGGCACTGCAACTTGGTCCGTGAGACGGTGCTCTGGCTGGCTATGGAAAAGGGGTATGGCGCTGCCCCGACCGGCTAAGGAATGGCTCATGGCGTTGTTGGCTAGGACGCGAGCTGTTGGCGTCGGTTTGACATGGAGCCGCTGGTGTTGGTTTTTGAAGTGAAGCCGCTAGCATTAGCTCGGCGTGCGCCATCTTGGCTTGGTGAGCCGTCAACATCGGTCGCTCAGCTTGGGACGCGGAGCTGTCGGTGCAATCGGCTATGGGCGGAGAAGTTGTGCTGGAAAGGTGCAAGCTGCTGGCGTTGTAAAGATGTAAGTTGTTAGCGCTGGAAGAGATGCAAGATGCCGGCGCTAGAAGGACGCAAGCTATTAGCGCTCGTATTATTGGCTTTATTTCCATGTCTTGGTGCTAGTGGCAGAGTGGTAGCAATAACGCAGGTGAACATATTCCAGGTACGTATCTCCGTGTTTCTTCTTTCTGTTTGCTCTTCCGTTGTTGGTGCAAACCCTAGCCATAGGCATGTCCGCCATAGTTTTACGGGCGACGCCGTCCTGACTGCGAGAAGTCCCCAATCACTCCTTGTCATGTGATAACTGGTAACTGAGCCGTTTGGTGACTGAGCCATTGATGAAGATGATGAAAACGCTTCTGAAAGTAACGCTGAGTCTTCCTCCAGCGAGCCCGCAAATAAGTCGGTAAGTTTAAGTGTTCTTCTCCTCCTTCTTCTTTTTGTTTTTTGAAACAAAACTAAAACATAATGTCGCAGGGAGGAATCGTTTCCGAAGATGGCCTTGAGGTGGGGACCCGTCATGATGAAGATCCAACCGTGGAAACCGCGCCTGCTGGTGGTTTGGAAATGGAGGTTGATAACACTATGACCCAGATGGTGGAAAGTATTCCGGCGACTGTTGGCGCAATCGTAGCCGGGAATCCACCAGTCATAGATTCAGTTGCGGGCGCCATTTTTACTCCTCCATATTTGACTCCCCATGAAGACCACGTGTTGATTGGAGGCTTCAGTGTACCAGCTAAGCGTGCAGAGTTGTATACCAGGATAAGGGAAAAATACGGACATATTGCCACAACCAAAAAGCTCACTAGCCGATTTGCGTTGGTCAAGCGTGTGGAAGAAGCTTTATCTTCAATTCATCATATGTGCAACGTGACTGGTCACACTGTTTCCGGAGATGTGATCTCAAGCTGGAAGTTTCACCGGGATATGTGCGTAGACTTTGAGTTTAATGCCTCCTGGTTCTGCAAGGGATTTTCCGAGATCCAAAGACTGCAGGCTGAAACGGTTGATGGTCCTTCCGCGGATTTGATCAGTCAACAAGAGATAGAAATCGAGAAGTTGTCCCAGGAGTTAAAGCTGAAGCAGGCGGCTCTTCAAAGCGTGAGAGACATTTTCTCCAAGAAGAACGAGTCGTTGTTGAGTGATTTTCCTTGAGCGTTTTATTTTTCTGAACCTCCTTTCCTTGGGTTTTTTTTTTTTTTTTTAAAAAAGGCGAAGAAACGCCTAGTTTATGGTTCGGTTTTTTCTGGTTTGTTGGACTGATAAATGATTGCTTTTTATAAGAGTTTTGGATTATTTTGGAATAATAGCCTTTTGATCAATTGGTATGTTAAAGTATGAATTTGCGAGTGTAAGTAGCAAATCATCCGGGAAAATTGTGAAACCGTGAATGTTGCACGTGAAGGAAAAGATAAGAAACCTTGGGATGATTGGGTCACCGGTTTCCATGGAAAATGTGAAAATCCAAACGACAGGTTATGTAAATATCATCTGGCAAACTTACTCGTTTTAGGGTCTTTCACCAAAACTGAATTTTCAGGGAGTGAATCTGAGTTTTCACGCGACGCCCTCGTTGTTGTGCGAAGTCCCCAGTCGCTCTTTTGTTATCTGTGGAACACTTTCACGACGATCCATGGTAAGGTGGAGAATCCCTAGTCCTTAGACGCAATTCTCCTGAAACCCATTCGCTGGTAGGATGATGGAAACCAGAGTTGAATTTGTAACCTAGAGATTAATCTCCCACTGTGGTCGCCAATTGTTTGAGGATGAAAACGGTTTCTGCTGATTTGGGTAATTTCGCGTGAGTGGGTGAGAAACTGAGTCTAAACGCTAAACAATGTACTGTAAGGAAGTACTTTATATTCGAGAGATCAATCTGTACAAATCCGGCCTAAATCAAGAAATGGCCGTTCCAGACTTGCTTCGGTCACAAAGTGAAGGAGAAGGGTTGGTTTTAAGGAGGGAAGCGAAGAAAGTGTTGAGACCAGAATAGTTGATTCTGGAAGAGTAGTTGTTTGACTTGTATCAGAAAGTGAAAGCTAACAGATATGAAAGCTAGCAAGTGGTTTCTGAGTGTTGTATGCTCCTGACCAAAACTTGTTGTTTGGTGGAAATAGGTAAGACCTATTTATACAAGTCGTAACAAAACGTACTCTGGTCTCGTAAGAAATGGGAACGACTGAGTAAAGTGGAAGGAGGTGGTAACGGGTAACGCCTGGAATTGATGTTCCATAATGAAAGAAACGTTTCACCATTACTCATTGTATTTACTAACCGACTCATTCTTATGACACTTTCTTGTAACGGGCGTAGTGTACGCCGCACGCTGTAAACCGCCAAACCAATACCCTAATGAGCATCCCCCATTTTATGACATGTGTTGATGTCTCGAGTGTTTTTGTGGAAAACGTGTAGCATGTTGCTGTTGATTGGAAAGTTGAGCTTGGGAGACTTGCCGGCTCGGTGGTGACCCTCGACGGTCGAGATTTTGCATCTTGATAGGAAGGGTAGCCGTTGATTGTTGCAACCCTTCGTTTTGGCAGCCAGCGTCGTGCATGGCTTTGGCATGTGTTAGGCGCGGCCAAAATTAGGGTTTAGTACAAACCGTGATGTTTGGCTTTGGGCCGCAAGTTGCCATGCGTTAGGTGGCGAACTTGTGTGGCTGAGATTTGCATCTCAAATGGAAGGGCAGTCGTTGATTATTGCAACCCTTCGTTTGGCATCCAGCGGCATGACTGTTCTGGTTTTGGCATGGTCGTGCATGCTTTAGGCGCGGCCAAAATTTAGGGTTTGGTACAAACCGTGTAGTTTTGGCATTGAGCCAGAAGTTTCCACGCGTTGGGTGGCGAACTTGGACGGCTGAGATTTGCATCTCAGGAGAAAGGACAGTCGTTGATCGTGGCTACCTTCCGTTTGTAGCCTGGCAACTTTGTCTAAATTAGGGTTTGGCATGTTGAAACCCTAATTAGCGCCCTTTACTAGAATCGCTGTAGAATTCTCGTACGGACTAGGATTTTGACGGTCCGCCCCTCTATTCGACCGGAAAAGAATTTCCTATCTCTCTTCGCGGGGATATTTAGGGTTTGAGCTCGTTCGGGAGGTGAAAACAGCCCGACAGTAAAACTCATGAAGAATTCAGGAGGGATGTTGCGGGCCCGAGGTGGCATAGCCGAGCCTGTGTCATGGCGGCATGGATGGCATGGCTTTTTGGTATGTGAGTGCGGCATGTTGGCGCGGTTTTGGGAAGCTAGCGTGTTTTAGGAAGCTAGCGTGTTTTGGGAAGCTAGCCTCTTTTGAGACCGTGACAGGTTTGGAGCAACCTGATTGGTCAATGAAAGTAGGGGACCAACAAGCTTTGGCATAGTTTAGGCGCGGCCAAAATTAGGGTTTGGTACAAACCGTGATGTTTTGCCTTGGGCTAGAAGTTTCCATGCGTTAGGTGGCGAACTTGGACGGATGAGATCTGCATTTCAGATGGAAGGGTAGTCGTTGATCGTTGCAACCCTCTGTTTGGCAGCCATCGGCATGTGGTAGGGCCGGCATAGCATTGGCATGGAGATGTGGCTGGCATGGTTAGCCATTGGCACGGTGGTGCGGCTGGCATGGTCGGCATGCCTTGGCGCAGAGACGTGGCTGGCATGGTTTGCCATTGGCACGGTGGTGCGGCTGGCATGGTTGGCATGCCTTGGCGCGGAGACGTGGCTGGCATGGTTTGCCATTGGCACGGTGGTGCGGCTGGCATGGTTGGCATGCCTTGGCGCGGAGACGTGGCTGGCATGGTTTGCCATTGGCACGGTGGTGCGGTTGGCATGGTTGGCATTCCTTGGCGCGGAGACGTGGCTGACATGGTTTGCCATTGGCACGGTGGTGCTGTTGGCATGGTTGGCATGCCTTGGCGCAGAGACGTGGCTGGCATGGTTTGCCATTGGCACGGTGGTGCGGCTGGCATGGTTGGCATGCCTTGGCGCGGAGACGTGGCTGGCATGGTTTGCTATTGGCACGATGGTGCGACTGGCATGGTTGGCATGCCTTGGCGCGGAGACGTGGATGGCATGGTTTTCCATTGGCACGGTGGTGAGAGAATTAGGGGTTGGTATATACGAAGATGTTGTCGGTCAATACTAAGGGTTCTGCCGTGGAACATGGCACATGTATATAAAAAAAAGGTACCCTGGTAATTCTTACGTAGGCATGCTGATTGATTCAATAAATGCGCTAGTGGTCATAGTGACGTCATGTCAGATATACATTTTACGATTTTAACCCTAAGCTAAAAACCACCATCAACAACAGGTTTAATTACTTCTTTAGACATCCATACAAGAATGTTATGAAGTTTTTCATTCCTCAGTCAGAAACGACATCTCCTTTCAAGGTAACCTTTGTTTCCGCAATAATAACAGTTGAAGGGAATGTTCTTGACTGTTCTCATATGAGCTGATTTCGAAGGTGGACAATCCTTGTTCATAGGAACGTCAGCTGCTGACTGAGGTTTTTCACTTTTGATGTCAGTGAAGTTTCCATTTAGAAACTTTTCATTAGCACAGACAAAATTGATCTTACTAGTACTTGGAGCGTTTATTCCTTTATAGCCCAGACCACGTGTATCACGATGTTCTTTACATGCTCCCAGCATAGAGGATAATTTTGTAGAGCTAACATTGACTCTTTTTAGATTCTCTTCCAGTGAATTGACCTTATCACGAGCAGCAGCTAGATCAGCCTCCAATTGTTTTTCTCTGGCGAGAAGACAGAATTCTCTGTCGTTAAAATATTTTTGTTGAGAGTCATATCTTGCTTCAGATTCTGCAATCATAACCCTTAAAGAGTTTTCTCAATTTTTTGTTTTCTTGACAGAGAGGTGTCAGATATTCAGCCAAGCAAGTTGTTGACTTTTTTCTTTTTAACATATGGTCAAAAAGCTTGATATATTGAGAGACTTCCTCATCAACATTTTGTCCCTCTTCTGAATCACTTTCATCTGAAAGATCATCCATCTGTTCATCTAGACATTTTTCCCAGTTGAACACAGTTTTAGTCAAAGGAGAAGATATGGGAGATTTCTCAGACGACTCAAGATTTTAAACCAAATCAGAGTGAATCTGAACTGGTGTTGCGTTATCAGAGATAGCACTATTGTTCATAGAGTCAGATCGCTACAAACACAGACTTATGAGGTCTTTAAACGTGTTTGACAGCTCCGATACCAATTGAAAAAGCGAGGGTCTAACAACCACACCCAATATTTCGCTTAACAAACACAGACTTATGGGGAGAATGTAAAGACCCTCAAGCTCGTCAACGCGATTAGACCAATCAATAGACGTTTTAGCCGATAATAACTCGATTAGTTTAACATGAACGTTAATTATTAGGAATTAATCTAACAACGAACTAGATACGAAAATAGTACCGTTGTTTAGATCTCGAAAAGTTACGCGAAATGGACTACTCGAACGTGTCACTCGGATACCAGATGAAGATACTTTATCAATTTGTTTTCGGAGGGTAAAATAGTAATTTTGGTTTTTACCCTTGTGGATGCACGTGTCAAAGCGAGTGGGTGTATCATCAATTTTTGTCGGCCTTATCTCCACTTCACTGAGAAGACTCATTCTTCATCTTTCTTCTCATTCTTTCTTTCTCTCTGTTTCTTTTCTCCGTTCTTCGTCTACGGTTCTTCTGTGAGAGGATTATGAAGTTGTGAAGTCGTTAATCTTAATAGAAACTCGAGGTGATGACTGATGTTGGTGGTGTTCGTATTCGTTGATCGTGAGAAGAAGAAGAGATAATGATTGTAGAGAAAACAGAAAGTTAGGGTTTTTAAGATTGATTTGGGGATTAAGTGAAATTGAAGATGAAATTAAGAATTTCATGATGGGTTTTGCGTGTTGAATATATGGGTGAGAAACTAGTGGATGAATTACAAGATCCAGTGAAGGTTTGAAGAACTGAAGTTAGGGTTTCATGAAAAGAACTCTGATAAGATTTAGAAAGTGATACTGATGTTATAGATCGATGATTGGAAGTGGGTTTAGTCTCAATTAGGTTATGAGGTTCAGGAACAGCTTGAAATTGATGGTTAGGGAGTATGACGGAATCAAGGTTGAAGATTAAGAAGATGGGAATCATCTGTTTCAATTTGGAATTTAATTTAAGGTGGAAGTACAGAGTTGAGTTTACTTGAATTGGTGGCCTGAAATGGTATTGTGTTTTGTACATGTTTTGGTAGGTGTTGTGGATTGAACTGGTGGAAGAATTAGAATTGTGTTTGAGAAGGTGGTGTACTTACTGAGTTGAGAATTGTCTTTCTGTTGAGATTCATGATGTGTGTAAAGAGTTGTATGTATTGGTGGTTGTTGAATGGAGGTTCAGATTAACTAGTATTGTAGTTAGAATTGAGAACCAAGGAATGAAGTTGAGTTGTTGGTGTTGTTGAACTGTACAACTGAAGCTAGAAAGGAAGAAAAAGAGTAAAACTGAATTGAGTTAAGATTGTAATGCTGATGCAGTTTGATGTTAAACTGAGTTGCAGGTGCAACGGGACGGTGATGTTGTTGGTGTTGTAGGAAGAGGGTTATGCAGTTCATTCTTTAGCTGCAGTTGTTGGATTTGGATGTGCAGGGCTAGCTAGAGTTTTATTGTGCATGTGAAATAAGATAAAGTTGAGATTGTTTTGCATTGTATGTCTGAGAAGATAGAGGCAATGGAATAGGTTGAGATGAATGAAGCTGAAGAGATTATAATGGATATACTTTGAAATATATTAGGTGAAAGTATAAGGGGTGATGTTTTAATGTTGGGGTTATGGACTTGCAGAAAATGGAAAAGGAGTTTAGGTTTGATTTGCTGAATGGTTGTAGTAATATTGGTGGGAAAATTGTTGAGCTAAATTTGGCTGTAGTAGTGATGATTGTAGAATCAGTGGGTGGTTCCTTTGGGAGATTGTGACTACTGCAATTGCAGGTAAACTGAGTTTAGTGTTGTAATTGAGTTATGTGTTATAATGTTTTTGTAGATAGAATTTGCTTATGCAATTGAGCTTTGGCATTTGCATCTTAGGTTGGCATGTACAATGGCTTTGGCCAGAATGTATTCAACCTAGCTGACTAGATTTAGTGTCTCTGACTCAGTCAATCTGACTGAGTTAATTGTAAATTTGACTCACCTGAATCAGTCTTGTAGACTGAGTTAGCTCATCAAGTTTTCCTTTCTTGACCGAGTTGACCCTGACCGATTCCCATGTGACCAGGACCAGACCTTAGACCTGACTTTGGACCCTGGACGTTGACCTTGACTGACGTTGACTGTTAGTTGACCCTTGACCGTCACTTTGACCGTTAGTTGACTTAATTGGACCGGACCTTGTATTGTTTAGCGGACTTGGGCTTAGCCCTAGTGTTCCTACTTTGATGTATTGGACCCTTATGGTCCGAATTAGTCTTTGATTTCTTCTACAAGGTTGTAGATATTCAATTGACTTATTGAACGGACTATAGAACCAACCTAATTGGATTAGTAAACTTTAGATGTGTTAAAAATAGATAATGAAGATGTTTAGAACCATAAATGGGCTTAGAACCATTAGATAGATTTCTATGAATCTGGTGTGAGCCTTCTTGGCTAATCTCTTAGAGTACTTGTGTGATTAACAGTTAGTTATTAACAACGATCGATTCAAAGGATGAACCAGTGGACCGTGGATCTCAAGGTAGGCGTGGCCTGTCATCAAAAGAGGTGGGAATCGATAACGAACTTTCTTGTATTCATTATTGTTTTACAAATCAATCTTGGTGTTGTGAAATTCATGCATATCTTTGTATGCTCTGTGTGGTATGAGATGTGTGCCGACATAATATCCAGTATTCTATGGCTAGGGAGATACACCGCAATATTACATGGCCAAAATTATCTTCCTTTATATCTTATTCTATGGCTAGGGCGATACACCGCAGTATTACCTAATCGGTGTGGAATTGGCATCAATATTACTCTTCCCATGTGCGGCAACACACATCTCATACATGGATGTTTACTGTTATTTATGGATGATTACTGTTCTTTTAAATTACTTTGAAGAAGTTTCTACATTATGTTTACTTGTCTTTCTGTGTATCATCGTCTTTCGATAAAACCTGCATTGTCTTTGAATCATATTAATGTTTACTTGAAAGTTAGTTGTTATTTCTACTGGGCACCCCTTTTAGGGATGATGTGCTCACCCATTCCTACTTTCAGTTTCAGAGACAGATCAGAGTTGCGCAGCAAAAGATTTGTGGCGTTGAGTCTTCTGTTAGGTTTATTACGTTGTATATTGTATTCGCAAACCAAATGACTATTGTATATGTATCACTTGAGAGGAGTACTTGTATATATATTTTTGAGCGGGGTGAGTTTTGGGTTAAGTTTTTGTAGCAGGTTTCTAAATTGAATGTTTAAGTAAATGATTTAGATTCTTAGTGCCTCTTTTTTAGCTAATCTCTTGGATTAGTCAGCTGCTAGCTTAGGGGGCGCTACAAATCCCAATGAAGTCTTTAAGTCGTTAACCTACTGGGTTTTATAAAAACCTAAGGTTAAAGGAGAATCGACTCTACTCGTAACTAATATCACACAGGAGGTGTGGGGATTAGGTTTCCCAATTGCTAGAGTTCTCCTTTATATAGTCTCCAAATCAGGGTTTGCAATCAATGCTACCTTGATAACAAAGTATTCAATATTCACCTTTAGATGAAAACTTGATTAGATACAAGCTAATATCTTTCAACCGTTAGATCGAACTTAGCTTATTATACACAAATGAAATGTACCGTCATTTAGATAAAGGTAACCGTACCTAAACGTGTACACTTAGTTGGTTCAACAATAGTTAACCAATGGTTAGCCATATGAGCACTTTCATATCAACCTCATTCATCTTTTTCAAATGACTCAAATGAAACTAGTTAGAGAGTTGTTCAATTGTTTATATTCTCATAGAAGTATACAAGACACAATTGAAGCAAAATCGATTTTGATTCACTCGAATCATTTCATGAACATTATAGCCACGGTTTTCAAAAGATTGCATTCCTTATTATATAAATGTATATATTAGTTCATGAACAAACCGATTTTAAAATATAACCTACTTAAGTATGCAAACGTGTACGCATACCTAAGTAGCCGGACTAAGTTTGGTTACGCCAGTACGCATACGGGTACGCATAAACTCCAGCAGAAATTCACGGGACCTGGATTTATGCCAGTTCGCGTACGGGTACGCATACTTAGTTCCCGGACTTTCATTCACCAACCAGTACGCGTATGAGTACGCATACCATGGTTCCCGGTTTTGGACTTTACACAAATGTGAATACACACTATGTTTATATTCAATCATGGTTACATATTTTAAACCCTCATTTCAATCATTAAAACATTCTTGGAAGAAGACAATAGTTGTCTCACACAAACTATTAGCTTCAAAGCAATTTTCAAGTGATCGAATAATCAATACGAAACATCCCGAATCTACATCAAATGACTGTCTCACACAAATCATGTAAGATGTTACAAGACGATTTTCACATGATCATCTTTTGACTTTCGTCTAGAATAAAAGATGAACTTGGTTAAAGCGAAAGCTTACCAACACATATTTTGAAAAATAGATAAGCGAGATAAACTCGGCTCGAAATAGCACATGTGTATAATTGAAGTCTATATAGCAATACGACTTTTGTCTTAAATAGGAGATAGAGTAGATAGACTTTTGAGTGATAGACGAGTTCAAGTCTCCACATACCTTTTGTTGATGAAGTTCCACAATTTCCCTTGAGTAGTTCTTCGTCTTCATTCGATGAACGCCGTGGAGTCTAAAGCTCAACTACACTTACTATCCTAATCCGAGACTTAGCTATAAGTAGACTACAAATCAAGACTTATAGTTTTGGCAACTAAACTTGACAAACAAGCTTGAGATAGCATCGCTTGCGAGTTCGACCGAGCAGTTTTCTAACACGTTTGCTTGAATTCCAAGCAACCCTAGCTTGGATTTAAAGATACCTGGAGCCTTGAAGATTTATAAGTAGAGAGACTCTTGCAACAAGATTTCTTAATTCCCAGCACTCCTATGTCCTAATTTTAAATCCGGAGTTGTCTTCTATAAAATAGATTTTTTTTATGAAACTGATTTTAGGTTATGAATTTGGAGATTTCACTTTGGGATTCGTGAACCCCAACCAGACTATCTTTTAACCTAATAGTTCTTGTATATATATCCTGTTCTACTGGTTATTGAAGTTGACAGACTTTAGATCAGGAACAAGATAGATAAAAATCACAAAATTCTCTTCGTTTCAGACTTTGTAATTCCTCAAGATAGATATCTAAAGTCTTCTTTGATTTGTTTGGATTGTTCTTTAGAGGTGGTTAGTGATCTAGGATTCTCTTTGATAAGAGTGTAAGTGTTCCGGATCCTTGAGTTTTGATAAACTTGTCTACTACAGACAAATTTTCAAACCTTGATTGAAACATATCGAAAGGGAAATCAATTGGCTATCTGTTAGAGGCAGATAGTTTATAGTCTTCTAAAGAGAACAGGTATTCTGCTAGAACATTTACTAGAGAAACTTCTAAAGAATATTGAGATTCTGCTAAAAGTTCTACAGATGCTTGAATACTACTGAAGCATAATAATTTTATGTACTTTGTCGCTACATCTAGTCCGAAGTTTGATAATAAGAAAGAGGTATAACAACTTAAATTAATGTGCGTTCGGTGTGGACTAGGTCCCGGGGTATTTCTACAAGATTGTAGTTTCCTAGTTAAATAAAATTTTGGGTGTCTTATGTTATTTCTTTCTGCATTATATTGTTGATCTTTATAATAGAAATATGGCAAGTAGTATGTAATCAATCTAGAATGTCTTCGAGCCCTAATTAATTGATATCCTACAAGATTTGTTCTTGTTGAATTCAGATCTTGTACTATTCGGGTATACTAGAGTGATCTAGGATGTTTATTTTTGAGATCGTCCAAAAACTCTTCTACGCAATCAGGTACACAGACCTTTTCTCTTTACATATTTATTGTGGAAGGGAAAGAGATAAACCACATATATAATCAATTACAAGGATCTTTCTTGTAAATATACTTGTTGACTGTATTAGGTTTTGTCTTATAGGTATTCAAACGAAAAAAGTTGGTGTTATACTTGGTACCCTCTCCTTTTTACCAACAACTCTTAAATTTCCATGTGTGGAAATACAACTGAGACTTATATAGGAAGGATACATTGTCTAATAACTAAAATACATCAATATAGTGCATTTCACACGTTGGACATTGTTCGAGAACGAGGTGTGCATCATACACATCTACTTATATTTCATGTGTTGCGAAAAGGTAGATGGTACTTAACTCCCAAATTTTTATATGCACAAATATCAATAAGGCATTTATTGAGATGGGGTGTTGGTTGAAGGTGTATCAAGCATAAATACATCTTTAAGCTATAAATCTTAGTTGGTAAAGCATATTTGATGCGAATGCATCATTATGTTGGGTTTCTTACCCGATGAAGCATTTATGACGTGAAAGCATCATTATTCCATGTTGGATGTCCGTGAAAGCTTCATGATGCGCATGCATTATTGTTGATGCGCCGCGTTCCAATAATGCATCATTCGTTTCTGGAAAAAAAATCTGAATTCTGCACTAATTTACATGTGCCGAACAAGAGAGTGCATACTTGTAAACTAAGTGGCATTATTGATGCACAATCTTGTGTATCTCTTGTAAAAGTCCCTTGGCCTATATGAATTAGGCTTTGCTTGGTTATTGTCCTTGTAGCACGAGTTGACTTTAGTTTCAAGTTCCTAAATTGATGAACTATGATATGTGATTGATCCTTCATGGTACAGGTTGAGTATGTAGGCAGCCACAATGTGTCGCACTTGTGGTCCAACACCTTGTTACTCATATCTTCTAACTAGTAAATTATTGCGACAAACTTGATGAGGTAATTGAAGTCTGTTACTAAATGTTTATACTGACTATTAAGCCACACAATATTAGCATGCACCAAATTGGGCATGAACATGAACGACATGTGCTTGGCTGCTGCACCCTTGGTACGAGAAATATCAGTGCATGCATCCAGCACATTATCACAGCGGAGTAAGGACGTAAGAATTAGGTCTACAATGGCTTATGTACTAGTCCAAGGCATGACCAATGTCTGAACAGTATTTGCAAGTCTGGCATGCATCACCATTGGAATTTATGGCCTTCACCCTTAACAAAATAAGGGATGAGTTGGGACGGTATGGAAATTAAAACTATAAAGAATCAAGCATGTTTTGGAAACAAAATCAACGTGCATTTGCTTTGTAAGCCTTGAAGTTTTATGGCCCGATTACTCAGAATGAGTGGTGTGTCGGGGAGTTTTGGCCTGCCTAGCGTGGCGATGGAGAAGAAATTTTTCGGTCCATCACACCACTTCTCATGGTTTATGGAAAAAAAATTCTAATGACAAAGTTGAAAATGAAACTTTCATGCTATAGTATCTCAGCAATCTATATATTATTCTTCTTCTTTTAGAGAGTGTAGAGGTCAAAACTATAGATATAAAGGTAGAGGTGATATAGGCTTACCAAATTACTTTTCAAGGAATAATTCTTATACTCTTCTAGCATTGAGTACTCAACTGAGAAATTACAGTGTCAGGTTTGATTTACGATTGGTCATTTTGCCTTGGACTGCATATATCGACTTACTTTCATATATTAAGGTAGACAACCACCAAGAAACATCTGTGCTATACTTACTGCTGCATATGATGATGATTCTTGGTATGTCTACTACGGAATCAACAATCATATTACTCTGATTGTGATTCTCTTCCATATACTCCTCCTTATGATGGCTCTGAGGTGAGATCAACATCCATTAGACAAGGTACACATACTTTGGTGATTGTATTAAACATGTTGATGATGATTCTTCAAACTTAATAACATCCTTGTTGTTCCTCGCTCATCCCAAAAAAAAATGTTAGATTACTTTACATAAAACGAAAGTGATTTTTCAGAAATTTTTATTGCATTTCAACACATATTTCAAACAACTAAAATGACAATGTATTTGAAATCAGCTTAGCTTATACCCTATCTACCTTTAAAATGACAATATTATTTATTTTCTTATTTATGACAACATTATCACACCCCCATTCTTCTCAAATTCTTTCCAAAACCTCTCTAGTAACAGTCGTCATCAAATATTACCTAGTACTTTTTCTATTTTTTATATAAATTCCAAAAGAACATATATATTTTAGCAATCTGATCGTTTTAACATATAAATTACCAAACACATGAAATCATGTAAAACATTCTAGAAGAGGTTTACTTTGAAATCCTTTTAAGGGTGCCATATGTTTTTAAAAAGGGGTTTTCCCTAAAATACCACACTTTTTATGGTTCATTTTAAAAAGGATTCGGATGAACATATGATAAGGACTCTAAATTGACAATAATCCAAAGGCTAATAACATTTTTTTGGAGTGGAATAGTCTAGCCGAGTCGAAGTAGCGGATACTTAAAACAACAACATAGGATTTTTTTTTCCAACCGATAAAACTTTGAAGCATATTCTCAATTCCCAGTTAATCTTAATTTTTATTTCAACATTGTTGTGTATATATGTTTTAAGCAGGATGTAACTATAAGTAGAAAATAAATAATGATTATAAATCTGGTGGCAATAGAAAATATGGTGTCTTAAATCCAACAAGGAATCAAATCTAATTAATTTAATAAGGATCGACGCTTGTAATCGGTTGATAAATTTATTGAAAGATCAAAAATCCGCTTCATAAGTTCAATTTTAAATGAATCATCATGAATACAAAAATTAGTATAAGAAGTTTATTAATGGGATGATCCTTTATTGTGTGATTAGAGGAAGCAAGTTAAACATAAAAATTACTCCATCAAACAACAATATTTTTTTCATAAAAAAACTTTCTATTTGAAATGGTAGAGAAACGGAAATCTTCTTTCTTTAGAAATCAATAAGAAGCTTTAGTGTGTTGACTCGGTTTAATAAGAGCCCGAGTCTATAATGAACTTGAAACACGTCGGCAATGTCTATAATGGTTGGATAGTTGTTAATCTAGGGGCCCTTAACTTGTGTTCATATATTTTGTCAACTTGAGACGTCCCATGATCCATACCCTTTCAATAATATCACACTTTAACAAAAACATTAAATTAAATACCACTCGTTAGTTTTTCCATCCAACAAAACTTTTAAATGGAATTTTTCGTCAACAAGTCGTGAATTTCTCATCCACGAGAGAAAATGACAATTATACCATTTTTAGATAAATCTCAACATCATACGTTCAATGGACCAATATATAAATATATATCGCTAGTGATCAATATTTTGGTACCACGTGTAAGCTTCTTTCCTTCAGTTAATACATGAAAGCTTGCAAGTGTTAACTGGAGATATAAAATTGATTTACGATAAAAATCCCTTGATTGATTTTATTGTTTTCTTTATCAGATTATTATGCTTTAAAAAGCTTATTTAGTTTGACGATTTCAAAATATAAGTTACAAATTAGTTTATAAGGTTTTTATGGTATGATTCTCGACGATTTTGTTTTCAGTTGACTATTCATAAGTATCACTTTTTGCTCACGATTCAATAAGTCCATGGATCCATTAGTTGGTATATCATCTGAACCATTTCCACCTTCGTCGTGAAGGTTTAGATCCTTTCTAACTTTTGTTTTTGCAAATTTGGTACGAAAAGAAACTCGTTTTTATTCCAACATATAATTGAAAATAATAAAACGTTACTTCTAAGAGAGGAAACATATTGGTCTATCTTTGAAACAAGTAATGTTTTAAAACTTGGAAAAGCATATTGGTTGTTAGACATATAATGGAAACAACTGTAACTAGTGTATCAATAACGGTGAGAAGGTAGACATTATAAAGGATCTATGGATTCCTTGTTTGATAGGAAATCAACTTCAATTGTCAAGTGCTAATCAAAGTTATCCTTATAAAGTTTCAATGCTCATAGTTCAACAATATGGTGAATGGAGTATCTCATTATTATAACTATTTGCACCAGATATTATCCCACTAATATCTATCTTTCTAGAGAAGAATGGATTACATATACGTTAGTTTGGTCCAAGACAAGTTCAGGGAAGTTTACAGCATAATCATATTACAAATTGTTAATAAATGAGATTCCAACTTCTTCCGCCATAAGTGTCATGGTATGCTTTCTGGAAAGCATCAAATATTTCTCATAGAATTCAGATATTCATATGAAGATTGTTACATAATAGGTTTGCAATTAAGTCAAACATCTTCAGATTTTCTAATAATATTTTCACTTTCTATGGACCTGTAGAAGAAACTGTTGAACATTTGTTCTTTAGAAGCCGCAGTACTAGGATGATATTTGTGAAAAATTGGGGGTACAACAACCTCACCCAATATGTCGCTTAGCAATCTGTATGGACTAACTCCAATATACTTTCAAGAGAATCAACTAGACAGTCAGACTCAATCTTAATAAAAAGTATATCAAAGAGTTATATCTCAATCTCTCAATTCAATCCGCAATCAAAAAATAAGAATTTGCGAGCCTGATTGAATAACTTGAACGGTACCAAAGACCAATGTTCAAGGATCAATAAATTTCAATTAACAACCGAAGGTTGGATTTACCAATTGATCGATTCAACACACAACCTGTGATATTTCAATTATATAATAAAATATAATGCGGAAAAGAAATAACATAGACACCAAAAGTTTTGTTAACGAGGAAACCGCAAATGCATAAAACCCCCGGGACCTAGTACAGATTTGAACACCACACTGTATTAAGCCGCTACAGAAACTAGCCTACTACAAAGCTAACTTCGGTCTGGAATGTAGTTGAGCAATAATCAATCTCACACTGATCAAGGTACAGTCGCATTCCTTACGTATGTGATCCCAGCAGGATACTACGCACTTGATTCCCTTAGTTGATCTCACCCACCACGTAAGAGTTGCTACGACCCAAAGTCGAAGACTTGATAAACAAATTTTTCTCACACACAAAAGTCTATTGAATAGATAATCTGTCTCCCACAGATATACCTACGAGTTTTTGCTCCGTCTTTTGATAAATCAAGGTGAACAAGAACCAATTGATAACCCGGACTTATATTCCGAAGAACAACCTACTATTATCAATCACTTCACAATAATCTTAATCGATTAACGAAACAGGATATTGTGGAATCACAAATGATGAGACGAAGGTGTTTGTGACTACTTTTCTATCTTTCCTATCGGTGATATGAATCTCTATCCAATCTTACGATTGTACTCAATCACGATAGAAAATAACAAGATTAGATCACGCAACTACAGAGAAAATAGTTGGGTCAAGCTTCACAATCCCAATGAAGTCTTCAAGTCATTAACCTACAGGGTTTCATGAAAAACCTAAGGTTAAATGACAATCGACTCTAGCTTATACAACTAGTATCACACAAGAGGTGTGGGGATTAGGTTTCCCAGTTGCTAGAGTTCTCCTTTATATAGATTTCAAATCAGGGTTTGCAATCTAAGTTACCTTGGTAACAAAGCATTCAATATTCACCGTTAGATGAAAAACTGATTAGATTCAATCTAATATCTTTCAACCGTTAGATCGAGCTTAGCTTGTTATACACAAATGAAATTCACCTTCATTTAGGTTTGAGTAACCGTACCTAAACGTGTACACTTAGTCGGTTCAACAATAGTTAACCAATGGTTAGCCATATGAGCACTTTCATATCAACCTTATTCATCTTCACCATAACTAGTTCAAATGAATCAAATAAACTAGTTAGAGAGTTGTTCAATTGCTTAGATCTCATAGAAGTATACAAGACACAATTGAAGCAAAATCGATTTTGATTCACTCGAATCAATTCATGAATATTATAGCCACGGTTTGCAAAGACTGCATTCCTTATTATATAAATATTTTAGTTCATGAACAAACCGATTTTAGAAAGTAACCTGCTTAGGTATGCAAACGGGTGCGCATACTTAAGTGACCGGATTGAGTTTGTTTTTCACTTACAAACTCCAGCAGAAATTCACGGACGTGAAACTTCCGCCAGTACGCATACTCACCCGGATTTCCAACAACCGCGAGTTCGTGTACGGGTACGCATACTTTAGGTTCCCGGTTTTGGAATTTTACACAAATGTGAGAACACACTATCTTTATATCCAAACTTGGTTACTTGTTCTAAACTCTCATTTCAATCATTGAAACTTTCTTAGAGGATGTTAAAATAGTTGTTATCCACAAACTATTTTCATCAAAGTGATTTTCAAGTTATTAAAATAATCAACATGACTTTCGTCACAAGTAAATATGAACTTGGCTAAAGCGAAAGCTTACCAACACATATCTCGAGAAATAGATAAGCGAGATAAACTCGGCTCGAAATAACACATGTGTATAATTGAAGTCTATATAACAATACGACTTTTGTCTCAAATAGGAGATAGAGTAGATAGACTTTGAGTGATAGATAAGTTCAAGTCTCCACATACCTTTTGTCGATGAAGTTCCACAAGTTCCCTCGAGTAGTTTTTCGTCTTCATTTGATGAACGTCGTGGAGTCTAAAGCTCAACTACACTTACTATCCTAATCCGAGACTTAGCTATAAGTAGACTAGAAATGAAGACTTATAGTTTTGGTAACTAAACTTGACAAACAAGCTTGAGATAGCAACGCTTGCGAGTTCGACCGAGCAATGATCTAACAATCTCCCCATTTGTCAATTTTAGTGACAAAACTATCAATACATATGGAATACAAAATAAATAAACTTTGTAGCTTCTCATGCAAATGCTTGATCTCCTTGGTTCTTCAACATTACTCGAAATCTTCGTCACTTCAAAGTACTCCAATGATTCTAAAGGTGTTCAACTCAGCATCACCGTTGTTGAAGATCCGTAGCTATAACAATGAGAAAAAAATAACTCTCAATCATTGTTATACAATGTCATAATATTATTACACAGCATCAAAGTTCAATTGTATCACAACTTTGACAACAATACTATGGTGATATGTATCACTCCCCCTTAGTCAATACTCCATCTCACATGAAAACCACCCCCCTTACATAATGATCCGAAAACAATATGTATTTGTAGTGTGAACTACACATTAATTCTCCCCCTTTTTATTAATAAAATTGGCAAAGGTACGAAAATTAGTGGGATCCTAATGAAATTTCCATAGAGATACTTCATGACCAAAAGAAAAGCACATATCAAATTTTTTAGATGCAATCATATATCCGAAACTAAATGCATTCATCAAGGAGTTTATAAAGATACAAGATAACCCCTGTAATGTTCCACAGCCGCACTCCCTACAAAGATTTGGCAATTATGCACAATTTCAATTAAGAACTCTCCCCCATAAAATGTCATTCCCGAAAGAACACTAAGAGCGACCTTACTTTCACAAGAAAATAAGGACTTCTTTGGACATTAACAAATCACATGAAACATGAATTTGTATCCAAAGATCTCAATTAAATTAACCACAAGAGAACCCATGATTAATTTGATCGGAAATGCTCACATAAGAAAACTTACGGAGCCGCACAGTATTTACATAAAGATATGGATTAGGGAAGACCAATACTGCGGAATAAACAAAGATTCATTCTATTTTTCATCACTATTTGCACAATGACATATAATAGGCTTAATCTTTGTGAACAAAAGTTCATCCTATCTTCTATCAATATTTGCATAATGACATAATATGTTTAACTTTTGTTTGTCAAAAGTTCATTCTATCTTTTATCAATACTTTCATACTGACATATGATAGAGTTATTTTGAACACGTATGGGACAATCATAGTTCACGGACGCAAACACACATATCCCATAACAAGTTGCAATATATTAAACCATAAAGATTAATATTGCAAAAATCATCTTCCAAATAAATAAATCTAAAAACATTGCAAGATGAAAATCGTTGGACATAGCTAGGTGTACTCACAATGATGGCTATTCCAAACCGTAGTTATCCTTCTTAAAACATAAGAATAAATCTCATAAGAAGTTTCCTAGATAAAATAAAATCGACAAGCTAAGAACAAAGAAAGACTCCTAAACTGCCAAAACCGAACATGAACTGAAATCAAATAGCTTTTTCGGAATCCTCACGAGCCTTGAGATCTTTGAGCTCGTGATTGACAACATCTACTGCTTCTTCAAATAAGATATCCTCATTGAGAAGTTCTTTAACATGTGTCTTCATGAGAACAAGGTCAGAATGAACCTTTTTCATCTCAGTTCTTAACACATCAAGACTCTTCATAGTATCAATGAGTTGCAGTTTTGCTTCCTCAAAGTATTTAAGAAAATCATGAACCACTTCAGCAGAAACCATATCCTTATTCTCAATATCCTGATGTGTATATGCATAGTAACATGAGGCATTAGGATAATCATCTTATACTAGGGTTCTTTTCATCCTCCCTTTGGACTCGAAACCAATACCTTTATCAAGAAAACCTCTTGCAAAATCACCAGAGCGAGAAGATGAAGACATTCTTGACAAAACAAAATAACCCAGAGTATGCGTACGAGACACAAAAGGTTTGGTATTTAAATGGTTTCTTAGGGAAGGTAACATTTAGGGTTTCCAAAATTGATTCGTGACAGTAACGCGGGTACCCATATGAACACAACTTGACCCAAAAACAAAAACACACACAAAAGGTCGTACTTTTACGATACGACAGAATTTTTTGTTACGTGAATATTTTCACAAGTTTTTTGGCTCAATAAATTTTATATCTCCATAGAGAAACAATTTAGAGCACAAGAGTAGCAGGCAACTTAGTTGTAAAGAAGGCTTCTTCGAAAATAAGGCGAAAAGAAAACAAAAAAAAACGAGGAACATCTTCAGACACAGTTAATACTTAAGCAAAGTTGTCTGCGGACAATAGTTTAGCTATGGAAGATCAGAAAATAGCTCAACTAAACAGGAAGCAATTTTGCCAAAAGTATACCTGATTATTAACACAACTTACTCAACAAGAATTTTATGAGTAAGTTCTCAACCCTTGTGATTAATTAGCACAAGTATGAGCCCTAAGCTCATTAGATGAGCGGTGTTCACGGTTGAGTGTCTTTTTCCTTTCAAATCTAGGAAAGAATCCCTTTTGATGTGAAAAATTATCATAAAACTTACTGTCATCAAAATACGAGACATAGTTTGAGTTCTTACCAGAAGAATTTTGACTAGAGGGAATTTACAGCCTATTGACAATCTCTTTATATCCTTCAATTATCACGTTTATGTTATTTTCCATATCATCATTTTTGCTCCCTTATCCTGATACTTTATCCACATCAAAAGTAACATTATCTCCCTTTTTGACCGAAGAGAATTCTTGATCTCTTCTTGGACGATTTTTGTTAAGAAGTCTTTATGCTTTTGAGCATTTGAGGAACACA
Organism: Papaver armeniacum; assembly: GCA_023531295.1. NCBI lineage: Eukaryota > Viridiplantae > Streptophyta > Magnoliopsida > Ranunculales > Papaveraceae > Papaver > Papaver armeniacum. The sequence continues at coordinate 167,754 of JAJJWW010017273.1, read as the reverse complement.
CCGAACTGACTTTCCTGGTAGAATACACATGGTGAGTACTGAAACCAATTGGTTTAGACATACGAATGTCAGTTACACCTTTGAGGATTAAATCTAAGGTGTGTTGAAGTCGAACAAAGGAATTGTTATTCAACATAGAGTTTCTCTTTTGCTTGACATGCCCTTTTGAATCACAAAAGAGACACACTTTCTGATCACAAGAGTGATTAGAGAGAACAGACTTAACATCATCGTTTGGAGATTTCTTCCTTCCATGTGATGTGAACATCCTTGGTTAGAGGAGGCTATGAGCATATCTTTTCCAATAGGAAGGGATTCTGATTTTACTTCTGGAACTGGAACTCTTTCAGTTTTGACAGAAGCAGCTGGTATAGTAGACTTTTTGCAACATCCTTGAATCGAGAGTTTACTCAAGAGATGTTCAATTTCTAAAGCATCCTTTTTGAGGTTCGCCTCGAGTAAGATACATGAAGATCGAACTTCAGCATTTTCCTTGTAATGAGCTTTTTCTTTAGAGTCACAATATCTCACTATACCGAGAAGAACATTGACATTGTTTTTCAACCTATTGATTCTATCAGCCTGGATTCTAACAAGATTTAGAATCAGTTTACTCTCTTCAGCTGCTTCCCTTTCATCAACGGAGTCAAACTCATTTGAAGGGTTATCGGGGTAACACATGTCAGTATCTGTCTGTTTCATTAGAACACTATGTTTGCCTATATTTGAGATTGACAAATCTTTCTCTTTAATAGATATATCATAAAAAAATAGAACTTTTGTTTCTGGTGACGCGCTTATCAGAGATAATACTGCCGTCCATAGAGTCAGATTGCTGCAAACATAGACTTATGAGGTCTTGAACGTGTTTGCCTGCTCTGATACCAATTGAAAAAGCGGGGTACAACAACCTCACCCAATATTTCGCTTAGCAATCTGTATGGACTAACTCCAATATACTTTCAAGAGAATCAACTAGACAGTCAGACTCAATCTTAATAAAAAGTATATCAAATAATTATATCTCAATCTCTCAGTTCAATCCGCAATCAAACAAATAAGAATTTGCGAGCCTGATTGAATATAAGAGAAATAACTTGAACGGTACCAAAGACTAGTGTTCAAGGATCAATCAATTTCAATCAACAACCAAAGGTTGGATTTACCAATTGATAGATTCAATGCACAATCTGTGATATTTCAATTATATAACAAAATAAAATGCGAAAAAGAAATAACACAGACACCTGAAGTTTTGTTAACAAGGAAACCGCAAATGCACAAAAACCGCGGGACCTAGTTCAGATTTGAACACCACCCTGTATTAAGCCACTACAGACACTAGCCTACTACAAAGCTAACTTCGGTCTGGAATGTAGTTGAGCCCTAATCAATCTCACATTGATCAAAGTGCAGTCGCATTCCTTACGTCTCTGATCCTAGCAGGATACTACGCACTTGATTCCCTTAGCTGATCTCACCCACAACTAAGATTTTCTACGACCCAAGTCGAAGACTTGATAAACAAATCTGTCTCACACAGAAAAGTCTATTAAATAGATTAATATGTCTCCCACAGGTATACCTACGAGTTTTTGTTCCGTCTTTTGATAAATCAAGTGAACAGGAACCAATTGATAACCCGGAATTATATTCACGAAGAACAACCTAGTATTATCAATCACCTCACAATAATCTTAATCGATTACCGAAACAAGATATCGTGGAATCACAAACGATGAGACGAAGGTGTTTGTGACTACTTTTCTATCTTGCTTATCGGAGATATAAATCTCAAGCCAATCTTACAATTGTACTCAATCACGATAGAAAAAAGCAAGATCATATCACGCAACTACAGAGAAAATAGTTGGGTCTGGCTTCATAATCCCAATGAAGTCTTCAAGTCGTTAACCTACAGGGTTTCGTGAAAAACCTAAGGTTAAAGGAGAATCGACTCTAGCTTATACAACTAGTATCACATAAGAGGTGTGGGGATTAGGTTTCCCAGTTGCTAGAGTTCTCCTTTATATAGATTTCAAATCAGGGTTTGCAATCTAATTTACATTGGTAACAAAGCATTCAATATTCACTGTTAGATGAAAACCTGATTAGATTCAAGCTAATATCTTTCAACCGTTAGATCGAGCTTAGCTTGTTATACACAAATGAAATGCACCTTCATTTGGTTTGAGTAACCGTACCTAAACGTGTACTCGTAGTCGGTTCAACAATAGTTAGCCATATGAGCACTTTCATATCAACCTTATTCATCTTCACCATAACTAGTTCAAATGAATCAAATGAACTAGTTAGAGAGTTGTTCAATTGCTTATATCTCATAGAAGTATACAAGACACAATTGAAGCAAAATAGATTTTGATTCACTCGAATCAATTCATGAACATTAGAGCCACAGTTTGCAAAGATTGCATTCCTTATTATATAAATGTTTTAGTTCATGAACAAACCGATTTTAGAAAGTAACCTGCTTAGGTATGCAAACATGTACGCATACTTAAGTGACCGGATTGAGTTTGTTTTTCACTTCCAAACTCCAGCAGAAATTCACGGACGTGAAACTTCATCCAGTATGCGTATGGGTACGATTTCCGGTTTTGGACTTTTACACAAATGTGAGAACACACTATGTTTATATCCAAACTTGGATACTTGTTCTAAACTCTCATTTCAATCATTGAAACTTTCTTAGAGGATGTTAAAATAGTTGTTATCCACAAACTATTTTCATCAAAGCGATTTTCAAGTTATTGAAATAATCAACATGACTTTCGTCACGAGTAAAGATGAACTTGGCTAAAGCGAAAGCTTACCAACACATATTTCGAGAAATAGATAAGCGAGATAAACTCGGCTCGAAATAGCACATGTGTATAATTGAAGTCTCTATAGAAATACGACTTTTGTCTCAAATAGGAGATAGTATAGATAGAATTTTGAGTGATAGATAAGTTCAAGTCTCCACATACCTTTTGTCGATGAAGTTCCACAAGTTCCCTCGAGTAGTTCTTCGTCTTTATTTGACGAACGTCATGGAGTCTGAAGCTCAACTACACTTACTATCCTAATCCGAGACTTAGCTATAAGTAGACTAGAAATCAAGACTTATAGTTTTGGAAACTAAACTTGACAAACAAGCTTGAGATAGCAACGCTTGCGAGTTCGACCGAGCAATGCTCTAACAATTTGATATGTCTCCTATTAGATTTCCTAGTCCCTCTGATTATACAGATCCTAAAATCATTATTCAACAGTGGTTAGAAGAAGATGTGGATCAAAAATACCTTGTAATGGGGTCATATATGCTTTGGATATCTGGAAGATTCGCCATGATATGATTTCCAAGAATGAATTATTCTATATATAAAGATGTTTGATGTTGGATTGTCATGACTTTAGCTTATTTTATCACCATTCTCTGCATACCTCAAGATTTCCGGTTAACGATCATTGGGAACAATCTCCGAACCATTGCTTCAAGATCAATGTTGATGCAACTTTCTCCAATAATAATGGTGCTGCAGCAACAATTGCTTTTGATATCCGAGGAAGATATTTAGGTTGTAAGTCAAAATGCTTCAGTACTACCACTTGAAGCGGATGAATCTTTTGCTAATGACACGAGACTTGATTTAGCTATACGATTTCATCCATCTCGGGTTATTGTTGAAGGAGATGCTACTAACATTCCCGATGCTATTATTGGAGAATTTCACAAATACCTAGAAGAAGAATAACAATATAGTGCATTAGAAATAAGACACAAAGGTTTTCCGATATAGTCTATTTTATAACTACATAGCACATAAGAATTCCAGGCTTATTTCCTTCACATGATCACCGATTTCGTTCGAATTTTCAGTGGACCTCCCAGCCCTAGTTAGCAATTCGCCGTACCATTCGCGAATAATACACTAATTTTTCTGTACCGGTCGGGACCGAATAATACTTCTGTCCAAATGGATCTTCGAACCCCATTCATGTATTTTGTGAACTTTCCGTATTATGCACGAACTTTATGTTCCAAATAAGAATTTAGCGTATCAAATCGGTCAAATTTGTTGGGTATTAGTTTAACTGTTACTGGGCCCATCTTCTAACTTCAAGCCCAAATGTAAGCCTAAACGTTCCTTTATTACAAATTTCACAAAAACTGCTTTTAGGAGCCGTAGACTCCGATGTTAAAAAAAAAAAAAAAAAAAAAAAAAAACTCTTCTTCTTCTCTCTTTCTTTCTCTCTCCAAAAGAAAAACAAAACCCAATCTTTCATCAACCTCTTGCTCATATTTGGTCCTTTTGGACCAGTTCTGAGCAAGATTTCTTTTCCTTTTTAAGTTTTAGTCATTAGTTAATCAAATAAAACATGTTTTTATTGTTTTGATGTCTTTTGACATATTTATTCGCCATTTGGGGCGATTTTTCTTCGTCATTTTGGGCGATCGTCTCTTCGCTTTGTGGGCGATTTTTCAAATCTTTATGGCTGGATCGTGGCTTGCTATTCTCGATTCAAAAACATCAATCATGCAACACGGTATCGCTTTGAATCTATTTTTAATATAAGAGATTTAGGGCATCCGGGTTCGTTTGGGTATACAAAATTAAGGGCAAAGTACTCCTTTCTTTTGGGAGCATCTCTTATCAAAGAAGAAATGAATCAGATTAAATGGCCGGAATGGGTTCCGGATAATACCATCATTTTTCCCTACTAAATAAACAAAAATTGGGTATCTTTACGGTTTATGGCTCTTTCTCTTTGCGATATACTTGTAATTGGTATCTTTAATTGTATTAGGGGTTTAATCATCTTGTATTTTGATGATTTTGTAGTTCTTGTAAGCGATCATGTAATCAGTATTTTGATTTGAATGAATTGAAATATGTTGATTGACCAAAAAAAAAAAAAGACATCATACCAAACCACTGTTCCACGCATTTGGTGGTGTTCATAAATGAAACTATAAAATATATATTACAATAATAATGCAAAATCATGTTTCCATCCACCTAAAAATTTGTTTTCTCATATTTATATGCGTCGTATTTTGTGTGCCGAACTCATATATTAAAAACGAATAATACACGTAAGTATGCTGCTCTGAATTATTGCCGAACTACGAACTGTTGGCCCAGGCCCGGTCCTGAGATTCCGGTGGCTCGATGCAAACTAAAATTTGTGGCCCCATAAACTGCAAAAATATATGTATCTATATTTTCCTAAATTTTGATCTTAATCTTTTCTTTTTGGGACTAAGTTATGAGTTTTACGACTTTTAGGAAGATCATTAATCGATCAATATTTTAGGGTCGCGTTTGGGCTCAATGAAAATAATTTCTAAGGTTGATTTAATTTATTTTGGAGCAAACTAGTATGTTTGATGAAAATAAAATCGAAAGTGAACACCAAACACATGAAAGAATCTAGCTAAAGAATTTTTTCATGAGCCAACTTTTTTTAGTAGAGACATGCCCTTAAGCCCAGTCAAAAATAAAAGTTTGCCACTTCTGCATTCACTATGAGTCCATGAGTATGCCAAAGTGACTAACATAATTGACAAAGTGGCAAATATACCACTTAAGCATATGGGATTAAGTCTCTATTAAGAGATAGAAATTTCATCGCTCGATAGCCATTACAACTCATGGAAATAGGCCTAATGCAAAACGATCTTATTTATGTAAAATTTGCAAACCAATTATATTATATGCCGAGTTAAAGCAGTAAAACATCCGGTCATCAACCAAGATTTTGACAACTTAAAGTATTACTATTATCAAATATATAACGCATCCGTCTACTAATGGCATTTCAATTTTTAATATACTGCAAGTTTTATAGCTAACCAAACTGCTTCATTTATACATATCTCACTCAGCCCATCTCGTTTCAAATTTCATAAACGTCCGTGTCTAACTACATATTGTGGCCCTAAAATATTTGTGGCCCAATGCCTTGCATGGTCCGCTTGGTTCCAGGGCCGGCCTTGCGTTGACCGCATCTTTGACCGAATTTAATTTTTACAAATAACGCGCGCGTTACAGTCCAAGGGCTGTCAACATCTATGTAAGAAAGTCCCAACAAAACATATGATATAAAAAAACCCCAAAATACTCGAACCGTCTAAATACCCCTTGTTTTTTCCAGCCCAAAACTAACATAACAAGTTTCCCAACTCATTTCATCGATTCCATCGTTATCTTCTTCTAGTTCTATTTCCTAGTCTCTGAAACATAAGAAAAAATCTGATCCGTCTTCATCCATAGCAAAATCATCCTCCGATTTTCGATTTTCCCTTCTTCTCTTCTTCATTGCTTACTTACTTCAACCAATGAAACCAATTCTGACCTAAATCCTCTCAATTTTCTGACCTAAAACCTCAAAATGGTGAAGAAGCAAACTCAACAGAGAAAAAGAGATATGAAAGTTAAAGAAAACAGTGAGAAAACTCCAAAAGATAAGCATCGTACCAACTTTGTGGTGATGATGTTAATGTTTTTGGTCTTTTTTTGATGAAATAAACATGAGCGTAGCCATTAATTAGGTTGATGCTTCATTTTTTTTTCAATTGAATGTGAAACAAAGATTATTGGGTTTAATCTTTCTTGATTTTTTGGGTTTTCTGTTAGGTTTAGATTTAATCTGGTAAACTGATCAATGTCACTCCATTAATTAGGTTTAGGTTTCATTTTTTTCAACTAAATGTGAAATCGTTCAATTTTAAAAAATTCTATTGGTGTGTTTTATTTCTTGTTTTTCTGATGAAACCAGATTTGGTTTCATCATCTCCACTTATGGTTACATATTTCTGTTGCGTGTGTTTTCTGTTGGATGTGTTTACTTGATGTTTGCTTGATGTAACCAGATTTGGTTTCACCATTTTCAGTTATGGTTTCATCATATTTCAGTTATGGTTTCATCATTTTTTTGGTGCTTATGGTTTACTTTTGGTTTCACAACACGGAAAAAAAGAGAAACAGAGCCATATAGATGCTCGTTGCATCATTTGTGCGCGGAAACATATGCAATAAAGGCTTTGATACAAAAGAAGGGACAACATATGCATGCTATTTTTTTCATCTCCATTTTGGCGCTTTTTCGAACCTTTCTATGAAAATCTATCGAAAGAAGGCGAGTTAAGAAAAAGACGAAATCCGTCAAGATGATCAACAAGAAAAGGTGTAGAATGTGAGACCAAAGATGGCATGTAAGATCCTCCTTGACAAAAGAGAATAATACTCGCATGCCGTGCCTAAAATACAGTTCTTTAGGCAGATTCAGTTTTTGTTAAAGTTTAAACTACTTGTAAAATGGTTATCGACCGATTGTAAAGTTGACAAATTACAACTTTTGTATAAAAAGATTTTATTGATTTTAGTTTGTAGTCCCTTACAGCTTATGCCTACAGAATATGATGTCTAATTTTGTTGGGAACATTGGTTGTCACTAAAAAAAATACGGGACAAATTTTCACTAATTCACTATGTAGTAACACTTGATAAGCATGTAAGCAGATATTCAAAATTCATAAATGGTGTATCACATATGTGCGGCACCAAGAAAACACCACTTAGTAATTTTATTAATGTATTAAAGAAAACAGTAGACAACATTATCTTTTATGTTGTCAAGATGCGAAAGAAAAATAACAGTAAAAAATGATGAAAGCAAAAAGGGTTTCAACAAAAATATGATGAAACCAAAAAGGGTTCCAACAAAAATATGATGATATTTTGGTTCCAACAGATAGTCTTCCAAACTTAATCTAAAAATGAAACAAACATGACACACCTGCAACAAATTAACATGTTTAACTGTAGAAAGAATAGGAAAAGAGAATAAATGAAAAATAACTCGAAAACAAACATCAAACTGAAATCTCAAAAGTAGATTAAATACATATTGTATGTAGTCTAAAATAAATCGAAACTTAAATTCGATGAATTGTCATCGAAATGGCTTCACATCTGTCGAGCATGGCATGTCCTTCGGTTATGGGTTGTCAAAACATGGCAGCTACCACAAGTTCTCATCTTCTTCTTGGGAGGTGAACATGTATTAAAAATTCTCTTCTTCTTACTTGGAAGACCTGGATGTGGCTAAGTATCGAGACTAATAACAAACGATTTTTGGAAACATTATAACTGGCCTTTCAACTGTGGGAAGTAGATTAGTTGCTCTTGAATATGCTTCTCGGTAGAACTTCACCGTAAAGTAATATTCAACATAATTATACGAATCTTCTCCTTTCAACATGATACAACGGATATCATAAGCTAAAGGATAAATTTCTGCAACATGAACACAAAAAGAACATAAAAAAAAGGCTTTAGCATAAAATATGATGAAACTAACAGAAAAAAATGTTACAACAAAACCAGGAAAAAAGCAGACAAAACCAGCAAAAAAAAATGATGAAAACCAAACACAAATGAAAGACTCCCTCCGTTCCTAAATAATAGGCTGGTTTCTATAAATAGATGTTTCAAAAAAATAGGCTGGTTTCCTATTTGGGAAAGTCAAATGTTACTTTAGTTTTCTGGGACCACTTTTATCTTAACTTCTTCTGATGACAAGTGTCATGTGGACCATTTCACTTTACTTCTTTTGCTGACAAGTGTCATGGGGACCATTTCATTTCACTTCTTTTATTGACAAGTGTCATGAGGACCACTTTCAATGATTAGTTCACTTAATTTCCTTAATTTTTTCTAAAAACAAAACTAGCCTATTAATTAGGAACGGAGGGAGTAACTAATTTTCACAAGATTTCTCAATACCCGATTAGTCAATATGCTTTCTCAAAACAACTAACAATCGAATAATACTGAAATTCTAACCTAAAATGAAAGATCAAGAAAAGTTAAACCTAACAAGACGACAATTAACCTAACAAGACGACAATTATATTAAAATTAAAATTAACCAAAATTGAGATTTGGGGATGAAGATATTCAATCACAACGATGATGAATTGGCGTAGGAATTATTACTTACAGGTATCCTGATTAATAATCCGTCGAATTGTTATTGTTTCACTGACGATCATCACATCGTCATCCAATATCAACTTTTTAATCATCTATTTCAAACAATTTCAAACCCTAGGTTCTACACAACAACTAAAATGAAGAAGGAAAATGATGTGCTGGTGGCGGTGGGGGAAGAAGAGAAGGTGACGGTGTTTGTGGAGGATCAAGAAATGATCGACTCGTTTTGGTGGTGGTGCAGGAGTAGTAGGAGGAGGTGCTGTTGATTATAGAGGGGGGAGAAAATACGATACAAAGAAAGGAGAAATGTGGTATGGGAGGGCAGTTATGGATTTTTTAATCATGGAAATGATCTAATTTAAATTTTATTGAAAATATGGGGTTTTTGTATCATTTTTATTGGAAATGGAGTTTGTATAGATCTCAACATATGACTAGAGTTTTTGTAACTCAAAGAGTATCACCTTGGTTTTTCATAGCTTAATATCTTTTTCAAATTCGAATAATACCCATATGTTTACCGTTCCGTACGTATGCCGATTCTTAAATTGCTAACTAGGCTCCCAACAACGATCATCTAGCTTATTTTTACCAAAATCTTTAAAGCCTCCCTAGACTACTACTAGTAAATTATTTTTGACCTAGTTTTTACTTTTGGAAAGGGTTATAATTTTACTTGGAAAGGAAAGGGTTACAAAACCTTGCTAGATTGGGGGCCAAAACTTTTAATTGGGGGCCATGCATTAGAGGACAAAAAAAGGTCACCCCACCCTAATTTGGGCCACCCCTTATCAATTTTTTTCTAAATGGCTGAAAAGCCCCTGCATAATTAGTAATAATCTTAAGTAATTAGTGATAATCTTACTTAATTGGAGTTTGACTTTTATTTTTAAATTTTTTTATTTATCCATGTGTATGAAAAATCGATCAGATCATGGATAATTTTTTTTTTGCCCAGATCCGTATGAAAAATCGTCATGGTATTGAAGTGGTTCATTGACGACTCTAAACAGTCGTTAATGTTTAGACTGTTTCACTGACGATTCTAAACAGTCGTTATTTTTTATAAAAGAGTCGTCATCTGACTGTTGTAAACAGTCGTTCCTGTTTCAGTGACGACACTAAACAGTCGTTAATGTTTCGACAGTTTTAGTGACGACTCTAAACAGTCGTTATTTCTTATAAAAGAGTCGTTATCTTCTTCGGAGAGTCATTAATGGCGGAAATGTACGACAATTTTTAGTCGTCATATAAAGATCAACACCCTGACGACCCTTTGGAAGGGTCGTTATTGTTTTTTTTTTATGTATATGGCGACCCTTAAAGTCGTTATTGTCTTTGAAGGGTCGTTAATTAGGGTCGTTATTTGAGAAAAAAAAAGAAAAAATAATCAAGAGTAAAACAGTATTTTCAAAATCGGATGAATAGGCCCCTGAAAATTTGGGGTGCAAATAAAATGTCAAGGCCCCAATTGGATTTTATGGCCCAATCAAGCGAGGTTACAAAAGTTTGTTTTGTTTTTTTTTTGTTTTTTTTCTTTTTGTAGGAATTACCTATAGGTACAAGCGAGGTTACAAAAGTTTATTTGTTTTTTTTTTCTTTTTTTTTTTTGAACAACAAAAGTTTTTTTTTTTTTTTGATGGGTAACAACAAAAGTTGGTTAAGGTCAGTTTTGGGAAAATTTTGTAATCTCCCGATATAAAGTGCGAGTTCGACACGTTTACAATCTAGGGTTTTTCCCTCTATTTTTCTACTTTCCTAATTTCATTTCTAATAATCGGTTTTCCCGTTTCGTCCTCTTCTTCTTCCATCAAACTTGTTTATCATCGCAATCTAGGGTTTTTCTTTTCTACTTTTACTTTCCTAAACTTCATTTCTATTCTGGGTTTCTTCTCCTCCTCCTCCTCCTGCCGTTTGAGCTTAAATCCGCAAATATTTATCACTATATAAATTGTTCTAAATTTAGGTTTTTCATCTTTTTCAATAAGTTAACGATGATGCTCAGGAATGGGAAACGTTTAATCAGCTACGATGAAGAACATGACATGAATAACAGAGCAAAATGTACAAAAATCGATGATGATTCTTCTCGTTCATATCTTCCTGAGGAACTGATTATCGAAAATATTCTGATCAGATTACCAGCTCGGGATCTCGCCATATGCTGCTGCGTATGTAAGTCATGGTACAATTCAATTCTTAAAGATTCAAGATTTGCTTCCTCTCATTTTGTTCAAAATAAAAACAGAATAAACCTAGTCTTCAGTCTCCTGAATGCAGTTATAAAAAAGGGGGATCAGGCTTACTTTTTTAGTTTAGACGAAGAAAAAAAGGATAAAGATGACAAATTTCTTCTTAATTTTAGATTATTAACGGCCGTATCCTACGTAGGCCCAAATGAAATAGTAGGTTGTTGTAATGGTTTAGTTTGTATGAAAAGAGCAATTATCATTAACCCTACCAGAGGTGTTATTAGTGTCGTTAACCCTACCAGAGGTGAAACAGTTGTCTTCACCTATTTAACTCCTACCAGTACCGGAGGAGGACTTTGCATATATTTGTGTCATGGTTTTGGTTTTGATTCATTTTCAGAAGAATATAAGGCGGTGATTATTTATACTACTACAACTTCAACACTATCTGGTGATCAGGAGTTTGTTTGCCTGGTCCTTACGGTGGGAGGAACTTATGCACGGAGAAAGATAGTTATTGGTGCTGCCCAAATTTCACCACCACCAGGTTCTTCCTCTCCATTCGCAAGTCCAATGGTAACAGTAACATCCAGAGGTACAGCCGCCACCCTTTACGGGGGTGATCTTGTTTGGCGGATAACTAATACTACACCTAGCAACAATGATAAGATCGATATGTTGCTCTCGTTTGACATCCACAACGAGAAGATTCGTCTACCAAATGAATGTAGTCCGACCCCAACCCCGAGGACGACAGCGGGAGATGAGGACCAATGTTTAATAGTTGATCATCATCTTCTGGAGTTTAAAGGATATCTTTGTGTTGCACGCTCTGAGAAGATAATGAAACGTAACAACAGTCAATATCTCTGTAATGGTCAGAAGAGAAGCTTTGTTGTTGTGGTTTTAAGGTTCACCTGTTTATATTGAAGGACAAGGTCAAGCAAGTATGGATCAAGGGGGAGACTTTCGATCTTCAAATTAAGGAGGAAGACTTACTACCAGATCCCGTAAGTTGTTATTTTGATACTACCAACACTACTAGTACTACCCCGCCTACCCGTATACTGAGTTTCTCTGATCAGCTGTTATTGTATTGGTTTGACGGGGAATATCTTTTACTCTACAATCTGCAATTGAAACATCTCAAGGTGTTGAAATGCTCCGGCTCAAGTAATGAGCAAAATCGTGATATATTTGAAACTAAGATGAAAAAAGGGATCCGCCGAGGACGTCATATTGGTGATGATGATAATATTAAATCCTGGTACATGGATTATCAGCTGCAGGCCCAAGCGGAGAACATCCTTTCTCTGAAAACCTTCATTCCTGAAGGAGAAACTACTAAATTTAATACTTTCAATGATTTTCGTCGGTCTCTCGAAAACGGAGGAAAAGTACCTGCGGGTTGGGTGAGTACACAGAGAGAATCAATACAAATCCATCCTTTCTATTAGTTAGTTCTGTCTTATCATTTCACTTCACCAATGTTAGTCAATTTAGTGTCAAATTGTGAAAGTTTTTTCTTTTGTTCAATTATTTATGTGAAACTTACTCTTGTATCTTTGGATTTTTGGTCTTTTGGCCTAGTAAATTATTTCTTCAATAATCTGTGATTTTTTTTATTTGTAGCAACACTCCGACAATTTCTTTTCTACTTTTGCTAATCTGTGGTTGTTGACCTTGTTAGGTTATTCTATGTAATTTGATATTTTTGTGCAGTAGGCCTCTTTTCATAGACAAAAGCAAACCAACATATTCAATAATTGTCTGGAGCATGTGATGATATGGATGACATTCAATTTTGTTCCAAACTTGGATGCGAGGGATTCTTCTTTATGTGGTGGCACCCATGTCTGCCATAGTCTTTATTTCCAGATAATTAAACCCTGTCGACGTACTGTATGATTATAAACCATTAGGAAGATTATTTATATTGAATTCTGCTCCATGCTTTTGGGAAGAGTTGATGGGTAGTCCTTGGATATAAGAAGTCTATTTTCATGGTTGTTACATAGTAAGTCCTTCATACCAAGAATTTCAGGAATCTTTGATGTTTCAACTGGCGGTAATGCTCCCATTATTGCCACTCGAAAAGGAATGTCTCTTTCCAGACAGGTAAAAAGCAGTCTAAATATCACATAACATTTGTATTGGGATTCTTATTCCATATATCTTGTTTGCAGTCTGATAGTTCATTCAATTTGATGGTGATTGAGGGTGATGTTTTGGGACCACTATTCAGTTCGATAGAGCTATTGAGTCGGATCCTCGCCAGAAGACGTGTAAGGTCATCTAATTTTCTCTACTCAACTGTTTTATTACATTTACGAGATCCGTACACTGGCTGATGTTCAGTTTTACATTAGTATATGTTATTAAATCTTTGTCAAAGGGAACTTGCGTTGTATTACCTAAATGGGTAGTACTTCAGGAATGTTGTTTTCATTTGTTTAGGTGATCTCTCTGGTTAGGTGTATCAAACATGGTGAAAGCTTGGTATCTTTGTAGGTTTGAAGAAGGACCACAGCAGTTTCGCCTAGATGCTGCACAGAATCCTAATGGTGAAAGCTTGGTGTCTTTGTGGGTTTGAAGAAGGACCAGAGCAGTTTTGCCTAGATGTTGCACAGAATCCTAATGACACAGAGGAGTCTGTATGGTGTTTCCATTGTGAAGGTCAATTTTGTGGAGAAGATGAACCAAGAAAGAAATTCTTAGAGGTAAGTCAGTACGATCATATACTTTCCTGAAAAGAGTATGTTGCAATGCTCCAGTGGTATTTTAGTAGAGCTTTAAATGAATACAACAAAAATGGGTACTCTGCTGATCAATGAAAAGGTGTAAACAGAAGCCCACTTTACAGAATCCAGCGTAGTGGAATAAACTTTCCCGAGAGAAAATGCACGGGTCTAATCTATCCTTGAACTCCCTTTAAAGTTTTAAAAGGCATTATTCCATGACTAATGGCAGCTTTAGCTTCAACACTAATTTACAGAATCCAGCATAGTGGAATAAACTTTCCCGAGAGAAAATGCACGGGTCTAATCTATCCTTGAACTCCCTTTAAAGTCTTAAAAGGCATTATTCCATGACTAATGGCAGCTTTAGCTTCAACACTAATTTGATAGATCTTTCTTTTTCTTGCTAAACAGCCTAGAACTTTAATACCTTATTAGTTTTTCGATCACGCTGAAACTCTATCTGTCATTGTTAATTTTATTTTTCCCTGTGTAGTTCCTTAATTGTGATTCTTACTGTATCGTGCAAATTCTTTTTCTCGTGTTATGTTATTAGTGATAGCGCGTATTTCAATGTGTAGCTGTTAAAGGGATCTTCTAGATTGAGAGCTAGAAACTATCTAGGAAGAAAAAAATACAAGCTTTAAACCACGAGAAACTTACAGCTTTGACAGTTCATGTTTCAGTGTGGGAAGCAACCGTGAAAACTTTTCTGTTCATGTATCTTTCTGTGATTTCCCTTGAGTAAAGAAGAGTGCTATTTTGTTTATGTTTCAGTGTCGAAAGAGAGTTCATGATGGTGGCGCAAAATCACATCAATTATCACTTGCATACAATCAGCTATCTAACTCCGCCTATGTAGTCTTTTCTGCATAGCCTGTCCCAAGCCAGGATAAAGGAGGAGGGGGTCGTGATAGGCTTGGCAAGCCAAAGATTGATATTTAGCCACTCTCTTATGAAATGAACCCATGTATTACTTAACTTTTTCTTTTTTGATTTCATAACTTCGAAATGGGTTTCATTTCTGGCCTACCCTGACTTGTTTAGGACTAAAGGCTTGGTTTTTGTTGTTGTATATAATCAGCTATCTCTGTCAAAACTTCCTCCCTTAGTTCTGCAGGAGTTTGATAACCATGGTATGACATTTCGCCCTGTGTAGGTGTCACTAGTCCCGGTAATATCTGCATTTCCACACTATAAGCTAGGCCTAATTTGAATAATTGGTGCAAGAAGTTTATTTAAATTATTTCCATGTTTCTGTATTTCAGATATGCCTGCACTCAAGGCAGAGATTGAGAATATGAAACCGAAATTGTAACGTGTAAGGTATTTGTTTTTTTTCACAAAGTGTTCGAGGTATTATTATTTTGTCCAATCTTGTGTTTTGATGTTAAAATGCCATGTTATGTTGCTTATGCATGTGTGGGTATACAGGTCTGCAATTGAATATGAGAAGAAGAACATGCACAAAACTTTGAGCATGACCAGGCAATGAAACAGAATTTGTAATATCTCGAGAGGTAGAAAAGTTAACAACGGAGCTGGCTAATGCTGAAAAGAGAGCACGAGCTTCCGCTGTTGTTGGTGACGCAGGTTGTCAAGCTTAAGAATATCTAACTAAAAAACTTCCTCAAAACTCAATAGGATTGATTCAGCATCGCCCTTTTGTCAATATGGATTAAAGCTGGATACTGGAAACAGACTACTGAGCATCTTCTTTTGTTTTTTTATGCAGAATATTTGCATCGCTTATGAGAGGTGGCATTATCAAGGTGGTGGAAGTGCTGGACTTGCAAAACTCACCACCTTAAATACCAAGTGGAGTGTGTTCAAAGAATATGATTATGGCTTCGTTAAATTTGCAAACTCACCATTCAAACCTTCTGTTAGAGTACAAAAAGAGCAGCAACCGAAATGTTTACGATTCTTTCGCTATATCTTTAGATTATCCAGACATCCTGGCTTGCAAATTTTACAGTTGCCCAGCCACTACCATGGCTGCTTGATATATGCAATTTTCATAAAAGTGATTTTGGACAATTTAGGAAGCATAATATCATATATGTAATAATGATGTAATAAATCAAAACAAAACAAAAAATGAAAATACTAAAAGCACCCCTTTGTTAGACTTATTCCCTCCCACCAACAGTATCCAATCCTATATTCCGAGAAAGATTCTAATTTCATAAATTCGGTTTATCCCAATCAATCCGTATAAGTAATTTACTCTTATTCTTCTTCATCTCTGTTTAATCTACTCCGTTTTGTATTTCAACTAGTTTTGTATTTCTCTATCTTTCGATAATACCCACGAGAAGAACGAAACAAAAAACACTTTCAACTTTGACTGGTTGGCGAAGTTCAATCATTGATATTGCTGCAAGTAAGTTTCCCGCAGAAATGTTCAATCCCAGGGATGTTTGGAAATGATTGTATTAGTTACTATTCTGTTTTTATTCATTGCAGATTTTGATTATGATGAAGTTCCAGGGATTTATTTTATTGTTAATTGTTACTCTGAGTGGTTCTATGAGCTTTGGAGAAGCAGAGAGAAGAACACTTGGAGATCAGCCACTTTCGAAAATTGCTATTCATAAGGCAGTAGTTGCTCTTCACAGTTCAGCTTATGTGAAAGCTTCTCCTTCTATTCTTGGGTCAAGGGTAAACAATCTCTCATTCATATTGTTTTGTGTATTTAATCATTTTTCTTAATTCGTACTGTAACGCCCCACCTTACATCTTTCTCCAGGCCACATGGGTGTGCCTAGTACATGTTTGAACTTATTTATATTTCCTTGATTGCCACAGGGAGAGAATACTGAATGGGTGACTGTTCAGTTTAGCTCACCAAACCCTTCTAATGATGATTGGATTGGAGTCTTTTCTCCGGCTAATTTCAGGTAATATAACACGGATTGATGGTTTCTAAGAAACCGAATCTAAGGCTGAAAATTTCAATGTTTGCAATTTTCATTTGATAATTAACTTGATCTTGCATTTTTATTGCTTTGTTGTTGCGACATTTTCAGTGCTGCGACTTGTTCACCTGAAAATACTAGAGTGAATCCTCCATTACTGTGCACATCGCCTATTAAGGTTTAAGGATTATAAACTTTACTTGTTTTTTGAATCTTTCACAACTTAGTAAGAGGCAGTTTTGAGTGTGAATGGTTGACATCATGACATGTTAAACTCTTTCACGCAGTACCAATTTGCGAATTACTCCAGTCCAGACTACAAGAGAAATGGGTCTGGGAAATTGAAACTACAATTGATCAACCAGAGAGGAGACTTTTCATTTGCACTTTTTTCAGGTGGCCTCACTAATGTAAGTCCATTGCCCAAATATAAAAGTTCACCTAATCTTCAGATTTTGGGTCATTTGGCTCCTTCCGTAATGTGTATATTTATCGCCCATGTACCTGTACTTTCATGTCTCCACGCTAATGTTCTTCAACTACGAACAGTTGCTGATCTATGATTTTTCTGTCTTTACAAGTTAATTTGACTCTAATCTCATTCCCAGTTAATTTGTTCTTGTGATAACAGCCAAAGTTGATCGCAGTCTCGAATGCAGTAACTTTTCAGAATCCAAATGCACCTGTTTACCCACGTTTGGCCCAAGGGAAAGCTTGGAATGAAGTAAGTTCACTGTACGTCTAAAGTAACTGTGGTTTTTAGTCAACTTTGTGCACTGAATTGTCTGAAAAGACTGAAATACATCGGAATGTTATCCAAAGTCCAAACCCTGATTGCTCTAAAGAATTTAAAATTTGTTCCTTCACCTGGTATTCAGATGACTGTAACTTGGACAAGTGGATATGGGATTAACGAAGCAGAACCATTTGTTGAATGGGGTCGGCAAGGAGAAGAGAAGATGCGTACTCCCGCTGGAACATTGACATTCAGTCGTAAAAGCATGTGTGGTGTGTAGTCTTGTACCTCTGGTGATTTTTTATTTTGCTAATTTGAAGTCCTGGAAACTTGTACTGTTGAACCTTGTAATAAAGATATAAGTGTAATATTTCCACCTATCTTCATATGCAGGTGCACCAGCAAGAACTGTCGGGTGGCGGGATCCTGGTTTCATACACACAAGTTTTCTGAAGGAACTGTGGCCCAATTCAATGTACGTTAGACACTTATTTTGTTTTTGTTAGTTCACTGTCAGACATTTCTTTAAGAGAAGCCGAAAGAAATGATGCATTAGTAGTTGCTAACAAGAGCCTAGAAGGGAAATTGTACTGTGGTACCCACGTCTTGTCTGCGATAACCTCAATAGAAATTAACATTAGTGAAGAAATATCATTTTTAAGTTTATGAAGTATGTTAATGGTTAAACGCTGCACCAAACAACAAACAAATTGGTGGTGGCATGTTCCTTGTCACTTAAATATCTTCACCACCACCTCCATACTCTCGGTAATTAGAATTTTCTTCGACATGAGAACTAATTCAGTAACTAAGAAGGTAACTTGTGTTGTTGGTGCATAATTTTAGTTTTGTTTGATGCAGGTATTCATACAAGCTGGGGCATAAATTGTTCAATGGTACTTTTCTTTGGAGTCAGGAATATAAATTCAGGGCATCTCCTTATCCTGGTCAGGACTCAGTACAGCGTGTCGTTATTTTTGGCGATATGGGAAAGGTTTGATCTCTCTTTTTATGCTTGCTTTTGAGATCCTAGTCAGTTAATCCTTTTAAAGGTAAGATGAAGAAACATAGATTTTTGATGGTATACATTTTTGTTCAGGCTGAAGCTGATGGATCAAATGAATATAACAATTATCAGCCTGGTTCACTTAATACCACCAGAGAGATTATTCGGGACCTTAATAATACAGATATAGTTTTTCATATTGGAGATATATGTTATGCAAACGGTTACCTTTCACAGTGGGATCAGTTTACGTCACAGGTGGAGCCTATTACCTCGGTTGTTCCTTACATGGTTGCAAGGTTTGTTTTCCCGTTCTTCATATACTTTTTTTGTTATGTGAGATAGTTCCATTTTTCCGTATCTTCTTGAGTTTATTTAGTGAGAAAATCATTATTCTTTGCAGTGGAAACCACGAAAGAGATTGGCCCGGAACAGGATCCTTCTACGGGAATACAGATTCAGGAGGTGAATGTGGTGTGCCAGCTGAAACCATGTATTACGTTCCTGCAGATAACAGAGCTAAGTACTGGTAAAACATCTGACACCCGCTTCATAACCTCGATGTGCGTCATGATTACAGAGTGTTGACCTCATCTAGAACTTGTCATTTCCCCTTTTTTATTTTCTCTGTAGGTATTCAACGGATTATGGAATGTTTAAGTTCTGCATAGCTGATACAGAACATGATTGGAGAGAAGGTACCGAGCAATATAAGTTCATTGAACAATGCTTTGCATCTGCTGATAGACAAAAACAACCATGGCTGATCTTTCTAGCGCATAGAGTTCTTGGTTATTCTTCCGGTTCATGGTATGCCGAGCAAGGATCATTTGAAGAACCAATGGGAAGAGAGAGTCTCCAAAAACTCTGGCAGAAGTACAAAGTCGATATAGCAGTGTATGGCCATGTACACAACTACGAAAGGACATGTCCTGTGTATGAGGTAATAATAACTCACAATTTTATGGTTTGTGATTAGTTGGTAATCGGTTGTTCGTGAACAAACTACAGATAACCGGGTAGTAAATTTGCTGCATGAGACTTCACTACAACCACATAAAAGTGGTTGTGACCAAACCATGCATTTCAAGTTGATCTAGTATCGCCTGTTATTCACCCAAGCTAAACACTAAACTGTATACTGAAAAACAAACAACTGATCTTTGTTCTTCTTTTGCAGAATATATGCACCAGTAATGAGAAGTCACGCTATCAGGGTCCTTTAAACGGAACCATCCACGTCGTTGCTGGTGGTGGAGGTGCTGGACTCGCGAAATTCACCACCCTAAAGACCAGGTGGAGTTTGTTCCAAGATTATGATTTTGGCTTCTTAAAACTAACAGCTTTTGACCATTCGAACCTTCTTTTCGAGTACAAAAAGAGCAGCGACGGAAATGTCTATGATTCTTTTACTATATCCCGAGATTACCGAGACATCTTGGCCTGCACAGTTGATAGTTGCCCAAGTATGACAATTGCCTCTTGATATATCAAGTGAAGTGCTTTTGGATTTCATGGGTTTGTACAAATAATATAAGCACCTTATTGTGTTAGATTTATTCCCACACAATAGAGCAATAATGAATTAGATATCATTTTCCCTGCACAAAATTGACTACTTCTTGAGCACCAAATCTTTGAGATCAAGTGGCAATTCAAAGCCGATGGCAGAAATGAATGTCAACAATTGATTATATTAAGCAGAAAGGCCGTCGTTTGAATTCAATTTCAACGCTCTAATTTGTTTATATTGTTTGTTAGTATTAGATTAAATTGAGGATTAGACCCCTCAGACATGAATCATGCGAATTCTAAATGTATAACCGATCTAATGCATTCCATGAATTATTGAAAATCTTTGTTCACTTTGATGTTTGTAGGTGGTAGTTGCTAAGTTGGTAATCTCAACTACCAATTAATATGTCTATTCATTGTTGTGGAGGGCGTAGTTAACAATGAAATTGTGACTTTAACATTTGAATGAGATGTATATCAAAGAAAATGCCAAAAATGACAAAGTTATTAGGATTGTCCTGGTCGCGCGCCAAGATAACGACCTTATTAGTATGAAAGTTTATTTGATATCATAGCATCTCAATACCGGAAGGCGTCGAATGCACGTTGCATTTGAAAATTTTATGAAATTTTCAATTGCAACATTGTTATACTAAATACAGTATATAGATTTATAATCATAAATCATGTGTATGGTACAAGCGAATTAATTTGAGGGAAAAGAGTCATTTCCGGGAAGGATATTCTTTAGAAAAGGGTAATGTGAGATTCTCCGTAAAAAAAAAAAAATCGGAACAAAGCTGAAATCGTGTACTTTTGACCACACTAGCATTTTGATAAGCTCCAATTTTGAAAAATTAATGAAGCAGCACTAGAATATTAGTATTTGAAAGTTGGGCCAGATATGAGACTGAACGTGACATGGGATTAGATTGGAAAATGATTAATTTACCGAGGGATCATCCGGACAGATAATCCCGATTCTGATATAATGACGCCCCTTGTTTTCCTTGTGGGGTGGGGATGTGGTGGGGGCCATAGAAATGTGAGAATGGAGAAGATCATCTCTCGGATTATCCCTTGGTATCTCCATCACTTCCGGATTAGATCCGAGAGTTTGTACTTGATTTTAGATTTGGCATATGGTGATGCTAAGTTTTAACAATAATTTTATTAATGTTCTTACATTTTAGAAAATGTGATACTTTTATTTATAAATTTGATATATTTTTAGAGAAAGTGAAAGTAAATAACACTTCTCCTGAAAGGAGCAGTATGACGTTAACTTTTACAATCTACCGCACCATTCTACATATTGGTTTTTTGTTTTTTTTTTATAAGAAAAAGAAGCTAAAGCTTCTACTGATACACATTACCAGGCAAAATGCTTACCCCAGTTCCTACAGTATGATCATCAATGATCTGCTGTAATAGACTTTGAACATCAGAAACTCCTCATTGTTTCTTAATATTACATACCGAATAAAAATTTGCTAAATTTAACGCTAGATAGTTTTGATTAGAGTTTGTAGTGCTCCAGATTGCTATCTCAAAATATTTAACCTCTTCTTCCTTTGGTTTAAATCTTCTTCCAATATGCTCAGTATGGATTGTCCTGGTCAGCTTTATTAGTTCGCAACAATTTGATTCAATCACCATTCTGCTCTCTAACTCTGCAGCCTAGTTGAAAGCCTCCTGAGCAGCTTTCCTTTGGATCTCTATTGTGCTCCCTTGAAGGCGCCCAATGCTTCTGGCCCCTGTGCAAGTCCCTGTGAAATCATGAAGGATCAGACCTATCCCATAGCAGTTTAGAGTAACATTGAAAAAAATAGCTACACTTATTTTTAAGGTAAAGGCTGTTGGTGGTAGCCATTGTATTCTATACTCTATGGTTTTTGTTTCAGCTTCTTTTTTTTTGTATACCCTATATGCATAAAGTTGTCCTTATTTTTTGTCTCAGCAGCACACTTAATGTTCATGTAATGGTTGATTGATCTAGCTATCTGATAGGCTATTTGGGTTTATTGAAGTTTATGTTACATCTATCTTTCCACACATGCCAGAGAACTGTTACACATAATTCAGCCCAATCCTTCTTTATGTGATTGTTTCTTCTTTTATCAAGAAGGTGGGTTAGCCAATCATGGAAGTCTTCAAAACCTTCATAGACCTCTATTGGGTTCAATCTTAATTCTATCTAGACCTGTATAATAAGAGGACAATGCATAAATAGATGGGTTAGATTCTCCCTTTGGCAATGGCAGATCTTGTAGATATCCTCAATGTAGTTTAGCATTTTTCCTATTTAGCTCATGTTGGTAAGATGTTGTGTGCTGCTTTCCAAGTGAACAACTTTATGGAGGGATTAGTTTTTAATCTCCAGACAACTTTCCAGTTCTTTTCTCCTCCATGGTGGTTTGTTCTGGTTTTTGTCAATTCCTTATATAAGGTTTTGACAGTGAAATTCCCATCCTTTGTGAGAGGCTAGATGACTTTATCCTTCTGGTCCTTGTGGATAATGGTTTTTCTTATTCTCCCAACTGTTTCATTGTTGAACAGTTGAGATAAGATCCTCATTCCAGTGAGTGTTGTTTACTATTAAGTCACTTACTCTGTGAATATTGTCAGGGCAGGGGGGTCTAGTAATAGATCTTTTTTGGCCTGATATCCAGTTATCAGACCATATTTGGATTTTGTTGCCTCTCCCCACTTCCCATTTGCTTATCCTTTGTATATTCTCTATACCTGATAAAACTCCCTTCCAGACCCAGGAGTCTGTAGGTTTTGGTTCAGTGGACATATGCATAATATCTATCTCAGGAAATATTTTGCATGCATTATTTGAGCTCCAAGAGTGTCAGGAAGTTTGTCTATTCTCCAACCCATGTTAGAGATCATTGAATTTTTCAAGATTAACAAGATATAGCCCTCCTTCATCTTTTGTTTTACAGACTGCAACCCAAGCTTTGGGATAGATCCATTTGCTCTCCCCTTCCTCTTTTCCCCAAAAGAGGTCCCTCTGAATACCATTCATTTCTTTTATTGTGGTTTTTGGGATTTTAAAGGTACTTATTTGGTAGTTTTCCAGAGTAGAAGTGACATGTTTAATCATAACCATTTTTCCAGCAGGGTTAATGGTTTTTCCTTTCCAACCATCAAGTCTTCCTTTCATGATTCCTATAATTGGGTGAAAGGCTTTTGTTTTAGACTTGTTTGTAAATAAAGGAGAACCCAAGTATTTGTCAGTAAGAGGAATTAGAGTTATTCCCATTATCTGAGTAACTTCCTGTAGAATTTCATTGGGAGTATTCTTACTAAAGAAAATCCTAGATTTATTTAGATTAATCATTTGGCCTGAACAAGAGCTAAATTCTTCAAAAATGTGTAAGATGTTTTGAGCTTCCTCCCGGTTTGCCTTGCAGAAGATGATACAATCATCTGCAAATAGCAGGTGACTCACTGGTGGAGCTTTTTTTAACAATCTTAATGCCATGAATTCTTCCTTTAACTTCATCATCCATTAGGGTCCTATAAAGGACCTCCATGCAGAGGATGAAGAGATAAGGAGATAGGGGATCTCCCTGTCTTAGGCCTCTAGAAGATTTGAAAAAGTCACAAGGCAATCCATTTAGCATAATGGCTAGATTGGTGGTTGATATGCATTGCATAATTAGATTACACCATTTTGTATAGAAACCCATTTTTTGTAAAACAATTATAAGGAAATTTCATTTCACCCTGTCAAATGCTTTTGACATATCCACCTTTAGCCCCATCCAACCTTGGTTATCTCTTCTGGTTCTCATGTTATGTATTATTTCATGGGCTACCATAGTGTTGTCATTAATCTGCCTACTAGGGATAAAAGCTGACTGGTAGGGAGATATAATGTTATGTAGCAAGGGCTTCATTCTTTTAGCCAATATCTTTGATATTATTTTGTAAGTAGTATTACAAAGTGCTATAAGTCTGAAGTCAATAGGAGAGGTAGGGAATTGCACTTTTGGGATAAGGGAGATAAATGTTGAGTTCACCTCCTTTAGCATGAATCCAGTAGTGAAAAAAATTTGCACCATTTTTATAAGGTCTGGCCCAACTGTTTCCCAGTTATCTTGGAAGAAATTATAGGTGGGAAACCATTTGGACCAGGAGCCTTATTACCTTCCATATCAAAGAGAACACTCTTTATTTCCTGGGGAAGAGGAGGTGAAAAAGTGGGGGTCTAACAACCACACCCAATATTTCGCTTAGCAATATGTATGGACAAACTCCAATATACTTTCTAGAGAATCAACTAGATAGTCAGACTCAATCTAGATAAAAAGTATATCAACGAGTTTATATTTCAATCTCTCGATTTGATCTTTACTCAAGCAAATAGAAATCTGCGAGCCTTTATCAAAGAGAGATAACTTGGATGGTACCAAAGACCAATATCCAATTGTCAATCAATTTAAATCAACAACCAAAAGGTCGGATATTCTAATTGATTGAACAACGCACAACCTGTGATATTTCAATTATATAAACAAATATAATGCGGAATAGAAATAACACAGACATCAGAATTTTGTTAACGAGGAAACCGCAAATGCATAAAAACCCCGTTACCTAGTCCAGATTGAACACACACTGTATTAAGCCGCTACAGACTCTAGCCTACTCCAAATTATCTTCGGTCTGGACTGTAGTTGAACCCCAATCAATCTCACACTGATCCAAGGTAAAGTTATGCTCCTACGCCTCTGATCCCAGCAGGATGCTACGTACTTGACTCCCTTAGATGATCTCAACCACAACTAAGAGTTGCTACGACCCAAAGTCGAAGACTTTAATAAACGAATATGTATCACACAGAAAAGTCTATAGTAATAGATAAATCCGTCTCCCACGAATAAACCTATGAGTTTTGTTCTGTCTTTTGATGAATCAAGGTGAACATGAACCAATCAATAACCCGAACTTATATTCCCGAAGAACAGCCTAGTATTATTGATCACCTCACAATTATCTTAATCGACGCAGCGAAAAAAGATATTGTGGAATCACAAACGATGAGACGAAGTGTTTGTGATTTCTTTTCTATCTTGCCTATCGAGATATAAATCTCAAGCCAATTATTTCAATTGTACTCAATGCGATAGAAATAGCAAGATCGATCACACAACTACGTAAAAGTAGTATCGATGCAGCTTCACAATCCCAATGAAGTCTTTAAGTCGTTAACCTGGTTTTAGAAGAAGAAAACCAAAGGTTAAAGGAGAATCAACTCTAGCTTAGCAAACTAGTATCACACGTAAAGTGTGGGGATTAGGTTTAAAGTTGCTAAAGTTCTCCCTTATATAGTCTTTCAAATCAGGGTTTGCAATAAATGTTAGCTTAGTAACAAAGCATTCAATATTCACCGTTAGATGAAAACTTGATTAGATTCAAGCTAATATTTCTCAACCGTTGGATCGAAAACTTAGCTTGTTACACACAAACGAAATGTTCAATTTTGGGTTTATGAACCGTACCCAAACATTAACATTTGTTGGTTCAACAATAGTCAACCAAATGGTTAGCCATATGAACACTCTCATATCAACCATATTCTTCTTCACCATAACTAGTTAAAATGACTCAAATGAACTAGTTAGAGAGTTGTTCAATTGCTTAGATCTTATGTAACTACACAAGACAAAATCGAAGCAAAAACGGTTTGATTCACTCGAATCGGTTCATGAACTTTATAGCCACGGTTTGCAAAAGCATTCCTAAGTTTATATAAACATTAGTTCAAGAACAACCGGTTTTAGATATAACCTACTCGGGTTCGCGGACTGGGTTCGCGGACTTAAGCTCATGGAAAGAGTACACAAACTCCAGCAGAAATTCTCGGGTGAGAACTTCCGCCATTTCGCGGACTTGGCTTGCGCCACTTCCATTTTTCTTTATCAACAAAGTTCGCAAACTTTGGTTCAAGGAATAAGGACTTATACATATATGTGTTTCCACAACAATGCTTATATCCTACTATTTATGGGTAAAAATCGTTTCTGCCGATTTCGGTAAATTCGGTAGGTGAGTGAGAAACTGGTTCAAACCCTAAACAAATGTGCTGCACGTGAGCACTTTATAGGTTCGAGAGATCAATCTGTACAAGTTCGGCCTAAACCAAGAAATGGCCGTTCCAGACTTGCTTCGGTCACAAAGTGGAGGAGAAGGGTTGATTTGGGGAGGGAAGCAAAGAAAGGTGTTGAGGAGAGTAGTATCTCGACTTGTATCGAGAAAGTGAAAGCTTAGGAAGCTTGCAAGAGATGAAAGCTTTTGGGAGAGCTTTCAAAGTTGCCTTCTCCGAGAGTGTAAGTGTAGTATATTTCTCCCCGACCGAGACTTGTTGTGTCCAGTGAAAATAGGTAAGACCTATTTATACAAGTCGAGTTTGAAACGTACCCGGCCTCATGAAGGAAGAGAGTAAAGGGTGAAATAATGGGAGGAGGTGGTAACCGCATGGTTTAATGGGCGAAAACGTTTTTCACCATTATTTCCTCTTTTATTTGACCGCTTTATTCCTTTTCACGCTTTCTTAATGTGAGCGTAGTGTACGCCGCATGTTTGTGGCCGCCAAACCAAAACCCTAAAGAAGCATCCCCGATTTGTGTTGATGTCTCGAGTGTTGGTTGCATCTTGAGTGCAAGTGGCGCCGCTAGTGGCGCGTGTGGCATGTGCCAATGGCATGTGCGGAATGCCTTGGTGGTAGTTTGCACGGTTTGCAAGTTGGGCTACCAAAGGTGTGTGCATGGCATGTGCCAATGGCATGTGCGTAATGCCTTGGTGGTAGGTTGCACGGTTTGCAAGTTAGGATACCAGCGTGTGTGTTTGGCATGTGCCAATAACATGTGCGGAATGCCTTGGAGGTAGGTTGCACGGTTTGCAAGTTAGGATACCACGTGTGTGTTTGGCATGTGCCAATGGCATGTGCGGAATGCCTTGGTGGTAGGTTGCACGGTTTGCAAGTTAGGCTACCAAATGTGTGTGTTTGGCATGTGCCAATGGCATGTGCGGAATGCCTTGGTGGTAGGTTGCACGGTTTGCAAGTTAGGATACCGCGTGTGTGTTTGGCATGTGCCAATGGCATGTGCGGAATGCCTTGGTGGTAGGTTGCACGGTTTGCAAGTTAGGCTACCGAGCGTGTGTGTTTGGCATGTGCCAATGGCATGCGTGGCGTTAGGGCCGTGACCTTGATAGGGAAACTAGCTAGCGAGCATGTTGGCATGTGCCAATGGCATGCGTGGCGTTAGTTAGGCCGTGATTTTGCTAGGGAACTGCTAGCGAGCATGTTGGCATGTGCCAATGGCATGCATGGCCGTTAGGGCCGTGATTTCGCTTAGGGAAACTAGCTAGCGAGCATGTTGGCATGTGCCAATGGCATGCGTGGCCGTTAGGGATGTGGTTTTGCTAGGGAAACTAGCTAGCGAGCATGTTGGCATGTGCCAATGTCATGCATGGCCGATGACCTAGTAGCATGTTTTGCAAGCCTAGGCGCTATGTTTGGCGTGGGCCAAAGTCATAGCGACTTGGAAATATGGTTTGCGACACGTTTTGGCATGTGCCAATGGCACGTGCAGCCATGTTGACCTAGTTGCAAGTCTTGCAAACCTAGGGCGCTATGTTGGCGTGGGCCAAAGTCATAGCGACTTGGAAATATGGCTTGCGACACGTTTTGGCATGTGCCAAATGTACGTGCAGCCATGTTGACCTAGTTGCAAGTCTTGCAAACCTAGGGCGCTATGTTGGGCGTGGGCCAAAGTCATAGCGACTTGGAAATATGGCTTGCGACACGTTTTGGCATGTGCCAATGGCACGTGCAGCCATGTTGACCTAGTTGCAAGTCTTGCAAACCTAGGGCGCTATGTTGGGCGTGGGCCAAAGTCATAGCGGCTTGAAATTTGGCGTTGTTGCCATGGTGCGCAGGGTGCGGCTTGGTTTGGCATGGTTGCCATGGTGTGCAGTATGCGGCTTGTTTTGGCATGGTTGCCATGGTGCGCGGTATGCGGCTTGGTTTGGCATTGTTGCCATGGTGCGCAGTATGCGGCTTGGTTTGGCATTGTTGCCATGGTCAAGCAGATGCGGCTTGTTTTGGCATTGTTGCTATATGGTGCGCTTGCGGCTTGGTTCCGGCATTGTTGCCATGGTGCGCAAAGATGCGGCTTGTTTTGGCATGGTTGCCATGGTGCGCCAGTGATGCGGCTTGGTTTGGCATTGTTGCCATGGTGCCAAGATGCGGCTTGTTTTGGCATTGTTGCCATGGTGCGCAGATGCGGCTTGGTTTGGCATTGTTGCCATGGTGCGCAAATATGCGGCTTGTTTTGGCATGGTTGCCATGGTGCGCAGTATGCGGCTTGTTTTGGCATGGTTGCCATGGTGCGCAGTATGCGGCTTGGTTTGGCATTGTTGCCATGGTGCGCAGTATGCGGCTGGTTTTGGCATTGTTGCCATGGTGCGCAGTATGCGGCTTGGTTTGGCATTGTTGCCATGGTGCGCGATATGCGCTTGTTTTGGCATGGTTGCCATGGTGCGCGATGATGCGGCTTGGTTTTGGAATTAGGGTTACGTGTTGAAAAACCCTAATCCGGTATTTTGAAAAATACCCCCTATTAATTATTTACACCGAGTTGAATGCTCTTATTTAATGTGTTATGGTAACACTAGGTCATGGGGTTTTACGATTTTACCCCTTGTCTAAAAACCACCATCAACATTAAGTCCCCGCTAGCTCGGAACAGGGCTTTGTTGCGAGGTAAGCATAAGATGGTGACAAACTATTAACAAGAAACCGTAAAGAAAATTGAAAGGAGGCTCGTCGACCTTTATAAATAGGATTTGGAATCCTTGCCTCCGGTCGTTTTGCACAAGTCGGAGGGTCGGCATAATTGGGGCCCGATGCGGCTTAGGCGACGCTGGGAAGTTGGCGTGAGTTTGGAAACCGAGTGGGCTAGCTGGTGGGACCGGGCGCGAAGTGTAGAAGCCGTTCGTGCTTGCAGCGTGACTTGGGCGGCATTGGGAGGTCGGCGCAATTGGTGGGGCGGTCCAATCTTGGAAACCATGCTTGCAGGCGTGACTTGGGCGGCATTGGGAAGTCGCAATTGGTGGGGCCAGTCCAATCTTGGAAACCATGCTTGCGGGCGTGACTTGGGAAATGGCGTGTGCTGGCTAACTGAGTGTGCTAGCTGGTGGGACCGGCGCAAAGTGTAGAAGCCGTGTGTGCTTGCAGGTCGGCGCAATTGGTGGGGCCGGTACAACTTGGAAGCCGTGCTTGCAGGCGTGACTTATGTAAATAAAGAGGGAGTAGACGTTTCTTCGATTGAAGAAGTTTCCTTATTTTGCTTTCCTTCACGTGCGGCTTCCATTAGATCATCGTTCATGCCAAAAATCGGTAGCGTTATGTCTCTCATTGCTTCCTTTCCTTTTAAAGGTTCTGTATTCAAACCCAACGCAACTGCATCATCTCCCTCGTTTGAGAAAGGTTCTTCTTGTTGAATTTCTCTCGGTATGTTTTCTTCTTCTTTGGCGGACTGTCGTACACTTTACCGCCGCTTGTTGTATAAATGGAAAATTTCCCTTTTGTGCAGAGATATCCTGTTGGAGCATGCGTCAGTGTTATCGACGAGGATGACCTAGTCGTTCCCCTTCCTTCGGATCCGTCCTTGTTGACTGCTGCAGACTTGGAGGACGCTCGATTTAGGGATCTATCTTACGAAATGGGATGCGGCCCGAGAAGTCCCCTGGTCATACTTCGGTTTGATATGATGGAATGTATGAACACGTGAATGTAACCTTCTGGCGTGCTTTTGGAGTTTTAGGTGCACATGCTGGTAGTCTCCATGCATGACCTACTTTCATTATATCGCCTTGAATCCCCCCTCCACGGGATTTGATATAAGCCTATCGTACTCTTCTGGATGTGACACTGGGATGCTCAGAAATTACATGATGACATATTCTGGATGGTGCAGGCTCAGGATCCTCCGCAGCCTCGTAAAGTGTTGAAGGCGTCTTCTATACAGAGAGGTGATGATGTTCTTGCGCTGCACCCTTGAAGAGTAGAGGACCTTGTTGTGGGTACGGATTTTTGGTGGACTGTTCTTCGTAGCTTTGACAGATGAAGGGATCCCATGTATATCTTCCGTCCTCAAGTATGGTTTACGTGTTTCCATCCTTGTAGTGATTGCTACCATAGCGGTGGAGCTGGCTGGGGAGTGTGGCGGCATGACCCTTTGCAGGAAGGAGTGGCGTTGAAGCGAACGTTGATGCGAAGCCGCTGCTGGAGAACGTTGATGTGTAGCTACTTCTGGAGAGAACGTTGATGTGTAGCTACTTCTGGAGAGAACGTTGATGCGGAGCTACTTCTGGAGAGAACGTTGAAACAACGTCTTGCAACTCTCAGAGCCTTGACGTTACCATTTTGAAGTTGGAGACCGCGTCACGTTCATTCAAACTCGACATCCCTCAAGAGAGCAGAGGTTAGAGTCCCCCTGTTCCATCTATCGATCGTGCTTCCTATGAGAGGTTGGGGTTTGGGAACGGCTTCCCCGGATGGAAACGCTCCGTTCTGATGTAGTGCAGTTGAGGGGTGCAAATATGTCTTGACGCTAAGCCTTGGAGAAACATAGAATCTCACACAACTGTTTCATCATAGATCAGTCACGACTTTGTTGGAGAAGTTCCGTCGTGCGGTCCCGACGGAAGAAGGGTCTCCGTGAACTCGGGAGAGTTGTTGATTTCCTTTGCTTTCGATTTTGGAGAAGTCTTTCCCGATCTTTACGTGTGACGAAGTTGGATTGCTTATCCCCTTCATCAAGGCGTTTAAGAGCAACGCGAGCCTCTTCATCTATAAACGCACGTCCCGTGAAGTATCTTTTGTATTTTCATCAAATCAACAGTGCTAAAAGGAGGTCGGCTTCTTCCGGATCTTCCAGTATCTTGCCCTGATGGTGGAGTAGCGTCTCTGGTGACGGTTGGAGCTTCCATGCTTGAAGAACCGTTGGGGTGGCGGAAGCGGCTGCAGTTCTAGTGATCGTAAGTGTATCGCTCGAGATGACAGCAGTTTGATCACGAAGTTCGGAGTCATGGCGCTGCTTCGAAGGGAGAGGATGAAGCTTTGGGCGCAAGATGTTAGCGCTGAAGGATGCAAACCTGTTAGCACAGAGTGTGGTATCATGCGGCTAGCATGCGCGTCGGCATGTGTGCCTGGCATGTGCGTCTGTAAGCGCGTCTCGGCAAGCACGTCTGGCAAGCGCTTCGCATACGCGTCTCAGTAGGAGCTTCGGCATGCGCGTCCCTGGTAGGCGCCGGATCGTCTTAGAATGGGCGCCGGCTTGGACTTTTCTTGCGGGCCTAGTTGCCTCTTCCCATACGTAGCTCAAACAGAAATCCTTTCCTTATTCAAATTCCAAAAAGTGTTATGCTCATGAAATGGGTTGGCTCCCTTTTTACCTCGTATGTTTGTTATCACGTCATGGTGTTAGCGGTAGCCTTGGTAGTGATAAAGTGGGCGCAGCATATTCCGGCTATGTACTCCAAATGCTTTCTCTTTCAATTTGTTTTATTGTTTTCTTGTCTTTGGTGCAAACCATAGCCATAGGTATGCCTTTCATAAACTTGTGGAAATACTTCATCATAAATAATTCTTCGAATGTCACCGTAGTAACATCTTCCAATAGTAATTAATTATTTTTGTGCAAAGTAGGCACGTACGGGTAGGTGGCTTTTTTTTTTTGAAAGGCAAACAAAGCGCCCGTTTATGGTTTTTGTCTTCCGGATTTCTTGGGTTGATAGATAAATGTTAGCTTTTGAGGATATTGGATTATTTACGGGATGAATGGTTTTGATAAAATGACTCGATTATGTTTTGGGAAAGGAATATTGCTTTTATGAAAGTGTGCGCTAGCCATAGGCACAATACTCATCGAGTATGACGGTTTTACTAAGAGCCTAAAAATAGATCGTATGTCTTGCGCAGTCTAAATTTACTCACTTCATAGGTTTTTGTGAACACGCCCCTCTCCATGTAAAAGGCGGCTTTGCCGGTAGCATCGTCAGCAAGTCCCCAATCGTTGATAGCATCTTCGGCGAGTCCCCGCTTTTCTCGTGTAGTTTTTGCAACTGCAACCGGGTCGTCCGGTAGTTGAGTCGGATCGAGTGGTAGCATCTTCCCGGCAAGTCCCAGCTTTCTCGTGTAGTTTTTATAACTAGTAACCGGTCGTCTGGGTAGTTGAGTCGACCGAGTCGCAAGTCCCCAATCGGCGGTGGCATCTTCAACGAGTCCCCGCTTTCTCGTGTAGTTTTTGCAACCTGTAACCGGTCGTCTCGGTAGTTTAGTCGGATCGAGTCGCCTTCCCTACCATCTTGACATCTCGGGTCAAGAACGAGATCGACAATCTAACATTGTAGCCGATAGATCAATCCTCCCGTGTGGTCGCCAATTGTTTATGGGTAAAAATCGTTTCAGCGATTTCGGTAAATTCGGTAGGTGAGTGAGAAACTGGTTCAAACCCTAAACAAATGTGCTGCACGTGAGCACTTTATAGGTTCGAGAGATCAATCATACAAGTCCGGCATAAACCAAGAAATGGCCGTTCCACTTGCTTCGGTCACAAAGTGGAGGAGAAGGGTTGATTTGGGGAGGAAGCAAAGAAAGGTGTTGAGGAGTAGTATCTCGACTTGTATCGAAAGTGAAAGCTTAGGAAGCTTGCAAGAGATGAAAGCTTTTTGGGAGAGCTTGCAAAGTTGCCTTTCCGAGAGTGTAAGTGTAGTATATTTCTCCCGACCGAGACTTGTTGTCCGGTGGAAATAGGTAAGACCTATTTATACAAGTCGAGTTTGAAACGTACTCCTGGCCTCATGAAGGAAGAGAGTAAAGGGTGAAATAATGGGAGGAGGTGGTAACCGCATGGTTTAATGGGCGAAAACGTTTTTCACCATTATTTCCTCTTTTATTTGACCGCTTTATTCCTTTTCACGCTTTTAATGTGAGCGTAGTGTCTGTACATCTTTGGACCGCCAAACCAAAACCCTAAAGAAGAATCCCCCGTTTGTATTGATGTCTCGAGTGTTGGTTGCATCTTGAGTGCAAGTGGCGCCGCTGAGTGGCGCGTGTGGCATGTGCGGAATGCCTTGGTGGTAGTTTGCACGGTTTGCAAGTTGGGCTACCGGGCGTGTGTGCTTGGTATGTGCCAATGGCATGTCGCGTAATGCCTTGGTGGTAGGTTGCACGGTTTGCAAGTTAGGATACCAAAGTGTGTTTGGCATGTGCCAATGGCATGTCTTGAATGCCTTGGTGGTAGGTTGCACGGTTTGCAAGTTAGGATACCACGTGTGTGTTTGGCATGTGCCAATGGCATGTCGAATGCCTTGGTGGTAGGTTGCGGTTGCAAGTTAGGCTACCAACAAGTGTGTTTGGCATGTGCCAATGGCATGTGCGGAATGCCTTGGCGGTAGGTTGCACGGTTTGCAAGTTAGGCTACCGGCGTGGGTTTTGGCATGTGCCAATGGCATGTGCGGAATGCCTTGGCGGTAGGTTGCACGGTTTGCAAGTTAGGCTACCAGCATGCGTGTTTGGCATGTGCCAATGGCATGCGTGGCCATTAGGGCCGTGACCTTGATAGGAAACTAGCTAAGCGAGCATGTTGGCATGTGCCAATGGCATGCGTGGCCGTTAGGGCCGTGATTTTGCTAGGGAAACTGGCTAGCGAGCATGTTGGCATGTGCCAATGGCATGCATGGCCGTTAGGGCCGTGATTTCGCTAGGGAAACTAGCTAGCGAGCATGTTGGCATGTGCCAATGGCATGCGTGGCCGTTAGGGCCGGGTTTTGCTAGGGAAACTAGCTAGCGAGCATGTTGGCATGTGCCAATGGCATGCATGGCCGTTGAGCTAGTTGCATGTTTTGCAAAGCCTAGGGCGCTATGTTTGGTGTGGGCCAAAGTCATAGCGACTTGGAAATATGGCTTCGCGACACGTTTTGGCATGTGCCAATGGCACGTGCAGCCATGTTGACCTAGTTGCAAGTCTTGCAAACCTAGGGCGCTATGTTGGCGTGGCCAAAGTCATAGCGACTTGGAAATATGGCTTGCGACACGTTTTGGCATGTGCCAATGGCACGTGCAGCCATGTTGACCTAGTTGCAAGTCTTGCAAACCTAGGGCGCTATGTTAAGCGTGGGCCAAGTCATAGCGACTTGAAATATGGCTTATGACACGTTTTGGCATGTGCCAATGGCACGTGCAGCCATGTTGACCTAGTTGCAAGTCTTGCAAACCTAGGGCGCTATGTTACGTGGGCCAAAGTCATAGCGACTTGGAAATATGGCTTATACACGTTTTGGCATGTGCCAATGGTACGTGCAGCCATGTTGACCAAGTTGCAAGTCTTGCAAACCTAGGGCGCTATGTTGGGCGTGGGCCAAAGTCATAGCGGCTTGGAATTTGGCGTTGTTGCCATGGTGCGCGGGTGCGGCTTGGTTTGGCATGGTTGCCATGGTGTACGATGATGCGGCTTGTTTTGGCATGGTTGCCATGGTGCGCTGTGATGCGGCTTGGTTTGGCATTGTTGCCATGGTGCGCGATATGCGGCTTGGTTTGGCATTGTTGCCATGGTGCGCGATATGCGGCTTGTTTTGGCATTGTTGCCATGGTGCGCGATATGCGGCTTGGTTGGCATTGTTGCCATGGTGCGCGCAGATGCGGCTTGTTTTGGCATGGTTGCCATGGTGCGCGATGATCACGGCTTGTTTTGGCATTGTTGCCATGGTCGCGATATCTTGGCTTGGTTTGGCATTGTTGCCATGGTGCGCAGAGATGCGGCTTGTTTTGGAATGGTTGCCATGGTGCGCATATGCGCTTGTTTTGGCATGGTTGCCATGGTGCGCATATCGCGGCTTAGTTTGGCATTGTTGCCATGGTGCAGTAAGATGCGGCTTGTTTTGGCATTGTTGCCATGGTGCGCAGATATGCGGCTTGGTTTTAGCATTGTTGCCATGGTGCGCAGATATCGAGCTTGTTTTGGCATGGTTGCCATGGTGCGCAGATATGCGGCTTGGTTTTGGAATTAGGGTTACGTGTTGAAAACCCTAATCCGGTATTTTGAAAAAATACCCCTATTAATTATTTACACCTGAGTTCAATGCTCTTATTTAATGTGTTGCGGGTAACACTAGGTCATGGGGTTTTACGATTTTACCCCTTGTCTAAAAACCACCATCAACACCTACCAATGGTTATGTAATCTAAACTCTCATTTCAATCATTGAAACATTCTCAGATAACGTTATATATCCGTTATTCACAGACCATTTTTCGTCAGAGCAATTTCCAGAGTGATTGAAACATATCATGACTTTCGTCACTAGGTAAAGATGAATTCGGTTAAAGCGAAAGCTTACCAACACATATTTCGAGAAATAGATAGGCGAGTTAAACTCTCGCCCGAAATAGCAAATGTGTATATTGAAAGTCTATACGTTTAAACGACTTTTGTCTCAAGAGTAGGAGATAGAGTAAATAGACTTTTGAGTGACAGATAAGTTCAAGTCTCCACATACCTTTTAGTCGATGAAGTTCCATCGGTTCCTCGAGTAGTCCTTCGTCTTGTATGATGATTGCCATGGAGTTCTTGAGCTTAACTACACTTTCTATCCTAGTCCGAGACCTTTAGCTACATAGGCTAGAATTCAAGACTTATAGTTTTGATCACTAACATTGACAAACATGCTTGAGATAGCAACGCATGCGAGTTCGACCGAGAAATGCTCTAACAATCTCCCCCTTTGTTAATTTTAGTGGCAAAACTATTAATACATATGGAATACAAAAAATAAATAAATAAACTTTTGTAGCTCCTATTCCACATGTCTAATCTTCAACATTCCTCGAAATCTTCGTCTCTTCCAAGTACTCCAATGATCCCAAAGGTTGTAAGTTTAACATCATCGTTGTTGAAAATCCGTAGCTATAACAATAAGAAAACAAGAGTTCATAGTATTGTTATACAGTGTCATGGTATCATTACACAGCATCAAAGTTCAATTGCATCACAACTTCAACAACAATACTATGGTGATATGTATCACTCCCCCTTAGTCAATACTCCATCTCATATGGAAACCACTCCCCCTTACATAATGATCCGAAAACCATATGTATTTGTAGTGTGAACTATATATTAATGCTCCCCCTTTTTGTCAATAAATTTGGCAAAGGTACAAGAACGGGATCCTAATGAAATTTCCGAAAGAGACGTTTCATGACCAAAAGAAAGAAACACGCATCATCTTATTTAGATGCAATCATAAAGACGAAGCTAAATGCATTCATCAAGGAGTTTTAAAGATACAAGATAACCCCTATAATATTCCACAGCCGCACTCCCCACAAAGATATGGCAATTAAGCGCAAGTTCAAAAAGAACTCTCCCCCATAATATGTCATTCCCGAAAGAACAACAAGAGCGACTTTAATTTCGAAAGAAAAGAAGGATTTCTTTGGACATAACAAATCACATACAAGTATGAATTTGAATCCAAAATACTCAATTAAATTAACCACAAGTGAACCTATTATTAATTTAATCGAAATACACAATCAAACTAATCACAAGGAGTAATCAATTTAATTGGCCATACTCACATAAGAGAATCTATGGAGCAATGACTAAGTTAATTATGAAAATAACCAACTGTTTATGTCGAGAAAACTACTCCTGCAGAATTTGGTAATTTGGGGTGTGGATGAGGAATGAATTTAAACCTTTAAACAAATACACTGCGCGGTGAGTGCTTGTAGATTCGAGAGATCAATCTGTGCAAGTCCGGCCTAAACCAAGAAATGGCCGTTCCGCATTTGTTTCTGTCACAAAGTGAAGGAGATGGGGTTGATCTTAGGGAGGGAAGCGAAGAAGATGTTGAGATTGTGAAGGTGTTGGCTTGCTTATGACTTGTAATGTAAAGATGAGCAAGCTCACGGTTGATGCAAGCAGTGCTCCGGGTGTTTGAATACGATTTGTATTAACACTTGGTTTTTCCGTCTCGTGCGAACTTGTGTTGTTGTTTGAAATAGGCTGAGAACCTATTTATACAAGTCATTGAGCCTTATTCACGTCTCTCGTGGGAAGTGGAGGAAGTGGAGTGATGGAGTAGTGGAGATGTGCGTCGGTGCCACACGACCGCCTTGCCCACTTCTCCCGTTCATCTCTAACCGTCCATGACTTCCCCGACACGTTCTTGTGATGGCGCGTTGCACGCTACACGCCGTAAACCGCCAGACCAATACCCCAGCATGTATCCCCCAGCTTTGTGACATGATTGATGTTCTGAATATGTGGATCGTGGATCCACGAAAGATAGCATGTAATCGCTGAATTGAATAACCGTGTTATTCAAGAAGTCGATACTTGTGAAGTATCGTGTGTATTTTATGTGTATCGCATTATGGTGTGGTAAAGTGATGGGTAATGACGCCTCACTAACCAAATAACTCCCGACCAGGGTTGTATAACCAAGTCGGGTGAAGTTGGACGGATGAGATGATCTTTGAGACACTCATCTCACGACCGTTAATGAATATTAGGTTTTTGAAGAGGAGCGCAAGCATGACTCTTCACTTGGTCGAAACCAAGTATGGGAATAATTTTGGAGAGGACCGACCTGGACGTGTATGTAGATGGCATGTTGGTGTACACGTCCATGTCTCACCGTCCCATGAAGGTGCGATCTCGGCAACTCAATTTGACCTAAGCAAAGAGGAGTGGTTGAGATCGGTTTGCGGCAGAAATCCTTGCCGCAAAGGAATTGGAGATCGCATGACATTCCTGGTTTGGGCGCGCGCTCCAAGACGACCCATCTTGGCTCTGGGCCTTGGTCGATCATACCAAATGTAGGTGGTAGGCTGGTGTTCACACCTATACCGACTATCCCATGAAAACGTGATCTAAGCCATTCAAATCATCCGGTGAAGTTGAGTGGTCGAGATCGCCTTGCAATTTGGGAAGTGTAACCACGCATGTTTGGGCGGGCGTTTTGGATTAGCCGGGCATGGGATGCCTTGGCCGATCGCATGAGGAGGTAGATGGGCGCACGGTGGTCATGCCGGGTATGACCGCCTCGCTAATCTAACTCGTGACCCTCCATTCATGCCGGAGAAGATGGACGCGCGTGATGATTTGAAACCCTAATTTTGGTTTTCAAAAGCCGTGCGCCACTCCTTGTTTGGGTGATGATTTTGTCACGGCCAAACATTGTTGGTCTTGACCGATTGGTCAAGCGTGTAGGCGGCCCACGGTGATCGTGTTGACATGCTCTGGGCCCTTTGAATCTACATCTACACCCTCCATCTATACCTGCGAAGATGGATGGTTGAGATTGTTTTGCGACACATGTAATATGCCGCAAACCCTTATTTAGGGTTTTCCGTCCATAATGCTTGGTATGAACGTCTTTTGGCAAGCAAAGGCCAATGGCCGACCATGCAGGGTCGGCCGTGGGTATTCCATACCTGCTGGGGGTGATGGAATTGATCCGGGGTCATCCAATCATGCTTACGAGTTGGATGATCTGCGATCGGGATCATATCCGACCGATACGGCCAGTCCCGATGCTCAATCTGCTAGTATAACACACCGAGAGGGGCTCAATCGGGCTAGTATAACACACCGAGAGGGCTCGGGCTAGTATTACACACCGAGAATCACCTGCACGGTATTTCGACATGGTTTCATTATAGTGCTTGAGGTTCGTGTTACTCCGTAAGAGTAACACTCACCGTCATGCCACACCGATAATGAGTACTCGGAAATACAAGGCCGATATGAAATTCACAGAAGGGATTGTTGCCACATGCTCCAACCTCGGAGGAATTTCATGTATTCACAGTAACTGGATTGTTGCTACATGCTCCATTCTTGGTGAATTAAGTGAGGGAGTATCCAACACTTATAAATGGCTTTATCTTTTACAAGATGTCAGCGCATGATTTTTTCGGTTTTTTACAAATTTAACCTTAAACGAAAATCCACCATCAACACCAACCCAATCAAAAGTGCTCAAACACAAGAAAACTTATGGAGTTATAACTAAATAACCAAACAAGATGATTAATTTAGTTCAATATGCTCGTCATAAAGTACCTTATGGAACAACAACAAATCTAATCATGAAAATAATCAACTGGTAGGCCTGAAAAGGGGTTTGATTTTTCCTACTTGTTATAAACCGCAAGTGCACGGTGTCGATTATGTAGCACTGAGCAAATACGGGTCGATCCCACAGAGAAATGGGTGTGCTAAGTTGATCTAAAGGCTTACTAGACTGAATTCAAAGAGGTGTAACACAATATTGAGTTGTTTGTCGGGTTAATTTGAGTCGAGTTGTAGTGACTCTAAACTAAGGTTGTAAAAATATGGAAAGCAACAGGTGGTGAATCCACCTCTAATCCCATGTTTAGGCAATCTAATTGAGGCTATATTCTTGAGCTTTCCCATGAAAGTCTAAATGAGATGTTTATTAACCGATTTTTGCTAGCAATCCCTAGTATGAGCCGTCTTCTTACAAAGACACTCATCACAAAGCTTGTTAGTTTCATCGCTTAACTAATAATCCTACACAATATTACACAAAGAAGGATAAAACCTAACTAGATATGCTTGACATTGAAAATCGTGGGGTTTCATCAACACCCCGATAAACTAAATTAGAACATTCAAAAATAACACAAATTGAATATAAAGTGGTGCTCCGCTAGCCTGTGCATGACTCTAACACACACAGCTTCCCCTCTATTTATACATGCCAAAATACTCAAAACCCTAGTTCTCTATAAAACGGAAATTAAATGCAAAATACTCTCACCCACGTCTCGAATCGTGCTCTACTCGCTTGTGCGGCTTTGATTTGATGTTACCTTCCTCTGCTCAGTGAAACCCTAGTTTCATTTATCTCCTACATAGCCTCTAGGGTTACAAGAGAGGCTAGGGCGAGAGATAACTAAAACTAGAGGTGGCGGTTGGTGTTGTTGCAGGGGGCTAGTGGTGATGGCGACAGGAGATGGAGATGGTGGTAGTGAGGTGGTCTGCGCCATGGGTATGGGAGGAAGAGAAGGGGATGGCTTTTGCAGAGGTATGGGGGAAGAAGAAAGAGAAGATGGAAGAGAGAATGGGGGAGTTGGTCGAGAGGGTATAGGGTTAGGATGTTTCGTTGTGAAGCAGGTGCACAATGACGGACGATGGGAAGGATGCAAAGAGCGTTGGATGTGGCGGGTGAGATCTCGAACGGCCGAGGGATGATTGGGGTGATTTGGTGTTGAACGGGAGCAAATGAGAACTGATGTGAGCGAAGGAGCGACCGTAGGATGTAGCTAGGTGAGATCTCAACGGCTCGGGGGTGGATGGGCTCGGATCCGGGTCATGGCTAGCTCAAGCCCATGTCTTGTAAGTTGGGTTGCGATTGATGCGCGCGCGGGCTTTGGCTTTCTGCTCCATAGACTCTCGACTCCAATTCTTTGCTCTTTTGGCTCCTCAATTTCTCCGAGCTTTATTTATTACCTAAAAACACAAAATTAATTAGTACAAATATTTATTCTTGAAAACAAAGAAAACTCGAGAACTGGGATAATATCCGATTTCGAGCACAAAAGATGAGTAAAATGCCAATAAAAAGGTGTATAAATATGCAATATTTGGCACTCATCAAATACCCCCAAACCCGAATTTTACTTGTCCTCAAGTGAAACAAAATGAAGAAATCCTAACTATACCCCCGTCGCAGTCTCTCGAATGCATTTAGCGTATGCACTAAGCCTTTAAACCCCTAGGTGTCCCTAGTGGACGAGTTGCGTCTCGTGAGGGTTTACCAGAGGTGTACCCACAAAACCTTCTCCAACTTCGAGTGTAAAAGAGTCTCAAGCATCCAAGGAGCTTTGAGGACATAGAGTTTCGCATGCTAGTAACACGGTTTGGAACTACCAAAGAACGCATTCTCATCCTTAAGTGCTGAGCGAGAAGTAACCATACCATATGAAAGAATTCGGATTCGATTGTGATCATAAGCCTCGACTTATGCCTCACCATTAGGGTTTTATGATAATTGCACTCAAAAAGACCGCTTTTTTAGTCTCTCATGTGTGCAAAAGGCGGGAATAAAGAGAGAAATCCCGCACACGTTGTTGTAGGTAAGAAGGATAACCTTCCGAAATAATTTCTGGAGACTCCACAGAAGTGTGGACAAGAAGAATCTTTTCTGATGATCTCTAAGAAAGGAAATCAACCATTAGCAAGGATGGGAGTACTCACTTACCTTCTCACCCGATCGGCAATTAATATCACTCTCTCAACATTCATAGAAACGTCTTCAATCTTCGGTCTTCGGTCTTCAAATGTTGATGACGAAATTTTTTCACAAACTTCATTAATTCTCATCTTCTTTTCTTTTCTTTGTTGCACGTAAACCTTGGACTATATCAACTTTTCCTTCAAATATTCTGATGTTGCTCCGCTTGCTGACGATGATGTGTTTCTATGAATGTGTTGATTGAGAGGGAGAGAGTGATGCTAACTGCAAATCCAGTATTTAGAAGAAGTTTTCATCTTTAAACGCCACCCTCATTATTGACAAAAACTATCACTCAAGAGATCAAAAGTAGTGCTGAAATTGGTGCGAAGTTGGGTAGCTCACCATTCCTACCCTAATTGACGTACGGTGACACACACTTTAACAAACTTTTCTAGAAAGTTGCAAAAATTGAAGGTTGGTGCCTCACTTGATGTAAAATGGGTAGTCTCCACTATGGGTGATCACAATTCTACTACCGAATATCTAAACAAAGACTTAATTCGCCCTCCGGTATGGTTAAATCCAACTTTAACGCTCTAATCAACTAAGAAACCCGATTATGTTCTCCAAGACTTCCAAATTCTGTTATTTCGGTCAGACTCTCTATGTAAACATAGCTAGAAGCATGCTAGTGACTCTAAAATCTCTAAAAGTTGGAGGTTTTTATTTGCAAAAATTTTATAATTTTTTTTTTTTTTTTTTTTTTTTTTTTTTTTTTTTTTGAGAGAGAGAGAAAGACTAAAAACTCTATATGCAAATGCAAATGCACCCCCAAACCTAAATCAAACATTGTCCTCAATGTTTCAACAGATAATAAACAGTCACATACCATGAGAACTATGCTGATAAGAGAAAAGGGAAGAGATTACCGGATGTCGGCGGGAGCAAGGTTAGAGCTTCATTTGTCAAGGCTAGAATCCAACATTCTCAGTGGAGATCATATCAGATTAACACAATATATGCGCAAGAAGACCCAACCGATTCAAGAAAAAAAAAAATTAACAAGTCCTACTGGATTATATACAATGAAATTCACCATATACTAACAATCTAAAGAGTTGAGGATCAACCCAATAGAAAATATATACAAACATCAACAGCCTTACACAAATATAACAAGAGAGTGCAAGTAAGGTTGCATATGGGAATGACTTTCCCCAAACCTAAACTTGTCAATGTATGTGTTTTTGAGCACAAAATCTTGCAAATTTAAAGGTACATCATGCAAAAGGTCTAACTCAAAATGAGTTTTTCTAAGAACAAAGATATACACATTCCAACCGTGGTTCCTTAAAGGTGTTATACTTTGATGCAAAATAGTCCAAGAGGACTTGGGAAGCACAAAGCTCTAGGCCTAAATTAGGCATTTTCTTAAAAGTTGGTTTTGCAATTTTGTTACAAACTACACCTAGGTTTGGTGGAGGAGTTTCAATTTGTGACTTAGGAGAGAGATTAGGTACATCTAAGTTGTTTTCATGTATAAGATCATTTGCACCATCACATACTTTCCTAAGGTCGAAGAGGGTAAATCATGCTCACCAAAGATAGAACAATTCATCAATCACCATGTCATACTCATCGGAGGAGGCAACATGTTGTGACATGGGCAGGGAATCGACACAAAAATAATATCATGATCCAAAAGAACATTAGTGTCAACGTAAGATTCATCCTTTCTTAAGTCACGAGCAAGTTGTGTAGCATGCTCACATTCACCAAGAATTTCACAAATCCAAGCTCGAGTTAATATCACATGTATGAATGTTAGAAGAAGTATCATTCATAGGATTCACAGAAGAGACGCCTAACGTCTCTGAACCCAAAGATTTCACTACATTTTCAAAATACACATGCTCTTCATATTCATCATCATCATCATCATCATAGCAAAAATTCATCTCTCCATTCAAAATTGTAGCATTTTTAGTGTACTCATCTACCTCTAGATTAGGTTCATATTCGAAGTGTTAGTTGCATGAGTAGGACTAGAAACACTATTTTCGAAATTATCGAGAATAACAAACATCCTATCATAAGTTTCCTTCCAATCTTCATTTTGTAACTCAATCAAAGTTCCTTTGAAGAATCATAGTGAGTTGTTCTATTGAAGGAGAGTCTTCACTAGTAGGTATGCATTCCTCATATGGATATTCATTGTATGGTTGAGCATGAGGTTCACTAGAGAAGGGAAATTCAGACATGTTGCTATATGGATGGTCATGTATTGCATTCAGTTCAAGCCTAGCATTTTGTTCCATGAGCGTTTCCATTAGTGATTGTAAACAAGGAGCCTGGGGAGTATAAAATTGTTTAACTCCCCACCGTGGTGACTGATACATGTGCTCATGATGGTTAGGGTATGAGTATCCAAGGTCGTGGCCCCGAGAAGGCTCATAATACTCCCTAAAATCATTATGGTCTGTGGGGGTTTCATATGGTGAAGCATGCCCGTAAGCAAGCTCTCTAATGGATTTGTTTTCATCCCAGTTGCAGACCAAAATCCTGACATGGTCTAGCAAC
The DNA here is from genome assembly GCA_023531295.1 of Papaver armeniacum. Taxonomy (NCBI): domain Eukaryota; kingdom Viridiplantae; phylum Streptophyta; class Magnoliopsida; order Ranunculales; family Papaveraceae; genus Papaver; species Papaver armeniacum. The sequence continues at coordinate 123,761 of JAJJWW010017273.1, read as the reverse complement.
TCAATTTGGGCTTAAAAAGAAACACTATAGCCTAGCACACATCAAGTATACTAAGTCCAGATGCAAGCCCAAGTTATGCAAATGTACAGCCCAAAGGTTATGGAAAGCCCAGCTGGTGTGGGCTCAGTTTGGTTTATGCTGGGTTTCTGTTTGGTTTTGTGGGCTGGTTTGGTTTAAGAGAGCTTTGGTTTATTGGGTTTCAGTTTGGTGCAGCCCAGGTTATGTGGGCTTCTTTGGTTTAAGTGGGTTTAGTTGTTTGTAGCCCAGGTTGTTTGCAAAGCCTAGTGGGTATGGGCTTCAGCTTATGCAGCCCAGTGCACAGTTTGGTTATGAGCAGCCCAGCAGTGTGGCTTATGTGGGCTGAAGGTTGTATGAAAAATGAACATCCCGTAGGGTTGGACTTTCTCGTTTGTGCAAAGAACAAGTTGCACAACCCTGGGTTTATGGGTTCCAGCCTAGTTTAGCATGCTCACACAGCACAGGTCTGAGTGCAGTGCAGCTCATGCACTGGTCAGGCCAAGCACAGATTATGTTGCACAGGTTGTATGAGTGTTGGCAGCTCAGGCACAACTTGGCTAGTTTGCACAACAAAGGTTTGAGTGCAGCTTATACACTGGTCTTGTGCACAGAGCAAGACAGAAATGGTGCACAGCACAGCTTATGCACAGATTACACAAAAGCTAGCAGGTGCACAATGCAAGTCAGAGAGTCAACAGATTAGCAACAATTAGATACACAACTCAGCAGGGCTAAAAACAAACTGTACACACACAAATGCACAACTCAGGGTGCAATGCTCAGATGAATGGCCGATGTATTCAGGGGCCAAAATGCTCAACAAAACAATGATTTCGCTCGAAAGTCATAGGCTGATGCACAAAGATACCCTGACAGCTAGCTCAGAGACAAGCACTAATAGCAGTCAGCCAAGGCAGAGCAACAATCAAGATATTACCAAGCAGCTCATGCACAGGAAGCAATACATGTGAAATTTCAAGGCCAGATACTATGCATACAGATGTGTCACTTGTAAGAACTAGTCTTTCATGTGAGTATTGCAAACCATTCAAAACATCAAGAAAGTTAACGGGTCACTCGGGATGGCTTATGCACAGCTGGTAGTCACACAGATGTGGGTATTGCAGGGCAGATGAGGGTACTTCAGGGCAGATTGAAGCTATGGGCACAGAGCAATACAGGTGCAAACACAATAATACTCGGTTTTCTTATGCACAGTGTGATGGCTTTTCACTAGCATGTGGCAGGCTTACGAGGTTTGCGGCTACATCCCGGCTTTGGCTTTTTAAGTTGTGATCCAAAACTTGCAGCTTCAGGGGGCTAGCAAGGTGGCAGAAGGCTCACAAACTTAGTTGACACTCTTGGTTTTCACATGCTATGTTCAAGGTTGATAGAGTCAACTAGATCGCTTGACCTCAACCAATCCAAATTGATTTCAAGAGGGTATTGCAGAAACTTGGTTAACCAAGTTGCAACACACCCTCACAAACTTCTGTGGGGCTGGAGGGTTGCACAGGTCAATTACAAGTTGGCCAACTTCAAAATCACAGCTCATTCACCTATGTGACAGGGCAATATGCTTGTTATGGCTTCTCAGATAGCATGTGGATAATTCAAAAGATCATGGAATGATAATTCACAGAGAAAAGCTTGCTGAAGTACAGGCAAGAAATTTTTCAGCACTCCTACAGCATTCTTGACATGAAACAGATGCAAGCAAGCAAAAACCACAAAGATTAGGAGGTGAATGGTGTTAACAGGGTAATGCTCAGGGTATGCCACTCAAATGGTTATACATGCATAGCATCAGGGTTCAACACACTTGCCAACATACTAGAGCATGCACAATCTCAAGATCAACAGCTACAGGGCTCGATAGTAGATGAGCATAGGTTCACAAACAGTGTGGTTTACTGATTCACGGATCAATCATGCGGATATAAAAGTGTAAACGGAATTGAGAGTGACCAACCGGTTTTTAACCACAATGGTAGTGTTGCTCGCCTCTTGTCTTTCCCCGGGTTTGCTCAACTTCTTCAAAGACAGCACTGCTAGCTCAACACAAATCTCAGTTCCCAGAAATATGCAGGTTGAAGCAAAAAGACCAATATTGACACTAGTAGGCTGTGAGTAGTTTGGACTGACAGGGGTTAAGAGTCACAGGTGACACTAAGATGCAAGATGCTATGATTTGCGAAAGCTACAAAATGCAAGAAGAGAAGTATGGACTAACTATGTTACCAGGTTACAGGTTGTAATTACCAATGGATTAAACAAACTTCAGAGCACAACTAAAAACTACAGATTATGGATGCACATTACCTTAAAGTAAAGATGCAGTTTACATGAATGCAGCTAATGCAAGTTAATATGAAACACTAAGAGAAGTGCAAGAATGCAAGTATGCAATAGAAGATACAAGTGATAGAAAAATTACCTCTAAGTTACACTAATACAGGGAATACAAATAACACTTCAAAGCAGGTATGTACATGGATGGGTTGAAAAAAAGTGAAACAAGCCAATAATCGACAGGGCACACGCCAAGTCCCCGGCAGCGGCGCCAAAAACTTGGTAGGCCTGAAAAGGGGTTTGATTTTGCCTACTTGTTATAAACCGCAAGTGCACGGTGTCGATTATGTAGCACTGAGCAAATACGGGTCGATCCCACGTAGAAATGGGTGTGCTAAGTTGATCTAAAGGCTTACTAGACTGAATTCAAAGAGGTGTAACACAATATTGAGTTGTTTGTCGAAGCGACCGAGTTGTAGTGACTCTAAACTAAGGTTGTAAAAATATGGAAAGCAACAGGTGGTGAATCCACCTCTAATCCCATGTTTAGGCAATCTAATTGAGGCTATATTCTTGAGCTTTCCCATGAAAGTCTAAATGAGATGTTTATTAACCGATTTTTGCTAGCAATCCCCTAGTATGAGCCGTCTTCTTACAAGATACACTCATCACAAAGCTTGTTAGTTTCATCGCTTAACTAATAATCCTACACAATATTACACAAAGAAGGATAAAACCTAACTAGATATGCTTGACATTGAAAATCAGGGGTTTCATCAACACCCTGATAAACTAAATTAGAACATTCAAAAATAACACAAATTGAATCTAAAGTGGTGCTCTGGCTAGCCCAGGCATGACTCTAACACACACAGTTCCCCTCTATTTATACATGCCAAAATACTCAAAACCCTAGTTCTCTATAAAACGGAAATTAAATGCAAAATACTCTCACCCACGTCTCTGAATCGTGCTCTACTCTGCTTGTGCGGCTTTGATTTGATGTTACCTTCCTCTGCTCGTGATACCCTAGTTTCATTTATCTCCTACATAGCCTCTAGGGTTACAAGAGAGGCTAGGCGAGAGATAACTAAAACCAGAGGTGGCGGTTGGTGTTGTTGCAGGGGCTAGTGGTGATGGCGACAGGAGATGGATATGGTGGTAGTGAGGTGGTCTGCCATGGGTATGGGAGGAAGAGAAGGGGATGGCTTTTGCATAGGTATGGGGAAGAAGAAAGAGAAGATGGAAGAGAGAATGGGGGAGTTGGTCGAGAGGGTATAGGGTTAGGATGTTTCGTTGTGAAGCGAGCACAATGACGGGACGATGGGAAGGATGCAATGAGCGTTGGATGTGGCGGTGAGATCCGAACGGCCGAGGGATGATTGGGGTGATTTGGTGTTGAACGGGAGCAACGAGAACTGATGTGAGCGAAGGAGCGACCGTAGGATGTAGCTAGGTGAGATCTCAACGGCTCGGGTGGATGGGCTCGGATCCGGTCATGGCTAGCTCAAGCCCATGTCTTGTAAGTTGGGTTGCGACCGATGCGCGCGCGGCTTTGGCTTTGGCCGCTCCATAGACGCTCGACTCCAATTCTTTGCTCTTTTGGCTCCTCAATTTCTCCGAGCTTTATTTATTACCTAAAAACACAAAATTAATTAGTACAAATATTTATTCTTGAAAACAAAGAAAACTCAGAATCTGGGATAATATCTGATTTCTGAGCACAAAAGATGAGTAAAATGCCAATAAAAAGGTGTATAAATATGCAATATTTGGCACTCATCATCAACTTTGATTGTTTTAGTGCTCAACATAAGACACATTACGAAGCCTCACAGTAATACACAAAAATATGGATCAGGGAAGATCAATTACTGCGGAATACACAAGGATTCATTCTATTTTCCTTCACAATTTGCATCATGACATACAATAGACATAATCCTTGAAAAACAAAAGATTTTAACCTATCTTCCATCAATAATTGACAATATAGGCTTAACTTTTGTATTTGTCAAAAGTCCATTCATTCTTTTATCAATATAAGAATATCGACTTACGAAAGACTTTACTTTTGACAAGATATGGGACAATCATAGTTCACGGACGCAAACACACATATCCCATAAACAATTGCAATATATAAAACCATAAAGATTAATACAGCAAAAAATCATCTTCCAAACAAGTTAGAATTTAAACCAATAAATCTAAAAACAAGAAGATGAAAACGTTGGACATAGCTATGTGTAATCACAATAATGGCTATTCCAAACTCTAGTTATTCTTCTAACAAAAACAGAAATAGAAGATTTACTAGATAACCACAATTTACTCATCTTCTTCTTCCTCATCGGAGAGACACCAAGATGCTTGAATTGTGTTCAATTCTTCCTTGAGCTCGGGAAACTTCGTTGCAACTAAAGACAATTGTTCTTGGACACACTTCACCCTGAATCGACTTTACACACACCTTTGTGAATTTTTTTGAAGAAAACTCAAAGTGGTAGGGTCACAATCGTTGAGTGAAGCATCTCTTTGTCTTTTGCACACATTCTCCCTTGTGCGTCTAAAAGTACACGGACGAACCGGTTTGGGGACCCCAAGAGAGTTTCCAATCGAATCAAGACCACGATCACGACAAATTTGTCCAATCAAGCAAGGGTAACCTAACATCTTGATGGGTGAAGTCATCGAAGTCATTTGATAAATGATGAAACTACAAATATCGAGACTTTGAACACCCGATTCAAGGAAATAGACTAATTACGCAAACTCATGACTCCACCAAGAATTATCAATTGTGGATGGACAAAGATTTGGGATACCAAGTTTCCCAAAAACCAAAAACGGGATACTAAGATCATTAGTAGGAAACTTTCCTTGATTCCAAGCTACCTTCTTGCCACAAAGCCTGAGAGAGATTTCATCACATGATGGACGTTCATCACTTTGTCTAGGAAGACGCACGCTCCCCAACAGAATGCTGGTAATCTTTGAAATCAATTCTCTATCAAAAAGAAATCTTTCTTTATTTATCATGGATTTGAATTCCATCTTATTAAGATCAACATCATGAATGTTGGCATAGAAAATTCTTGTGAGAGAATCAAAACCTTGACCATGACCATCAAAGATATTTTCAAGCTTGAATTTTTTAAAGAAAGTTAAATCCTCTTCATGCCCACTAGAGAGATCCAATTTCTTTTCAAGGATGAAACCTTTAGATGAAATCTTTTTAAAAATTCTAGCACAAGAATCATCCACAAACCTAATCCTAAGAGAATTTTGGTCACAAGGAAGATCCATGCTAGAGGTATTTGAGCTCTTGGAGCTTCTTTTTGAGCCCTTAGAATTCATCATGAGATCTAGGAAATTGAAAGGAACAAGAGGAAATTACTTACTTGGAGTGAAACTTGAACACCCTTTCTTTCAATTTCTCCAAGGAGGCTTCAATGGAGGAAACACACGAAACCCTAGAGGTTCACGTACGCAGATGGGTGATGAAGAAGAGAGTGTGCGAACTTCTTCTTTATAAGTCCAAATATGGGCTTGGACCCGTTTGTGAACCGCGACCCACACAAGAAAAATGGGATTTTTCTAAACCGTTTGCACATCAAAGGTTATGCATCCCGTGAAAACTCACTTTGTCAGAGACAATGGATGCTAGAAGAAAGCTTTAATTGGTATTCTAAAAGAGAATAACAAACTTGTACACAATTCAAACCATTTCTTGCCCCATTCCAAGATATATACACATGGGGTAGTGCCAAGATTGTTACCAAGAGGCATAATGTGCAGAGGAATTCTCATGCAACATTTCTGGTTGATATGTGTGAATTGTCCCCGTTGTGTAATAACGATGATAATCAGGGCAGTCAAAGCTTTCTCTCCTTTGTTGAACCTGGTTAGGAGGAAGATTCTTCCGAATCTTAGGTTGCACAGTATTATTTGGTTTAACATGTACAAAACCTTTTTCGGAATGATTCTTAGACTTAACAGACTTAAGTTTTTCTAAGAATTTAAAAACGCCTTCGAACACTCTGAATAGATCTTTATCAATTGATCCATTACGATAGTACTCTTCAAAGAGATCAAGAGTTAATCTATTGAGAGTCCATATCCTGGAGCGTGACGAACTTAATCTTTCCTTCCTTTCATTTTTTCCTTTAGATTGATTCTTATCATCTAAATCTTCATCTTTAGATGAAGAGAGACTATCATGAGAAACCAGAGGTTTTAACCATAATAATCTTTGAGAAATCCTTAAGGAATTCTGGCGTGCGTTACATATGCCAAGAGCAAGTTTTCCAAAGAAATTTCCCATGGGACAACTTTTAAGGAACGAACAAACACAAACTTGTTAGGTTTAATGTGTTTGCCTGCTCTGATACCAATTAAAAAACGGGGGTCTAACAACCACACCCAATATTTCGCTTAGCAATCTGTATGGACAAACTCCAATATACTTTCTATAGAATCAACTAGACAGTCAGACTCAATCTAGATAAAAAGTATATCAACGAGCTTATATCTCAATCTCTCGATTTGATCTTTACTCAAGCAAATAGAAATCTGCGAGTCTTTATCAAAGAGAGATAACTTGGATGGTACCAAAGACCAATATCCAAGTGTCAATCAATTTAAATCAACAACCAAAAGGTCGGATATTCTAATTGATTGAACAATGCACAACTGTGATATTTCAATTATATAAACAAATATAATGCGGAATAGAAATAACACGTATACACTGAATTTTGTTAACGAGGAAACCGCAAATGCGAGAAAAACCCCGTGACCTAGTCCAGTTGAACACACACCGTATTAAAGCCGCTACGGACTCTAACCTACTCCAAATTAACTTCGATGCTGGACTGTAGTTGAACCCCAATCAATCTCACACTGATTCAAGGTACGCTATGCTCCTACGCCTCCGATCCCAGCAGGATGCTACGTACTTGATTCCTTAGCTGATCTCACCCACAACTAAGAGTTGCTACGACCCAAAGTCGAAGACTTTAATAAACGAATCAGATCGACGAAAAAGTATATAGTAATAGATAAATCCGTCTCCCACGAATAAACCTATGAGTTTTGTTCCGTCTTTTGATGAATCAAGTTGAACAGGAACCAATCAATAACCCGAACTTATATTCCCGAAGAACAGCCTAGTATTATTGATCACCTCATAATAATCTTAATCGACGCAGCGAAAAAAGATATTGTGGAATCACAAACGATGAGACGAAGTGTTTGTGATTTCATTTCTATCTTGCCTATTAGAGATATAAATCTCAAGCCAATTATTTCAATTGTACTGCACGATAGAAACAAAGAAGATCGATCACAACTACTAAAAAGTAGTATCGGTCTGGCTTCATAATCCCAATAAAGTCTTTAAGTCGTTAACCTGGTTTTAGAAGAAGAAAACCAAAGGTTAAAGGAGAATCGACTCTAGCTTAGCAAACTAGTATCACACGTAAAGTGTGGGGATTAGGTTTCCAGTTGCTAAAGTTCTCCCTTATATAGTCTTTCAAATCAGGGTTTGCAATCAATGTTAGCTTAGTAACAAGGCATTCAATATTCACCGTTAGATGAAAACCTGATTAGATTCAAGCTAATATTTCTCAACCGTTGGATCGAAACTTAGCTTGTTACACACAAACGAAATGTTCAATTTTGGGTTTATGAACCGTACCCAAACATTAACATTTGTTGGTTCAACAATAGTCAACCAAATGGTTAGCCATATGAACACTCTCATATCAACCATATTCTTATTCACCATAACTAGTTCAAATGACTCAAATGAACTAGTTAGATAGTTGTTCAATTGCTTAGATCTTATGTAACTACACAAGACACAATCGACGCAAAAACGGTTTGATTCACTCGAATCGGTTCATGAACTTTATAGCCACGGTTTGCAAAACATTCCTTAGTTTATATAAACATTAGTTCAAGAACAACCGGTTTTAGATATAACCTACTCAAGTTCGCGGACTTAAGCTCATAGAAGGAGTACACAAACTCCAGCAGAAATTCTCGGGTGAGAACTTCCGCCAGTTCACGGACTTGGCTTGCGCCACTTCCATTTCTCTTTATCAACAAAGTTCGTAAACTTTGGTTCAAGGAATAAGGACTTATACATATATGTGTTTCCACAACAATGCTTATATTCTACCAATGGTTATGTAATCTAAACTCTCATTTCAATCATTGAAACATTCTCAGATAACGTTATATAGCCGTTATTCACAGACCATTTTTCGTCAGAGTAATTTCCAAAGTGATTGAAACATATCATGACTTTCGTCACTAGGTAAAGATGAATTCGGTTAAAGCGAAAGCTTACCAACACATATTTCGAGAAATAGATAGGCGAGTTAAACTCGGCTCGAAATAGCAAATGTGTATAATGAAAGTCTATACGTTTAAACGACTTTTGTCTCAAGAATAGGAGATAGAGTAAATAGACTTTTGAGTGACAGATAAGTTCAAGTCTCCACATACCTTTTAGTCGATGAAGTTCCACCGGTTCCTCGAGTATTCCTTCGTCTTGTATGATGATTGCCATGGAGTTCTTGAGCTCAACTACACTTTCTATCCTAGTCCGAGACCTTTAGCTACATAGGCTAGAAATCAAGACTTATAGTTTTGATCACTAACATTGACAAACATGCTTGAGATAGCAACGCATGCGAGTTCGACCGAGCAATGCTCTAACAGGAGGCTCAAGAAGTGTTAAGTTATCCTCATCACTAATGACTTTAGCTATGAAATTTATCATCTTATTGTTTAAAGTGGGATTAGAGGTGGTAGATATTTCCTTGAAGTGTTCTGTAAAACAGTTAGCAATGGAAAGTCTGTCATTTAACCAGTTTTCATTTCTTCCTTTTATTGTATCAACTCTATTTCTTTTGTATCTTGTTCTAGTAGAATTATGAAAGAAAGAAGTATTTCTATCACCTAGATTAATGTTGTTGTTTCTGCTCTTTGTCATCCAATAGTCCTCCTCAATGTCTTTCCAAAGTTTCCTCTAATCTCTTTATGGTATTAGGGCATCTGTTTATATCTTTGGAAATTTCCTCAATTTCCTTTTTTATAGTGGTGATTCTGTGTTTTATGTTACCAAAAACATTCTTGTTCCACTTTTTAAGATATTCTTGACATTGTAGAGGTTCTTAGCCATAGAATAGCTAGCAGAACCTGATTGGTTTGTATTCCAAGCTTCCATTATTTTTCTTTTGAAATCTGGATGTTCCATCCATCCTCCAAAGTATTTGAATGGGTAGGCACCATCCTTCCAATCAGGATTAGTTTTTAGAATTATAGGGCACTGGTCAGAGCCTCTTGCAATAAGGTGAAATAGGTTTGACTGTGGAAACAGTTCAATCCATTCATCATTGCACAGAGCTCTATCCAATCTTTCCTTAACTCTAGTGTTATCTAATCTCTGGTTACACCAGGTGTAAGGGTGCCCCACGAACCCAATATCCTGAACCCCCATATTAGATATGATATCTATAAAGCAAATCTGCTTCATTTCTATCAAAAGGTCTGAGCCGCTTTTTTTCCTCACTAGAAAGCACCACATTGAAATCTCCTAGGATAATCCAGGGGAGTTGGGTTGTATTGGCCATTCTTATTATAAGTTTCCAAGAATCTAGCTTGGTAGTATATGGGCTTCCATAGAAAGCAGTAATTAAGTAGCTTCTTGTGGTAGTGTTATCAATTATTTCAGAATTTATTATGTTGTGATCATGATATTGAATGTGCACTTTCATATTGTTTTTTCAGATCATTGTCATTCCTCCTGCTCTTCCTCTAGGAGGAACCAGATAGTAGTTTTTGGACATTAAGCTTTCTAAGAATTTTGTGTATATTATTGTTTTGTTGCTTTGTCTCCATGAGACATAGAATATCGGGATTTTCATAGTCTAGGAGGTCTTTCAGGTAATCTTGAGTATGTTTGTTTCCTAGACCTTGACAATTTCAAGATAAAATAATAACAAATTCCCAAAAGTAAGAGATTATAGGATAATCCATTACCTCTTGATAGTGCATAGTATGACTTAGCTTAGGTTCTCTTGGTTCAAGTTTTTGTGGTTCAAAGGTGTTATGGTTGTTATGTAATATACAATTCTTAGTTGAGTTTAGAGTTACCTCTCCTATGAATGTGTTGTACCATATGTGTGGGCTCTCCATCTTAGGCTCAATGTTGCTTGCTTTCTTTCTATTCTCATTATCCTCCTCAGCTACCTCATATGTGGTGTCTCTGGCATACATGTTCCCCTTTTCTTCTTTGAGCTGTTAGGATTAGTTTCTCTAGTTTCTTTTTCCATGAAGGTGCTTAGCAGGTTCACTGGTCTTTGATACTTGGTGGCTTCCTGGTTTTGTATAGCATTTCCTAGATGGATAGGAGCAGCATTATCAAATCCTGGTGGAATCGATGGTTGACTTTTCTTCGGAGTTATTCTATTATTTCTGACTGCTTTCTTGATCGAGTGGTCTTTGATGATCCTTATCTCGGTTTTGTTTGTGACCATATCTTGAGCTGAAGAACATTTTCATATCAAACATCAATTGCTTTTCACTTTCTTCATAGTGTCTTTTGTTTGGAATGTTAAGAAATTGGTCAGAAAGATCAGCAGGTATGGTATGAGCCATCATATCTGCTATAGATCTTTCTTTTTCTTTGTTTGTAGCTTTATTTTCTTCTTCAGAGGTTACCTGAGGTTTACCAGTGAAACCCACAATTTTCAGAGCCCTTGGTATCTCGTTCTTAGTAACATGGATGAAAATATGGTGAGAATCAGATGAAGACGAGTTGGTGTCTTCCTCATTTTGTATCTGAGCTAGCTCTCTTGTAGTTGTTTCATCCTTCCATTTCCCTTTTCGATCTTGAATCGCCTTTTCTTTGGCTTCTTTTTCTTCACAGGTGAGAAGACTATGTTCTGGAATTCTACATTTTTGGCACAACTTGGGTGTAATGGCATATGAATATTCAATCCTAGTCTTTGTGTTTCCTACTTTTGCCCACATTCTTGTTGGCATCTTTTCTTTCAAGTTGATAAGAACTATAACATCCACATTTTTCTCATCATCATCTCTTCCATAAGGTTTCTTAGACTCTTGTAGAACTCCAGCAGGCTTACAGATTTCATAGAGAGCTTCCCAGAAGGTTAGTCTGGTAGGTACTGTTTTCAAATGTATCTTCATCAAGATGTGGTTGAAGTATTCTAAGTTTATCTCAGAAGGGCCATTTTTTGGAACAACAAGAAGGACCATGAAACTACCCAGAGCTAGCCATGGTCCTCTAGTGAGAAGGTGTTGTTTATCATCTTCAGAGTTAACCTTTAGAATATAAAAGTTGAAGCCCCTGTTAAATCTTGCAAGATTGAAACCATTTGATATAAGGTTCTCTTGATGCAATTTGTTAGATCCATCACGAGAGTTTTTTTTTTGGGTTTGCGAGTCTTCAAATAAAAGCTAGTTTCCAATCTTTTTTCTCTGGTTGTTTGAGGAATGAGGGATCAATATCTATACAAGGTTCATCGGTATCAACAATTTTTGCAGCTTTCTCCATTTGGTTAGCTAACTTCGATATGTTAAGATCTTCACCTTCTTCTACCATAAGGATGATTGTGAAAAAACTGGTGTTTTTGAACTTGTTTTTCTGGGGTATAGTTTGGTTTAGACTTGTTTTTTTGATATGGGGAACTGTATTGTTGAGAGATAAATTTTCTTTTTTGAATTTAAATTTTTCAGTTGGGGTACATGTACTAGTAGGATTGGATTGAGCAGTACTTGTACTGGCTCGTATGTTGTTTATGTAAACCGCGTGCTGAGCATTTATTTTGCCTCTGTCTAATATCAGTGAGATAGGGTTAGACTGAGTAGTCAAACTCACCTTATCGTGCCATCTATAGCTTGAGTAATAAAATGTCTTTGCTTGATAGACCCTTTATCATCCACCACTACCCTATCTAAAGAGATAGTTTTATAATATATTCTGAAATTCAGATCAATATTATGAGATTTGACAGGGCTAAGATGTTCATAATTTGTGGTATGCCTGATAGTATTATCAAGGCTAGAGGAAAAATTGATTTCAGTTTGAAATAGGATTGAGTCATATACCATCATTATATAATTGGGAATGCTACATACATCATTGACCTTCAGTTATGTCATTTGTAAGAGATGGCATAGATTCATGACAAAATTTTATTGCCTTATACCTCCCATGCATGCATATATATCCCGTGCATATTAGGTACCTTTGTCTCAAAACCTTTTCCAGTGGAAAGTTTTTGGAGCATTGTTTCCTTGTTTTGACTTCGTACTGTCTGTTGTACAACGTTTTTGGTTTGAGCGTTCACATGGGAATGTACTATCCCTGAGAAGAGACCATGTAACCTGTGTGTATATTTGTCCGTGACTTTTGCCCCGAATTTTGTTTCACAGTCTATGGTTCTCTTGCGGTGGGTTCCAGTGGTACTGAAATGCCAGTTTATGTTTAAACCATGTTCATAGTACCGTTGGGATGTTACCTTTTGTTGCCTCAAGTCGTTACCGTTTGTTGCCTCAATTCATTACCGTTTGTTGCCTTAAATCGATTTTGATAGATAGGTAGTTCCGATTCATTATTGTTTTCTAACTCGAGTCGTTTCATTTTCCGATTTACTACATGCATAGTGAATTGGTACTGAAATAACTTTTGTGTGTTTCTAAAGTACTGACTGATGACATTCTCATTGAATATGGAAAGAAGATGAACAATGATGGTATTCTTGAATCGATTTTGTTTCTAAACATTAATACCGGTGAAGTAACCAAAGCTAGAGGCAATAGTTATCCTCATATAAATTAGTTTCCAAGTGATGTTAGTCTCTCCATTAGAAGAACTGCAAAGAATACGTTTAGTGTATAATTCACAATGTCTAACCAAAGTGAGTCCGCAGATGCAGGTATGAGTGAAGGAGAGGAAAGTAGTGTACATATTCTTCCCCCTCCCTCTCTTGAGCATTCCCATAGAGATCAGTGATAGTGAAGAGGAAGATTGTACCAGTATCGAGATTACAGACTTCGGAGATGGTGGTGATACTTACTCCGGGGAATGGATAGAGGTTGTTGGTACTATGTTTGCAGATTTTCAAGTAGGTGATGTTGGTGGTGCTATGCTTGTTCACCCTGATTTCTGGCTTGGTGGTCCTTCTCGTTTGTATTTCACTACAACTGCTCCTCAGAATGGTAGTTTTATGGGTTCTTCCTCTAGATATGGCTGTAAGTTCATGGGATTATTGATCGTTTGGGTGATTTGAACCAGCATGAAGTTTTCCCAGAAGGAGATTTCCTCTTCTCCCTTTCCTTCGGCGTCTAAAGGGGTTGGATGTATTAAGAAGCGTGTTTCGACTGCGGAAAGGGTTGCTGGTAGTGTTCTTGAAGCTGTTTCTTCTCGAACTCGGAGCAAGAGTGCATAGAAAGAGAGTCTTCATGCTAAGAAAGGAAAAAGAGTGAAGAGGGGTTGAAAGGAAAAAATCTGAATAAAACAGATGTAATGTTATTATCTTTGAAATTTGTATCCCTGTAGAATATAATCTGAACTGAATTGGAATGAACTATATAACTTTTTAATGAGTATGTGATCATAAAAGGATGGGGATCCAACTAAGGAACATGCGAGAAAATGGAATTAAGGTGATCAGAGAGCAAAGAGAGGATCAGGCGAACGCGTCGCAGAGCAAAGCGAATCGGAGAAAGAATGTGAAGACTGAACCATTCTATTTTACTCACTATCTTTCAACAGATTGGGTTAGAGCCACTAAACGCCCATTTGTGGACGTGCCGGACTAGGCTTATGGTATACGCAGCCCGACATGATTGGAAGTGAAAGCTGCCGCCTAACTGGGAGGGTGAGCCTCTAGTTTGGTAAAACGGGGGAGCTAACCACTATGCTATATGGGGGCTAGTCCCTGGCAAATTTGTGTGATATTTTTGGCTGAATGCAGAATTAAATGAAATAACCTTATTTTGTTGTTTTTCGAGAGTATAGATAATGGAGTAAATGAAATGGGTGTTGTTCTTAAACCGAGGTTTCAAATCTTTCAATTCCAATCTATTATCACCTTCCAAGGGCGGGACTCATTTCCTTCTTCTCCTCTTTACAACTTACAGACAACAACAAGCCTAATTAATTTAACAGCTTCAATATTTTTTTGGACAAGAGTAAGTAAAACATCATATCTTTTTCTTAAATTGTTAATTTCAAAGTTCCATTTTATGAAAAGTCATTGTTTTTCCTTATTTTGATCGGTTTTCCTAATCTGGGTTTGGATTCATTAGATTCATCAATTAGGTTTTGTGGGGCTTTTTTGTTTTGATGTTATTATTTGGTGGTTCAAGGATTTTTGAGTTAGGGCATTGTTTCATTTGTTTTATGTAGTGAATGAGTTTAGAAAATTTTATGGTGTTTTGAGAGGTGAAAAATGGATTTGTGGGTTGTTGCAGCAGCTGCTGGTGCTGGATTAGCTAAGCATTGGCAAAAAAAATCAAAGGAGACAGAGGAATGTTCTGGGGATGTCATTGCTGCTGGGAAATCTAGTTCACACCCAGTACTGGAACAGGTAAGTAATAAGGCTTGTCCGTTCCGAAGATTTGGTCGTAAACGGATTGAAGAAGAAGAGGCTTCTGCAAGTAGAAATGAAGTATTTGGTAGTTTGAATGGGAAGGTTTTAGAAATGACACGGGGGTGTGATTCGGAAATGGCATCTACTAGTGGATTTGATGATGAAATGCTGGGGAATTATGGTAGACTTGATGGTTACAATTTACTTTCGTTATCGAGTTTGGCGCCTGGTATTTCAAATAAAATGAATAATCAAGATAAAGGGAAAATGATTCAGGAAAGTAACGAGGAGGGTGGTGAATCCGGTAACAGACCACCTTCGAATTGCAGAGGAGGAATGGGTTCTTTTCAATCGTATGCGAAAAGTGGAAGCTCTCTTAGAAGCAGACGTGGTCGTGGGTTTTCTGCTAAACCATTAAGTTCTTTAGAAAGTTGTCTTGTAGCTCAGCTTTATAAGGAACATGTTGAAATGGAAGAATATGTTTTTAGTACATTCCCATCTCCTTCGAGACAAACTGTGAGGCCACTTGTTGTGACGGATGGAACCCGGGTAATTAGTAGGGCGAGCAGTGATTCTTATAGTGCACATTTGGAGAGTGGAAAAAGTATGTTGCATAATGGTTTTGATGTTAATGGAAGGGATGTAGTAGTAGGGGTTCCACCTCTTCCGCAGGCAAGTCCATTGGAAATGAAACAAAAAAGAGCAAAGGGGCGAGTTGGAAAGTTAAGCAGTTGCAAAACAAAGGTGATGGGAAAAAATTTCATGTCACAAGGTAATATCACATTATCCACACCTTCTTTTTGAACCCTTGTCTTCATTATGTACTGCAACTGCAAGTTTGTGTGTGCTTTATAAACTTATTCATGATTGTGCTGGTAGCATGCAATTATCTTGTAAAAGACATCC
Source organism: Papaver armeniacum (assembly GCA_023531295.1). Classification (NCBI taxonomy): domain Eukaryota; kingdom Viridiplantae; phylum Streptophyta; class Magnoliopsida; order Ranunculales; family Papaveraceae; genus Papaver; species Papaver armeniacum. The sequence continues at coordinate 107,910 of JAJJWW010017273.1, read as the reverse complement.
TAAGATGTGCTAGTTTAATACTTCACTATCTATCTTTAGAGTTGATTGGTGTTTCCAAATTATGTTTCTGTGTGCTCTCCTAATAAGCCATTTTACTTGATTAATCTGTCAGTACTTATCTAAAAGCACAAGAAGGTTCATTATCTTGTGAGATTTTAGGGTGCATATTAGGGTGGTCTAACATTATCAATATTTCAGTGTCGTCGGGATCAGCCAATGGGATGTTTCTTTTCTGCCTTGGAATAACTGTTGGGGTGATGTCTACCGTGGTAGCAAATAAAAGAGAAGTTGACAAGTTACATGGGCTCTTAAAGCAGACTGAGAACTTGGTTCAAGATCTACAGGAGGAGCTCGAGATGAAAGATTCACTTACAGTGAAGGAACTACCTAATGAGGATGATGAATCCCAAGAAACCAATGATCATTCCTTTCATAATGTGGGTATGACATCATTCTCTTCTGAGCTGTCATCCTTGAATTATGGTGATAAAAGATCAGATACTCAGAAACTTGAGCTAGAGGAAAACTCAGAAATGATGAAAATTGAAGCAGAGCTTGAAGCTGAATTAGAAAGGTTGGAACTAAACATGCAAGCAACTAGTTTGGAAGGAAGACTGTATGGTCTTGATGAGGTAAGCTCGCAAATTGATCTTAAAGATCCCTTTTTTTTAAGTGGAGGATTAGTTTTAAGTGTACAAACTTACATCATTGATTTCAAACTTTAGCATGTCACTCATTACGAACTTACACATTAACAACAACTCATATTACTTATTTCTCCGTTTGCTGCCTTTCTCTTCCATAAGTCTGACTAGTTGCTCAATGACGACGGCGACAACTTAATGAGTCTTAATTTCTGTATCTGTCCGACTAGGACGGCATGTAAAGTTCTTGTTCCACGTAAATTCATTTTTATGCATTTTATTTTTCTCATTTGTTTGGATAATATGATTGTCTTTAACCATCATGGGGTTACATAGGAGCGCGTCTGTGCATCAGATAGAAATTAGGAAATTACCCTAGTACATATGTGAAAGTTTTCGTTGACTAGCAGTCATAACGTGGCTCCACAGATAATCCTGATATCAAGTTTCATTTCTATCAAGAAAATGTACTTGTTTTATCTCCAATGATGGATGGCTTGATTCCTTGTTGTTTGTTGGAACTGGTGTACTCAACTTGTGATATAACCAATGAACAACTTCAACTCAGGATCTGAACATTTTAAAACTTGTATATTTCTGATTTGTTTGCAGCTTGATCCAGACTTAGTCGGCAACATTGTTCAAGGGGAATTGAGACCTGAAATGGTGAAAGGAGATGCTGATTTCCGAGCTGACTCAGATAAGGATGCAAGCGGAATGTCTACCACTCAAACTGAAAATGTGAACTACGCCGTGTCACCTAGAGCACTGAGCTTGCGACTGCATGAAGTTATCCAATCAAGACTAGAAGGAAGAATTGAGGAACTCGAATCGGAACTCCAAAATAGCCAGAAAAGAGTAACCCTGATGGAATATAAGCAGCAGCGGAACCTTCAAAGAAACTACTCAAAAGGTGGACCAAGGTCTTCATCTCAGGAGAGTCTTACTTTAGATGAAGATAACTCGATTGCACAACCCTTAGTTCTAAATCTGTCTGGCGATGCTCTGGATTCTTACAATGAGACATATGAGGAACTTTTGGGGGTAACGCTTACAGATGAAGAGGAGGAACATACTCCATTAACAGTGCGTGATGAAAACCAAGTTAACAGTGGAAGATTACACTGGGAACGAAATCCCTTTTCAAATTGGAATGGAACCACAGAGAATGGGTCCTTTCAGCCAGTTAAAGTGATCAAAGAAAGGTACCCTACACCGATGTCCTCATTTAGTGATAAGAGAAAGACATTGGAGAGGTTCTCAAATGAAGTTGGGGAGTTTGAGGAAGACAATGGAGATGACGACTACGATGATGGGGATGAGATGGGAAGGTTACTGATACAAAAGATTGTGGAGAAAACCAAGAAAGGTTCTCCTTTAGTTTTGAATGCTCAAAAATTGTTGTTTTCATTGGATGATAAGGTATAAGAAGGCTCATTTATTCATTTTTGAGTTGTACAGATTACAGCACACTTAACAGAAAATATGTTTTTATTTTTGTTCTGCCACTAATTATTTGCGTAAGCGTAAACCTTGAATGAGAGCCAGGATTTATTGTTTTCTGCAGCTGAACTTCTGGCAGAACTGAACCGCGATCTATGACTAGGCTAAGGTGTGAGAGAAAATCCCATCTTCTTACATTGCTAAAAGCTTGAAGTTTGATTGAAAAAATTGCTTAATAACGAGGTACCTGTAATGCAACTCGAGTAAAATTCTAGCCAGGAATGGCCCTTGAACTGTGATAAGGTGACCTCATCAAAAAGAACAAATGCGCTACAAGACTCCAGTGGGATAACCGGTTAAAGAGAATAAGGTGAAAAGGTACTCGCTTTCTTATAACAAAGAAAGAAAAAAAGATCAATCCTGAGACAAATATTCAAACAACTAGCATCTCATATGAGAAGCTTCAGAACTGCTGGGCTACTTAAAATGACAAAGTTTAAGGTTGCCTGATATAACAATTACAATATTTCTGCTTTCAACTCGGTGAACTTTAAAAAACAAACCAGCCACACTAGGGATATCTAAAGTTCACATATAAAGGCTGTTGTTACTTGCAGGTAGAAATAAAAATAGCTACTTAAAAAAGTGTACCCGAGTTGAAAAGCTTATTACAAAGCATCTTCGTATGCAACCTAACAAACACGAGTTATTGACTTCTAAGTTCAATTAAAAAAGGTCCAGAATGCAAAACAAAGAAAAGAACATCCCACTTCGTAAGTTTCTTTACATGCATAAAACACCGAAGACGGTTCTAACATCTCTCTAACTCAAAGTCCATTCTTCCGCCCCGAAGTGATTTTCCATCAAGCTTGCCTGTTGGCATAGTCATCTGGCTGGCCGTCATCATCTTTGAAACTCCCTTCCAAGGGACCTGTCTGGTCAAAAGAACCTCCTGTGTTGCCTGTGTAACCACCACTAGCAAAGCTGCTATCACCAGATTCACCACTTCCTACACCATCATTAAAGTTGCTTTCGCTGCCACCAACACCACCAGCAACACTAAAATTTCCACCACCACTGCTTTCACTTCCATAACCACCTCCACCTCCACCTCCAGCACCACCATAAGTGTTACCACCATCACCATAACCCCCACCGCTGTTGTAGCCACCCCCACCGCTGTTGTAGCCACCCCCACCGCTGTTATAGCCACCCCCACCGCTGTTATAGCCATAGCCACCCCCGCTGTTATAGCCACCCCCACTAAAGCTTCGGGGTGCTCGTTCGGTTGCATAATTCACTCTCACAGTTCGACCATCAACATTCTGTAAAGGAAGAAACTCATCATAGATCAGAAACATATTACTAGGTTCTAACTAAATGATGAAAATGAGATCCAACAACAAATTTTGAGTTTCAGTTTCCAAATGTTATTAACAAAGTAAACTAGGACAGACAACCAGATATTAATCCAATTTGAGACAATCTGCCATGAGAAACAGATTACATGCTATTAATATCAGCACAATTTCCTAATCAAAATTCTGCAACAATTGCTTTCATAGTCATAACTGTACTCTTACTACTTGAAACATTCAATTACAGCACAAGTATTTGTGTAAACAAATAGATAAACAATGTTTACAGATTAAGAAATGATATGCATAACATGTAGTTGCACATACCTGTCCGTCCAAACTACTGATTGCTTTAGAAGCCTCCTCAGTAGATGTGTAAGTCACAAATCCAAAGCCTCTAGATCTTCCCGAATCCCGATCCATGATGACTCTTGCTGTGTCACACCATTCATTCACATTTTAGACAAGTCAAGAAATACAAAAGTGCATTAAACTCCATAAGTAACCATTACTTGTTAACCTAAAAAATCACAATTTCTCTTCCTTAGTTGCAGTAAATTTATTCGAAAAAAGCACAAGATCCTCCTAGGTTTTCAATTAAATGTTATCACAAGATAGTAAAACAAACTAAATCAAACATATTTGACGCAGTCACTCATACTACTCATTCTAGGAGAAAAATACCGTCAATAATTTCTCCACAATCAGCGAAAGCTCGTCTCAGGGATGTCTCATCAGTATTCCAAGATAACCCTGAAATCACCAGCACAAACATCAGACCATAAAATTAATAGAGAATGAAAAGAAAAAAAGGAAAAAAAAAAAAAAAAAAACCAACACATACCTCCAACGAAGACTTTGGATGATGACATGCTCCTTATTGCTTGAAAAATAGATGGATTGGATCCACACAAATCTGAATTAATATTCTTGCTTACACTCTGCCTAAGCAGATTTCCGACTTTACTCATGAAGGCCATTGTTACAACCTAACAAAAAACCACAACATAAATCAGATTCATAAGCATTAAAAATGAAACCCTAAAATTTCTAATTGAATCTAAATGAATCTATCTATAAATAAAACCCTAATATATACTACACAAATTAACACAAACAATCAGAATCTAGGGTTTAGTATTTTTCAGATCATAGATGAAAAATATACCTTCTAGAACTTTTCCACCACTGTTTGCGTTCTTTACTCTCTTTTCTTCAGCAAAACCCCAGAAATGATCCTATGGGAAGGGTTTACGAATTACTCCTGAGTATTTATTGATTCTTAAAATTTATCTCAACCGTTCAAAAACCAGATAAGGATATATTTTATTTTGAACTGTTCGATGAACCCGATTAAAAAGCTAAGGCAAAAACGGAGATAACTGGGTCAAAACGGAAATAGCCTGTTTGAATCGGTGAGTCACGTCCGTCTATGAAAGGTTGCCATTTTTCTGAAACGTTGTGTTGCACTGAAAGGTAACATTCAAACAATCACATCTCCGTGTAAAGACATTTTTGAGCATCAAAAGACACTTGCGAAATAACACCATTCTGGTATAAAAACGGGAAAGCCAGTTAGTGATTTCATAATAACCCGCCTGTTCTCGTGTTTTCATTTCATGGTACCCATGTTTTTCTTTTTTAGAGCATGCAGCCATGGCAACTGTTAAGGACGAAGAAGACGTCAACAAATATCATAAAATGGATAGGGAAATGTACTCTCGACTTGTAATCAAACTATGTCGAGACCCTTTTCGTTGCATGGATATTATAGCATTGTGGATGTGTGTAGAACATGTTAGTTATCCAAATTTTGTTCTAAAAATTATGAAGTTAAAAGACAGTGTACTAAATAGGGCCGCGGACGAAGCAATTCTGATACTAGATTGCATTACATCAGAGACACCACCACCTAAGTTGAAGAGCAAGAAGGTGATTCCATATACACTGAGTTTAATGAGTAACAAAGAAATCTCGTTGGCGAACTTGTACGAGTGTAAGTGTCGTGTGATTACTGGAATTACTCAGAAAGTGGATGAAGTCTGTATTAAGGCTTTCTATGATATCTTACAGAAGGCATTGGAAAAGAACCCCAAGTTTCGTCATCAACCTACCGGGTGTCTAAACTTCGGTGCAGATAAATATAGAAGCGAGTTGGCCTCACTCAATGCTTCGAATGTGTCAGCATCAAGTTCAAGCACAACGAATGCTTCGAATGTGTCAGCATCAAGTTCAAGCACAAAGAATGCTTCGAAAGGTGAGAAAAGAACGATGTTTGTCACATTTTCGCGGGGGTTTCCTACATCTGACCAGGAGTTAATTGAATACTTTGCCGGGTATGTAGTTTGTATTGCTTTTTTTCTTGCTAAATTAGTAGTTCATGTCTCATGATTGAATTTCTGGTTTTTCATTGACTTTCTACTCTACTTTGCAGCCTATATGGCAATTGTGTTGAAAGGGTACATCTGCAGGAAAAGAAGCAGCCCCTGTATGCTCGTGTTGTGTTTCTTTCTTCTTCGACGATTAAGAAATTCCTTGGTGCTCAGGACAAAGTCAAGTTTACCATCAATGGTAAGCAACTATGTGCACGGCGTTATCTGGCGAAGTAAATGGAGAAAGTACTCCAAATCCGTCCTGCCATTATACAAACAGCAAAAACAGATATTATGTTCATCTTACATTGTCTCCTGTCATCTCTTCTTACAACATTTTTGGGAGGGAACCATCATCTTTGTAATTTAAACTTCCAACAATATCATTAATAATAAGTAAGATGTTTTAAACTATGATCATTTGTGTCAGCAGTTTATATATCCTAATTTGATTGGGGCCAAAGATATTAATTGGGGGCCTCCCACTAGAGGACAAAAAAGGTCATCCAAACCTAATTTGGGTCACCCCTTAGTAAAATTGTTTCTAAATACCTAAACTACCCCTGAATGATTAGTATTAAAACTTAATAAAGTTAATTTAATTAGTGTGGTTAGATTAAAATCAGATTTTAGAATAATTTTTTTTTTTTTTTTTTTTTTTTTTTTTGTGAGTTGAGAAGAAAAAGAGGAGGTTTTAGAGGAAAACTTGGGGTTTTTAGAAATGAGTAATTCAAGTAGGGGAAATGATGTTGGAGAAGGTTCAAGTAACAAAGATGATTGTGTTGATGGTAAGATTATCTTAAATTCTCTCATGGATTGGATATATCTCACAACACAGAGAAAGAGTCGTCAATGTCGAGGGATGTATACCCCAACGACTCTATAAAGTCGTCAATGTATTGACACCAAAAATGACGACTCAGACCTGCAACTTTTATAGGCTATGAAAAATCGTCAGGGTAATATGATATACCCTGACGACTCAAACCTGCAACTTTTCCAGGTTATGAAAAATCGTCAGGGTAATATGATATACCCTGACGACTCTTAACTGGGTCACAAAGAGTCGTTATTTTGTGTGTCTATACCAAGACGACTTTGAAAACTTTTGGGACAGAGAGGCTGTTTGTTTTTCACCTAGGATCGTTGACCTTTAAAAAATGGTCGTCCATAGAGGATCGTCATAGGTTTCTATATTATGTTAACGACTCTAATATAGGGTAAAAAAATATGAAAACCAGAAATACGGTCGTTATCTTGATCATCATATACCCTAACGATTTTTTATGGTCTCTACATGCATATGAAAAATCGTTAGGGTTTAGGCTTGTCGAATTGACGACCCTTTTACTGTAACTGAAATTTTTCGGGTGAAGATTTTTTTTTTTCTTGGAGTCGTTAATGGAGGAGAAGAGAAGAGTCGAGAGGGTGAGAGGGGAGGGAGTGATTTTTTTTTAGAACTAGAAATGAATTGGGGCTTAAGATTAAGGGTTAATAGGTTTTTAAGATTTATTTTTAGTGAAGGGTAAAATAGTATTTTCACAATTGATTTAATACGCCCCTGAAAAATTTGGGGTGCAAATAAAATGTCAAGTCCCCCAATTAATATCTTTGGCCCCAATCAAACGAGGTTATATATTTTCTGCCGTTTTGAAGAACAAAAATTACAACAGCATGGATCCAACAGAAGACCATGGATCCAATACATGGGCTAACACGAAACCGAGAAAAGTCAAGCCCATGAGAGACGGACAATTACATGGGAGAACTGAAATGATACATGTGCTTGTGTCTAGCAGAATTCCATTACCAATTTCCAATCCAAATTCATTTTTCAACAGCAATAAAACAAAAGTTAATCTAAACTCAAGTTACTTTTTTGAAGTAATTAAGGTTAGTAAAAAGTGAAATTCTGTCAGTCAAGAAAGTAAGACACGGTTAAAGAAAACTCCAAAACTAAACAAAAGATAATACCACTTTGTTTTACATTATTCTACTACTCCATGATTAGCTGTTGGAACCAAAAAGAATAAAGTGCAACTTTAACTTGTGGAAAGGAAGAGTGGTTAGTTGTTAGTGAACACATTAAATTCTCTAACATCCCGTCTACATTCACACAACCTTTTAGACCAGAAGTTTGTATTCAATATGCTGTAATGCAATCATTATCATTGGCACTGTACACCCTTAAATTGATTTGTGGCGCCTAAAACACTTCTAGGTGACTTGCAAAATTGAACTAGTTCGAAGGCGGGTGCAGACCGTAAGTAATTAAGACATACAAATCTATGCAGTTTGACATCACAGTACTGATGTACAGAGGCTTTAAATTACATAGCATCCAAATTTCGAGTTCCTAATGAAAGCGTCGGGTATACATTGTACTGCGAGAGTTTGTGGTTATGATCACTAACATTGAGACAGATATGATGAAATTGAGAAAGATTTATACATATTTACTCAAGGAATTTCATTAATATGCAGTAGCTAAGTTAACATCAAACCTAAGCTTGTATATCTCCCAGTACAAAACAATTACATTCATCTAAATTTCACTGGAATGACTGCACCAGTGATGTGGAAACACAAACTGCAAACTCAACAATTTATATGCCCAGCTTTGGACATGAAGCAACTGATTAACATATATAATTTCGTGTTTTCTTTTTTTTTGGACGAGCGAAATAGTAAATATGAAACGTGAGACAGGTAGGAAAAGAAAATGAAACCTGATCATCGCCTGCGAGAGTTCGGTAATGATCTAGGAGACCCTTCGAAGAGATCTAAGATAAAATTCTCCAAATCTTCTGCATTGTATTTGATGTACTTTTCAGTGCTCCTGCTATCGAGCGTACCTTCATGTCTTCCCATGAATGTTCGGTATGCCTGAATTACTTTCAGTGACACTGAGATACGAAGATCTTCTCGTAGCTGAATATCTGGGATTAACCATGCTGTTTGACTCCTGTAAGCCTCCTCAAATGCGAGATTAAAGCTTTTAAACCTCTCCTTTAGAACTTTCTTTGATACCGAATGTGAACCAGGAGTACACATCCCCTCTTCCTTCAGTAACGATAGGACAGAATTCCAAGTTGCTCTCTCATAGTTCATTGCATACTGTTGGAATTTCCCATTGTGTTGTTTGATCCAGTCATTTCCAAATAGGGGCCTGAGTTCTGGACCCTTAACCTTTTGAACCATGTAGTAGATATTGTTCATAAGGAAGAACTGTTGTAAAGCCACATCTCGATACAATTTCGACTTAACATCAAGGTTTGACTCCAGAAATGAAGTGACTGACCTGAGATGGTAAGCCATTGGGGATGCACTGAAATTTGCGGTTTCACCCTCATATTCTTTTTCATCGACAGCAGGAAGCGTATTAGGCATTAATGATATAGTATCATCTTCATCAGTAGCCTCAAGAAAAAGCAGATTCAGGGTACCACTATAACCAGTAAGTGCCTTGATGTAATTCATGACGTACTTGGTTAAATGATGAATACCTCCTCCAGCAAATGGATTAGTCGAGACATTTGAACCAACTGCATTCTCAAATTCCGAAACAGTTCCTCTAACAGAATCACCCAATCTTTTAAGGACCTCACGACACTCAAATCTAACAGTAGACCCAGCCTCTTCAACGAACAAAGCATCTACATCAGGTAGCAAATCTGATAAGATCTCGTACATATCAAGTATCAAAAACAACTTTTCTGGCTGTCGGGGTCCAATAGCTATAGCTTCGCCAAAAGTGAGGAGCTGAAACATTGGAGATTTAGAAATCTCCACAAAACAAGTCTGTTTAGCTGATTCAAACTCCCCGAATATCTGATCGCAGAGTTGTTTCTCACTTGCAAGATAGACGCGCAAGAAGATCTTCATAGCTCGGTTCCATTTCTTAATCCTGACAATCAAGTTACTCCATTCTGTCCTCAGTACCTCCTCAATGCTCAGTTTCTCTACTTCGAGTAGGTAGAGGCACTCATCTAAAGCATCTCTACGGGTGTTAATGTAAGCCTGGCAACATTCTTGATCGAAACCAGAGCTGAACATTGTGTTCACAACTCTATTCAGATGAGAAATTACAATTGGATCGACCAAATCGATGATGTAATCCTCTGGATTTTTGCTACTGCTATCTCTCCGAAGTGAATCCTCACTAGGATCATCCTCAACAGATGCAAATGAGTCCTCATAATTGATCTCTTCCTCATGAGAACGGAAGGACATGTGCTCCGGTTCAAAAGACTGTTTATTCTGAGCAAGAATGTGAGTAAGCTCTTCTTCAAGCCTTGCCATCGCAGTCTGAATAACACTGTGTACCTGTTGCAGAAGCTTATTATCTTCCCCATCTTCCTTGACAGACAATCCTCCTAACCTTTCTGATAAGTTTTGAGCTTCATGAATGGCTTCAAGATACTCAGCAGCTGCATCAACTCCAGAATCCCATATCATAGACTCATCAGACTCCCATTTCCTAAGTTTCCCTTGAATTGCGGAAAACTCTTTTTCAAAATCACTAACTTCCCTTTCTTTGTTTTCTGCGGTTAGGACCATGGTAGACAACTGGTTATCAAGATCTTCCAAGATCTTCCTCATTTCCTCCGTCAAATTCTTACTCGTCCCTAATACCCTTACTATATGTTGTGTTGCAGCGATCACATTTTCTTCCCCTTCTAAATTTGGCATCATAGGTTTACATTCTGCCATTTCTAATCGATAACTAACACCAACCCCTCAAATCAAATTCAAAAGAACAACTAAACCAGATGGAATCCTAGTGTTAATTGCTCAAGCGAACCCTATAATAACACTTCCTCCACCTTGCCCAAACTCAATACTCCAACAAAATCCAGAATAAGAACATATACACTCAAACCCTCTCTATGTATTTACCTCAGCACTTCCCAAAAATCACAACAGATATCCTTATCTCATGAACAAACAGAAATAACTCAGAAACAAAGAATATAACACAGATATTATCCTTAAAAAAGACGCAACAACATACCTCCTCCTCTCAAAGTAATGATTTCGACACGGTTAATCAGTCAATCCATTTTCTTTGTTGAAATTATATGAAATGGTTTATGAAAAGAAAAGGAGAGACAAAAATAAAACAAAGGGCACCTAAAATATTCGACCTTGGAAGCATAAAACACTAACTTTGTTAAATACCTAAATTTTTAAAAAATATTAACAAAGGTACTAACAACAACAACTCCAATATTCGGCTAAGCTGGATGGATTTACGATCATATAAAAATCAATAAAAACCTTAACAATTTCTTCTATTAGATCCAACTCAAAAAAAAAAAAAAATTATCAAACAAATTCACAATATAGACAGATAAATAGGATAAGAAATGGAAGAAGAATAAAGAGATTAAAGTAATGAAGAGAAACAAACAAACCCACTTACAGTAAACAGCTAATTTTGAGGATTTTCAGTACAGACAACAACTTTAAACTATCTAAAACCCTAACGTGATTGTTCTTGGAAATTGAGAACAGACCAAAAAGAAATACTAACAACAAAAACAAACACTCAAACCGATTTTCTTCTCAGATTTCAAATAACCAAAAAATTTATCGAAAACCAAGAAATTTGTGAAAAAAAAAAAGATTGACAGGACTTGGTTTTATTTGAGTAAGAAATTTAAGAAGAAGTACGTGGAAATGACTGAGAGAAGTGAAGGTGAAGTATCTGTTTTTAAGAAATTTGATTGAGGAGATCTCTGCAACTTCATAACCATATATATTTGTTTCTCCTCTTTCAATTTCAAGAGCTTGAATGAAAGGACTCATTTTTGACTTTCTCCATCTTTGGTCGTTGCTCAACAGTGTCTGGCAAATACCATGAAAATCCTTTGCGTATGAAGGATATTACAAAATTAACCAATTCGGTTTTCTTATGGGGTTTTTGAAGGTATTTTTTACTGCGGTAAGAGGTTTCTGCATATGTCATTACAAGTTTGTTTTTTTTTTTTTGATCAGATGTCATTACAAGTTACCATGCACGGAATGGTTGGTTGATTCAACATTCGTTAAATTTCGTTAGATCATTAAATTTACCTTTTTTTTAAGCAGTTAGTTCATTAATGATGTAAGAATAAAGATATAAACACATTTTTTCACTTTAGCCTCTGTTTGCTTGCTTTTTTTTTTTTTTTTTTTTTTTTTTTTTTTTTTTTGAGGCATGAAATATATTAAACTACTACGGGGCTATTACATGATGGTATAAAATAGAACGCGCAATTGGGAGATACTTATATTAATTGGGGGATATGAAAAACTATTCCCATCCTTAGTATCTTGCTAAGGGGTGTCCTAAAAGTGTAAAAAGTCAAAGTTACCCCTTTCAAATATTTCTATATTATTTCTTTATTATTTTATTTAATTTTTTAAACTTTTTTTTCATTATTTTTTTTTTTTGATTTTTCTGTTTCTTTTTCATTTCTTAATTTTTTTTAAAATTAATTTTTCTTAAAAGAAAAGATTAAAAATTGATTTAAAAAAAACAATTAAATTTTAAATTTTTTTATCATAAAATTAAAAAAAATATATTTATTAATTTTTTTATCATAAAATAGAAAATAAGTTTTTTTAAGCAAAAACTATTAATTTTTTATTAAAAATTAGTTTTTATGAAATATTTTTTTGTTAAAAAAATATTAATTTTTTAGTAATTTTTTGTTAAAAAAATATTATTTTTTATTAAATTATTTTTTATGAAAAATAATTTTTTTATTAAAAATAAATATTAAATTGTAAGGGCATTTTAGGAATAATAGAAATATATGGATAAGGGGTTTTGAAAATTACTTCAAAATGATCCTATTTTGTTTTATTATCATATCCCCCAATTAATATAAGTATCCCCCAATTACGCATTCATAAAATACCCAAAGATTTATCAATTACAACATCAAGTAGGAGCAAAGCGTGAAAAACAGTCTTCGGATCGGAGTTGCATCGAGGGCGGATGTTGGAGTCGAAGTCGAAGGTCGAAAGGCCTTCGGTCAATGCTTTCCACAAGAAAAGTTGTATTTTTGATGGACACAACGACGTCCATAGAAACTTAGTTGATGGTAGATGGTTTCGATGCAATTGAATGAAGTTGTTAATCAGGCATTTGCATCCATATGATGAGGAGTACTGCCCGTATGATATCTGTCTCTCTCTCGTTTTTTTGGCTTGATCCATGTCTTCTAATGTGCCTTTAGCGCTAATTCTTGCTTGAAGAAGTCTTTGATCAATGTCTTGGTGCAAGCAAAATACAACTCGAGAATAGTACTAATAATGTTACTATTAGATAACTACTACTACTAATGTTACCTACTAGTAAAGAAACAAGAAAAATACAGACTCAAACTTGAATAAGCTGACGTGATTTAAAGACAAAGAAAATTTTCTAAAACAAGAGGACTACTGAAGTTAAGACAAAGAAAACTAAAAGCTTATTACATGAAACGACTAAATCTAGGAAAATGGGTAAAAGAGTGGGATGCTCCACCGACCCAGATAGAAAAAACTTAGAACTTGACGTAATATGTTGCGATATTGAGAACTTCAGAAAAAACTTATGCATTTCAATTGATTCCTTCAGTTCTTCTGATAAACGGGAAGCTAAAATATTTGCTGCCAGTTGTGAGTTGCCCTGGTCATGGTTTTAATCTTGTTGTTGCTCAAGAGTCACCGAGTCACGGAAGAAGTCAGCAAACAGTCATGGATTTGAAGTTGATATCCCTGATAATATTGGTAGTTTAGCCTCAGGGGAGATTTTATCCTATGAAAGCAGTCATGTGAAATGACAAAGAACTTAGCTTGGTTGAGGGAATTTGCCCCGGTATCATCGTCAGATTGAATCCCTTACTGTTACTCAGCTATGCATGATATCAAAAGGTTCCTGAATTTTCATCTCAAGCTTTCCATGGGTGGATCTAGTTATAAAAATCCTCATATTGATCCTAAATTTTGATAGAAACACAACTCCAAATACATACAAGTCTTTTCCTTTAAAGAAATACCAAATTAGGACGAAAACCAGCCTTAAAAAACAGAGCAGAAACCAACAAGGCTGACATAAAACCCGAACCAAAAAACTACAAGAAACATGATTTCTGAGATAAAAACCATCACGGATTCACCGACAAAACAATCACGAACCGATAACAAACGCCAAACGAGAACAACTTAGGCATAAAATTGACCCATCAACGGCCATGGAGTAATCAAACTATGCAAAAAGGATAATTGTTCACACCTAGACCAAAACAAGAGAAAATGGAACAACATACACACGAACTGACAACACATGAGGATTCAAATTACTAGAAAAGGCAATTATAGAGATAAAACAAAAGAGGCTTGAGGTATTGATCATGACAATCAAAGATAATTGGGGTAAAAATCTGATTTGATGTAGGTTCATACTTGAGCTAAAATAGGTCAACATATGCAATTGATTAGGGATAAAAGCATACAACAATCAGAATTCAAAGAAAAACAGTACGAGAACTAAACCCATGGACAAGGCGCTTGAAAGAAAATCAATTAAGGGAAAGGAATAGTTACTGGACACCTGATCAGAGAATTGTGAGAGACCAAGGCCAGAACTATTCAAGGTGAAGCATATCGCCGAGATCTCCTCCATTAAAAACCAAATACAGCATAGCAGCAACCATCGATAAAAATATCAAAAATCCCATTAATAAAGGTTGGGTATCACAACAATCTATTGAACAAATCCTAATTGCTTCTGAAGGGCTGGTGGAGACGGAGACCTAGCCGAGAAGAACCATGATTATTTGAATTAGGTTTGGGGTTTTTCAGGAAGGGGAAATCACTAAAACTAGAAAAAACTAAATAAATTAAAGCTATAAAGGTAAGAACTACACACTATGGATGGATTCCTACTCAGGTCTAGTCCATAATGGACTAAATCTGAGTAAAAAGAAGGTGCGGCAGAAGATTTTCTCTGATTTTTCACTTAGGGTGTTTTCTCTGGTTTTAGAGAGAGAAATGTTTTTTTTTTGTGGGAATTAAATAAATACCATTATCGTAAAGAAATATTAAGCTCAACAAAAGTTTTTCATCTTTGGGTTCTTGACACGAAGATGGAACAAAACACCCCTAAAAACTTTATAAATAAAAACCAATAGAACATAAAACACAAATTCAAAGATAGATCTGTATATTTTAATCACCAAAATTTCTTTACTAGTTTTTTAGGTCTTTGTATTCTCAGAACAAAAAAAATTCTAGGGTTTTGTAGATCAATCATTTAAGATTATATTAGAAGATGAAAAAATCAATTCAACCTCCACGTAGGAGGTTGAGTTGATGTTTTCACCCAACAATGGAAAATAAACTGACAAGAACATACTAGTTCATTTTCATTATCCAAAAAAAGTACTAGTTCATTTTCATTATCCACTTAAAAAACCCTTTAGGGGTATTTGTGAAGTTCTTTTCATTATCCACTTAAAAACCCTTTAGGGTATTTGTGAAGACCTTGAAAAGGAGGGGTATTTAATTAATGTTCCCTTTTTTTTTTAATGATTGTTTGTTGTTCCTTTATGTTGGCAAGGAGAGCTAACTGTTATGGCAAAATAATTTCTATAATTAGTTATAATATATACAGACAAAATATAAGGGGCTAGTGCCAAAACCGGTCCTTGTTAAAAAAAGTTGCATTAAAAAGTAAAACTAGGAGAGGAGTTTTTTTCCTTTCATCTTTTCTTTCTTATTTTGGTTCTTTTTTCTGCAGAATTGATTCATTAAATAGGAAAGATTCACTCACATTGTTATCTTCTTATTGTCTTACTCTTCTTGTTGTCTCACATTTTACACTTTGGACGTAATTTTGAGACGTGTTACCGGAAGGGGAAAAATAGATTGGGAAGGATTGTGAGGAGGAAATTTAAATGTTAGGGGAGGGATTGACTTTCTAATATAGAGATGAAATGTCAAACATATTTTTAAATTTATAATCAAAATTCATTTTCTTCCCTGAATTTCGAAGTTAAGGTTCATTCTCTGAGAATACTACGGCAAAGAGTAAAACAGGTGTGAAAGAAAAACATAGAAATAAAAATAACAGTTGACTGAATTGCAATGCTCATATACATAGGAAAAACATAATCACTACCATCATCTTTGCAAATAAAACCATACCTATCTACCCCTGATTAATTCCGTCTATTGAACCATCACAACATAAAAGGATTTGGTTTATCGTGGAAAAAACCAACTGCATTTTATAATTCTTTCTCTTCTAGTAGCTTCACATCCTACTCCAAAAAAATGCGGAATTTGAAGGTAATAGATCGCACTAAACATAACACCCCTCATGAACAATCTACACCCGTAAATCATATAAATAATTGTATCTTGAGTTCTAGTAGTAGACCAACTTTCACTCTCAGAGTTCACAGAAATTCTACTAAACCAAATATTCACAACATCGCTGAAAACAATAATCACCCAAATCTCATTGTTTTAATGATCCTGGAATCCAAATTATAGTCTCCGTAGAAACGAAAAATAGCACATAATCAATCTCAAATAACACAACTAACCTCACACTCTCATAACAGGTGTTGCATACTTTCTTCATGGTCTTTGCAAATAGTACACCTAAAAGCAATATATAATCCTCTTTCTCTTTAAATATCATCACTAGCACAGGTTTTTCCAACAATTTTCCACATCAGGGAGCAGTGTTTAGATGCACATTTTTTTTCCAAATCTTCTTATGCCAGTTCACTTTAGGATATTTATTGCTAATTTTCTCAACTACATCAGTCATGTTAAATTTTCTTTTTCCAGCTATTAATCTAAACCCTTCATCATTGCCACTCAGAAAAAGGGAAGGCATGAGGATCTAAATTAATTGAGTTCAAAACAGACAAAACCCCAACAGGAAAACTCCACACCATTTATTAATAAATCACTGACGTTTATTGATGCATCCATTTTCTGTGCATTTAAAGACTCATCACTTCAACATTTATCATTCCAAATAGATCTCCTTACGGTCTTCTACAACCTATCTCATATTTTCTTCTAAGGTAGGAATCACCCGCTTTGAACCTGGCTATATTGAAGATTTTTTATCATATCTTTTATCCATTACCATTTTTTGTAGTATAATTGGATTTAACCATCCCAATCTTGATTAGCGTTCATAATCTTCCACAAAATATTCATAAATTAAGCTTTATTCATCGTTTCCAACCATCTCAGACCAAAACATCCTTCATCATACGGTGCACACACCTTTTCCCAAGCAACAATCTCCATCTTCCTTGTTTCCTTATCTACTAACCATAAAAAGATCCTCACAATTTTTTCGCATTTATCAATTACCCTTTTAGTCCATTTATAAATGGACATGATATAGATTGGAATGTTGGTTAAAGCCGACTTCAACAACACCAATCTATCTTACAAAGACAACGGATTTCATTTCCAACCAGCAAGCTTAGATTAATTGCATTATGTCCATCAAGTACCAAGAGTTGCTTTTCTTGATTTTCCCTGGCGGGGAACTTAGCGAATTAACAATGCGGATTTCAAAAGGAAAAAGGTCATGGAAAAAAACATACAAAATACCTATGATAAAACGAGGTTGATGTAAGGGTTAACAATTTGCGTTGTCAAATCCTCAGCAATCATTAGAGTTTGGAAATTCTAGTGGAATTTCATTACCCATTGTGATATAATTGGAAAGAAAATAAAATAGACTTTGAGAACACGTACAAGTGTTAGTGTCCCAAATCGAATCACTGTACTCTAAAAAACAAAAAGGTGAATGGTTCAGAAGGAAAGGTTTACAAATTTACTACAATATAGAGTTGCTATTACATTCATTACCAATAATAGAACTGAAAATTTAGCTTGTATGTACAATATACCAGAATAATCAATGAGTGGTTACAAAAGTAAATTGTTAGAGCATTACTCGGTGGAACCCACCAAGCGTTGGTATGTCAAGGTTGGTTATCATATTTTAGTATCAAAACTCATAAGTCGCTTGATTTGATTACTAGAGTCAATTTCGTTAGGTTAGACTAAGAAGTCTATAAATGTCGAGACATACAAGTATTAATCTGAAGACCTGAATATTCCGAAGACGTATCGACAACGACGATACCATCATCCTTCCACTTGAGGTTAGTAATAAATAACTTGACTTGTTTCAATTTCTATATCGTAAGCTTTCAAGTCGTTTCTGAATGAAAACATAACATACGAAATTATATATGTGAAACTCTAGTATGATAGACTTGATCATCATATTGTGATCAAAGTGTCAAGGAACAATATATCAATAGTGATAAGTGTTTTATATTGGTATATTGAATTACGAAGTATAATGCTTATCTTTTGGATTTCGTAATTGCAACATCGACATAATATTTGTAACTCGTTACTAGATTGTGTAGTGAACATAAGTTTGATTTCGTACATAGAAAACTATGTTTAATTACATGATTTTAAGGAAGTAGACGTACGAACTTTTTTCGTATTCGAAAGGAAATCAAATGGATTGACGGTCTCGGTTTTCATTGAAGATCTTAAGTATGGACCAATCCTAACCTATATAGGGAATCAAGGTAGAACCGATCCTATCTTATTTTGGGAGTCAAAGTAGAACCGTTCCCTACCTATAATGGGAGTCAAGGTAGTTACGAACCTAACTTACTTTAGGTATCATGGTAGAACCGGTTCCAATAGGAAAAACTGATTTCTACAAGTCATGTACACTTAAGGTTTGTGTGATTTGCAAATTGGGTTTGCAAAATTGGAAAGTTCAATATGTCGACATAATGAGTAATTTGAACACGTGCTAAAATCTTATTTCTTAATTTTTCAAAGATATTCCTTGATACTCAATGTGAGATCCCATATCGAAATAGTAGAGAATCTTTGAGATTTTCGAAATTAATATGTTTTGTTTTACCAGCAATTAAAACATATCTATGGAGTATTAGTTAAGTGCTAGCTAATATTAAGTTGTCCATGAATATTTCGGTTATACAATTGGATATTGGTTGGAATTAGACAAAACCGAATTTAAGTGCTTTATTATATCTTAAGAATATTTTCGGTTATGGAAATTCCTTGGTGTCCAAACTACCTTGGCTATATAGTGAAGTTTGTTCTTCTTACAAACTTATCTTGAGCCAGGCAAACTTCATCTTTGTTGTTTCTGGTATAGCCGACTAATCGTATTGTCGTAGTACTATCTTGGAGAGGAGAGTAACCTGCCTAGGCTAAATCTCTTATGTCCGCTAGTTAAAAACTTCTTTGGGATCAAAAAGTGTCTACCAGTACCGTTGGTGGGAAACTAGAATTGCATTGTTATTTTAGTTTTCAATCATTGATTTGATTGGCTAACAGTTGTTAACTCTTGATTGCACATAGCTAGTTTGATTATTCTTGAGAGCCTTCTCTTCTGACATAAGGTCACTCAAACTAGATCAAGAGATTAACATTGACTTGTGATCATCCATTGTTAACATACTGTGTTCTGTGCGTGATCGATCATAAGTCAGGAATCAAGTTTGTCATTGTGAAGGTACAAAAGACTATTGAATATTTGAAGACAAGAAGATTTTTCTTATCGGTTTTGTATCTTTGTGAATTGCTTCGTGCACAAACTTGATCGGATAGGATCCGACTAGATATAGTTTATGTTTTAATAAACTTGTTATTGTTAGTCTTATTTAGATCGATAGGCTATCATTTGTGGTACTCTTTGGTATCTGAATCTGGTAGTTTTGTTTGACTTGAACTGGTTAACTTGTTTAATCCATATCTTGGAATATCTAAACCCCGCAAAGGAGTTTAATTGATTTTAAAAATAAAATCCTTTGTTAGACTCAACATATATATCTCTGACTGATTTCTTAAGATATGAGAGTGGTTACCAAACAAATTAGTAAGATCAGAAGGGGTTGAGTGCTTAAAGTATTCAGAGAGGCTGAAGCAACTTAAGATAGTAGACTCTATCTTAGGATTCACGTTCCTTGGCCATATTGGTTGTAGGCGCAGGGATACTGAGGAAACTAGGTAACTAGGGGTAGTTTACTTGGTCTCAACTATATGAAGTTGGTAGTGTCTTTGTATAACAGCTTAATTCTAAGAGTGTTCAAAACTGGACTAGGTCCCAAGGTTTTTCTACATTTGCAGTTTGCTCGTTAACAATTGTGTGCTTTTACTTTACTTTCCACATTATAATTTGTTTAAATTATAATTAAAGTAATTGCACTTGTACGTTAATCCCAAACACTTGGGTTGATCTCTATAGTTTAAGGTTCGGTTTCGAATTAAAAACTATATACTAAGTGTATACCTTGTGGTTGATATCTTTTTGACAGTTTCTATCTATATCAGATCACGCAAGGTATAGGACTTATAGGTTGATATTGAAAAGATTGTGGTGTACTTGGTACCCTCGTCATTTCACAAATAGACTTCCGATAAAAGGTGAACATTCCTGAAGAAGAGATTACAAAGTTACAGTAATTATTATATAAGCTTATTTTTTGTTTTTTGAAGCATAAGAGAATATATCAATAAAGGATAATTGGATTTTAGTACCCAGGTTTTGTCCAACACTAGGCTTTGGTCTAATATTTGTCTAACGTTAGGGCTTGGTACCTGGATTGGACGTTGACCGTCGTTGACTATTTATGACCAGACTTTAGTTAATTTTATAGAATAGAAATATTGTCAAATTATGAGTTTACAAGTATACCCCGGAAATGGATATAGGATCCAGCGGTTACAATGAAAACACTTTAGCCAACGGTTCTGATTCACGTCAAACCAAACCAAACCAAACTTTATCAATTCTTACTAAAATGAAATCACTGAAAAGATTGAATCTTCACCAACAACTCTGTGTTCGCTTCAAACGCTGCTCAAATTCATTCTCATACCTATGACAAGCATCATTACCTTATTCTTATTGTATGATATTCTTCTCACATCAGCATCAACTTCATTTCTTTCCCTGATTTCTTGTTCTTGACAGAAATCCCAAATCATCACTGACCACAACAGAACCAGATCTATTATTCTTCTCGGCTTCAAGATCCCTGCCAAAAACTCCATGGATTAAAACTTTAATCAAAACTTCCCTTGAGATCATCCTTGTTTTTTGTTCTCGACAGCTTCATCAATTTCCCATTCACAATAGAACCCTAGAATCTATTTCTCCTCCCCCATCTTTTAATTCCACCAAACAGTCATCTCAGACTCCCATCAACAACAAACTCGTTCCTTGAATATTTCATATCACCACCGACATCATTTCTTCCTTGTTTTTCTTCTCGGCAACATAACATGCCTATCTTGTGTTGTTGTTGAATGATTTCCCTTCTCCATCTCACTGATTTCATTCAATCATTCAAATCAACAACAATCATTTTTTTGAGAAATTGATCCATTATTATTGTTGCAAAGACGAATATAATTTAGTTATGGTACAATTTGTATTTAGTCGGGGTTTTGTTTTTTAAGAAATTGGTTTCAAATGAAAAGTTAAATTATGGTTTCGATTTATCTTTGGGTTTCAATTTGGGTCCACAATAGAATCAATTCAATAGGGTTTCATTTAGGGTTTCAATTGATGTTTCAGGGACAGAGTTGTTGTTGCTAATACGAGAGAAATAAGTTTTTTGGATTCAATAAAGGTCAAAATAAAGATTCGTAAAAAAATCAGGGAAGAATTTGATAAATTTTTTCTAGGTGGTGGTGGTGTTGCGGTGGCTGATGGTGGTGGTTCATGGTGTGTGTGGGAAACCCTAATTTCATTAATTTAAATACTTCTGTTTTACAACTTGAATACCCAATTTATAAAAACCTTCATATCAGTCAATCACAGATTCTCAACCACGTGCACCCTCAATCACAAGAAAAATAAAGAGACAAAGAAAGTGGTAATGCTAAGTCTTATGGGGTGCTAATCTGGCAGCTAGATTGGTAATCCACGTCAGCTAGGACAACCAACTAAGTCTTATGGGAGTGCTAATCTAGCAGCTAGATTGGCAATCCACGTCAGCTGGGACCACCGTCCAGCGCTGGCGATGAATGGTTCAGCGCTTTAAATCTTAGCCGTCAGATCAAAAAGTAAATCGCCAAGCGCTAAACCATTCCGCGAAAAGGTGGTTTTCCCAGCGCTAAATGATTCAGCGTAACTATCTAGCTGCTAGTTCACATGCGAGCAACTGGTAGGAGAGAGAACTAGTGTTAACAAATAAGCAACACTTTTTTTTTTGAATTGCAACACATTTCTGCTAATCTAGCAGCTCAATCTAGCCCATAAGATTTTACCAAATGACAGAGAGACGAATATGATGGTAGCGGTGAAGGAAAACAAGAAAATAATTCTTTTCATTGTATGATTTAATTGGTATGAAAATTTTGTAAACATTTATAAATCGGAGGGTATGATAGTAAACTCCTTTAATAATAACATTTTATAAAAAAAAAATTTAATAGTTATTAACCAGAAGTCAAGAGTTAACCTAGTCAACGAGGGTCAACGTCTAGTCCAGGTACAAGCACTAACGTTGGACAAATGTTAGACCAAAGCCTAGTGTTGGACAAAACCTGAATACTAAAGTCCAATTATCCCTATCAATAATCATAGAGTTGTTACTTGTTAGAGCAAGAACTATGGAATGAGGGTTCTCATTCAAAATGAATGAGTATGATTAAATTTGGTGCCACTATGGGTAGTAAAGAGGTCCAATTTCACTCAAAATCATTCATACTCTCGTTGGAATGAAAGAGTGTTCACTTCACTAAGCGGCAGATATTCAGCCGCTTGCAAAAAAGTCTCATTGAGCGGCTGATCTTCAGCCTCTTAGGGATATTTTCAGTATTTTATTATCAAAAAACAATATTCAAAAAGATAAATGATAAATTTGGGAGGCTGATGTTTAACCGTCTGGAAAGAAAATTCACCCATGGTCAGATTTTCATTCTTCAAGCTAGTCCCTCTTTCAGTTTGCTAGTGAATTCCATAGCCCTTGCTCTTACTGCTTCATTACCATGAATTGAGCTCAAAGTTTATATGGAAAATGGGTTATTTGTGCAAATATTTTTAAAACATGGTTCTAATGGACGAGTAAAAATTAGTATGGGTGAAATGGACACAAAAAAATAGCAAGAATGAAACTGGATTCATCCTGGCTCAAACTTAAAAAAGAGCGAGGATGAAATTGGATGCATCATGATGTAAATTAAAAATAAGAAAAAGTATTTGAAAATGGGTAGGATGAAACTGTTTACATCCTGGCTATTTTTACATTCTCGTCCATTTAAACAATATCAAATTTTACATGTCTTTTTCACCCAGAAATTGTTGATTTTGGTCTTTTTAACCAATTTTGTGAAGTTTATATTGTGTTAGGCGGCAAAATTTACAAAAAATTATTACCGGATACAATAACAACTCGCATGTAACTTAGCGGCTGCATTGTCTACCCGTTGTAGAAGATCCGTTCAATTATTACTCTGATTAATACTCGTATTACAGTAGAAACTCTATAAATTAATGTTGTCGGGACCATCAAAATTTATTAATTAAACGAGATATTAATTAACCGATAAATTAATAATTATTAATTTATAACTTATAGATAAATTTCTTATCACGAGTTTAGATAAAATTGATGCTTTCGTCATTGTAAACTTTGATCAACAGATAACACAAGTTTAGACAATTTGGATGAACATACAGACAGTGAAACACTCAAGACTTGCAAAATTTGATCGAGAAATTGGGCTATCGCAATTCAATGAATTTCGAAGATGTCTTAAATTATCCGAAAAAAAATAATTTACACAGTTGTTGACTGATGAAGAACTAATCGAGAGTGTTATGGGAATTGTTAAAGATGTGAAAGAATATGATGAAAGTTCTACAATAGAGCCCCCTTCATGAAACGAGGCTATTAAAGCGACAATCAGATTAAATAATTTCTTAATGAGCTATGAGAAAACAACACCAAAAATTCTTACAATGATAAGAAAAATTAGAGATAAATTCAATGCAATATTGATTTTAGCAAAAAACAGAAGACAATTAAATCATTTTTCAAAAAGTCTTTGTAAATCACTAATGTATTGAATATATATGTACATTATTAATTTATATTTCATATGGGGTCTACATAGGTAATCAAAAATGTATTATCTTATAACTTTAGCGAATTATTAATTTGGCACGTTGTCCCCGACTCGGGACCGACCAAAAATATTATTTAAGAGAGTTTATTAAATAATCGAGTATTAATTAAAAGAGTTTCTACTGTATATTACAACTTGATCAAGACGCTTGCAAGTTGCAACCTTAATTAAATATACATGTATATACACGAATGATGGAACAACACTCCGTAGTCCGTACTATAGGAATGAATGGACTCCGTAACGGAAAACAAAACATAAAACATTACTCCTACTATACTTCGTTAGTTTGGTTGTGCTTGTGCATAATATTACTTACTTCTTGTCAACATACACGACGAACCCCCTTAAATGCGCACACGTTTACATTGACTATTACTATTTCTACGACGCTGTTTTAATTTTGAATTTTTGCTTAAAATTTCATTTTTGATCATTTTTCTTTTCAACCTACAAAAATACGTATCACCTCTCTTATTTTTGTCGGATTAGATCCGATTGTGAATAAAGGTTTAGGGAATTAGGAGTATTAATTATGACCGGTGCGTATCCTCTGTGCCCAATGGTGCATGTGTCCAATGGTGCCCAGCGAATGGTACCGCGACACCTGTCTTTAACTTGCGGTCTTTAAATAAATGTGTTCTACTTTTTCTAACACTAAAACCCATCAAGTAAGCATATGCATTATAAAATTTGAATGTATCGTCTTCCGTTCGGAACTCCTTCCCAATTACTGGAATTTCTTGTTTTTGTATCTTAGAGTGCATCACATCAACATTTCTAGTTTCAGTTGGGTCTTCGACGTGTTCATGAATTAAAGAAATATTTAAATCAATACCTTGATCAAAATCCAATCTGCGACGAATTTGAGTTCCATCTTTTGTAAAATCACTGTCTACATAACATGAGTTCTGCAATGTCATGAACGAAAAAAATACATTAATATCGCTTAAATTAGAAAATGAAAATTAATTTAATATACAATATGATTAGTATATATTTATATAAAATATACCTCTTGATCAAGATCCATTGGATTATAGAATTCCTAGCGTTTAAAACCATAAACCTAATTACTGGGAACACTTTTCTTACGAATGAATATATTAAGAATATGAAAAATTAACATAATATCTTATGTATTTAGGAGGATTAGAAGTAAATATATTTTTCACTTGGACGTGAAATAAAAATGGATAAACACGAATTAAGAAAATATCTTTTATTTCCTAAAATTAATAACGGTCTTTTAATTGATTCCAAGCTAATTATGGAATACATAGCTGGGGTAGTTGAGCCAAATGGGGGAAGACATGTGTCACGGTACCATTTGCTGGGCACATTGGGCACATGTACCATTGGGCACAGAGGATACGCACCGAATTACGACAATCGGTTGCTTTATTCATAAAGAAACTGATAATTTGAATTTGCACTGTTGGATCTTTTTCATGAATGAGTCATGTTCCTGTCCTCTAGTACTTTTATGTCGCTCTAAGTGTTGGGTGTTTTAGGAGAATTGTGGATGAAACAGGGAAAGATAAGAGGAAGGAGAAGAACAATATTATTAGGAGAGTAGTATAGAATCATTACATAGTTTCCCTTATATACAACCCTAGGAATCTAGTTGGACCGCACATCCATGGGCCGTAGGCCCTGCAACACTCCCCTTGTGCGGTTCAATAACAAAACTTTATTCATAATGCTTTACATTTAGTTCTTCAAATGTCGTTCTCCTTGATGACTTGTGCCGGAGTCCATTGCCTCATTAAAACTTTGATAAGGAAAAAAAACCCAGCACGACAAAACCTTGGTACAACTCTTCACATGTAATACTTCACATGTTGTCTCGTATTTTACATATAGTTCATCACATGCAATACGATCTTAAAAGATCGACGAGTCTAAGTTAATTGCCTCGTTAAAACTTCGTTAGGAAAAACCCAGAGGGACAAAACCTTAACTAAAGAAAAATAGTACAATATTAAGTAAACTTAGAACATAGTTGGATGTGCATACGTTGCCTCATTAAAACCCTGACAAGGAAAAACCCAGTGGGACAAAACCTTGACGAAGGGAAAATAGTACAACGTGGAAGATGCAAGTAAAGGTGATCTGTTGCAGATGATCACTTTGCTTTGTTGAAGTTGACTAGTTGCTTCACAACTCCTAAGGCAGAAAATCCTCGTGGGAAAGACAATAGCCTTAGCTGGGAAATTACATTCCCGGTGTTTGTTGTTGTCTCATTGAAATCCTTACCGAGTAACAAACCCTGTGGGAAAAAGTAACCCCGGTGAAGGAAAATAGTTCAACACACCATTAGATGCTCCCCCTGATGTCAGACAATTTTCGTTAGTCTAATGCAGTCAAAAGGAGTTTATCACACTTTACTTTGGTGACTTGAACGTTTAGAAAACGCTGTTGTTGATTCTAAAAGTTACGTTGCTTAACATACAATCGCATTTCATTTCTTTGATTCAGATATTTTCAGTAATATCTACACGATCTTTATGTCTTCAACGTTCAACATACTTGATGTTTTTAGTGTTGTCTCGCTAAAAACCTTGTCGAGTAACAAAACCCTTTGGGAAAAACTATTCTCGATCGAAGGGAAAAAAGAGTACAACACAGCTTCAATTTCAAGTAAAATATGTCGACATCATATCCTTGGATCCTCCCCCTGATGTCGGCATCTCCCCCTGATTACTTTCAAAGTTGTTCCAGACAGTTCCTTTATTCATGTATTTTTCGAAACTGAATATTGGTAATCACTCTACCATATCTCCCTACCATATCACTCTACCATATCTCCCTCTGATTACTTTCTTTGGAGAAGAGATTATTGTTCCTTTATAATCAACAACTTTTGGATTGCACTTTCATTAGCATTCCTTTTAATGTATTTGTAGGGATAAAACAAATTTATGTCAATGGTTACTTTTAAGTACATGATTACATTCACTATACCATTCCAATGACGTTGCGTTGGCGCGGAGCTATATCTAGCTAACAAGTTCCCCGAGGATGTAAATTTTAATCGAGTACATTATTATACTAAGTACAACAATGTGTCTATTGTACTTAGATATGGGAATTTCATCTCCCAACACATCTTCGTCATATTCCTTTGGACGAAACGGTTACTTACTTACATTTGAACCTCGACTAATCATGGGAGTGCTATTAGGATGCATGTCTTTGTTAAATTAACTGACAACTTTAGACATATGCAAACTGGTGGAATAATATACCACAAGCTCAGTATTCGATCGAGCTTTCCCTAGATTTTTCATCTCAAATTCGGATTTTAAATAGCTTTTAAGATCTCTTATTACATCAAGAGTACACATCATGTCTGTACCATCAACATAAATAGCTACAATTCCAAATCAGTAACTTTCTTATGAATACGCAAGGAAAAATAACTTACTTGTCTATCCCCTCCAAATCAAATAGCCACTTATACGGGTATACCACATCCGCCTGATTTCTTGAATCTATAAGTGAGCGTTCTATCTAACTGTAAACGCACCCTATTGTTTAGAGTCATTTGATTTGGGCAATAAAAGTCTATCAAGTACTTTTGTATATCTCTTTATTCTTTCAGAGATACGTAACAACCACATACATATGCTGTATTTCAAGTCCTTTTGAAATTACCAAGCTAACTAAGTAGCGGAACTCTATAACGTTCATTACAAGAGAACAATTCCAGGGCTTTGTGAGAAACCTCGCGCCACAAGGCGAGTCTTTGTACTTTAAGACTACTTTCTTCTCATTCTGCTTTACACTTGGTTGGTTAGCACTACCACACCAAATACCCGTATATTTGCCAAAGAACTAAGTTCTACCTGGATTGTGTAGGCTAAATATGCTATTTATTTGAAATTAATCAAAATAAAGCATGGTTCGATCTCATTGTGCTCTACTTCTGGAGCAACTATTTATGGATTATATCATTACTGTGCACGCATGATCCTTCCATTGACTCATGTGCATTCTCATAATCCGTCAGGATTTCATTGTTCTCTAGAATCATTTAAAACTTCGGAGCGTCCTCCAGTATTGATTCATGGACATAGTCAGAGACAATCAAATGAGATGATTTCATTAATGATACAAATTAGGTTGTGCCTTACTCATCTACTTCCTTTCTAGGTGAGCATTGATCAAACCTGGTGGTCTCTCCATCTTCCTTTATGGAGCCACGGCCTCAAGTACACTTCCACCAAGTGTAGTTGCAACACCTTAGTCTATGGTATACCCCATACTGAGGATTTCTAACCTTGCAGGAATATTTGCAGCTGGTATGTGTGATCTTGTCACTTTAGCGACATCAGTGTACATTCTGAAAATTGATTATTCTTTGTCACTGCACATTTACATTTGTGGAGTACAAGAATCAATATGAGACACAATGGGAACACACCACGACAATTCATGTCATTCCCTTAGAAAATACTTTTTCTTATCTCCCCCTAACGACGGGAAGACTGTCTCATTAAAATGACAACCCGCAAATCTAGCGGTAAGAGATCTCTTGCTAAAGGTTTTAAAATGCGGATAATTATATTGTTGGGAGTAAATATCCAACATAACTACTTAATCGTTTTCGTGACCCATCATAATACGATGTGGACTCGTAATGGCACATATATAGTGCAACCAAAAATGCGTAAGAATATGAATGTCATGCTTATATCCAGTTACCAACTGGTACACATAAAAGGTTGACTAATAGTGGGTTCTAAAACGAATTAAGTAAAGATGCGTTAATATTGAATATTCCCCAAGCAGTTAAAGGTAGGTTTGTACGCATAACCATGCCTTAGGCACCATATATAACCTTTGATGGTAGCCTCTGCGAGACCATGGGGTATAGGATGTTCTACAATGATCCTATTTAACATGCAATATCTATCAAGTCCTTTTGATGTAAAATATCTAGCAATAACAAGGTTGGTGAGACCTGAAATTGTATAATATGTGCTAGAATTGTTTCAAAAACGCATAATTTCTTGTGAACAATAATTAATTCAACACTTCGAATTATCCACCAGAGCCATAAATCACTTGAATGGACCGCATTATGTATGAATATGTCCACAAATATAACCTTGTTTCTTTTGAAAAGATGGGTTGTTTACCATTTGCATCTTAGGATGGTCTCAATCCTTTTTATTAAACAAATGACTTTGTAAAATAAGTTACATGCTTTTAAAGTAATTACTTTAGAAGCATAATGGGAGGGGAGTGGTGTTTCTGGTACTTTAGAAAGAGTTTACTGTGAGAGATGCCGTCACTTTGCATTCTTTCAATCTTTATGATTCTCGTTTTCTTGTTAACTCAAATAAAAGGATGTCCATTTGAGTTCTTTCAAAACAGAACATCATATCACAACCAAAGTGTCTTTATGGTTATGTCAAAACCTGATGGGTAAATTTATTAAATACCCTTAGTTTTGACACCCAATAAATATACCCTTATACAACAATATAAATACCACTATCATTTAAATACCTTATCCCTTAAAAAACAGATTACCTTAATACCCTCACTTACAATATTATTTTCCATTTAAAAATCTTATCCATTAAAAAAAAAATTTTCCTATTATTTCACATCCACCAGCAGCACCATTTCACCACCACCAACAAAGATCGCCGCCACCACCACCACCACCACTCCACCACCACCACCGCCACTCCGCCACCACCACTCCGCCACCACCACCACTTACTAAATACAACCACCAATAATATTCCACCACCGTCACACACCACCACCACTGTTGTTGCCGCCGCCGCCGCCACCGCCATTAATATTAGGTGTCAACAACTGAAGTTGATCCAAAAAATCAAAAGTTCAAAAATATTTGTCAAATTTGGTTGTTGATTCCATTTTTCCATTGTTGATACACAAAAATTGGTTGTTGACTCCCTAAAACTAAGGTCAATTTCTATTGTTGATACACAAATATTTGTTGTTGACTCCTTACACTAAGATCAATTTCTATTGTTGATACACAAGTATTGGTTGTTGATTCCATTATTCCATTGTTGATACACAAACATTGGTTGTTGACTCCCTAAATAGTTGATGGAGTAGTATTCAACAACTTGTCGTCCAACCTCACCACCACCACCGCCAGCAGCGTACAACATTTCCAACACCACAAACAACCAGAATCACCATTATCTTCATGAACAACTTTAATTAATCATTCCAACCACAACCAACACAATCTCCATCATCAGAATTCATCTGTCTAACCTCACCAGCATCACCAACACCACCAGCACACAGAATATCCACCAACACCACAACAACCATAACCGCCATTATCTTCAAGACTGATTTTATTTCATCATTCTAACCTGAACCAACACAATATTCATGACTGATTTTATCTACATACTACCACCACCAGCAGAAACTCAAACTAGAGAAAGAAGATAATCAATTGATAGATTGAAATACATACCTCCTTCATCGCTGCCGCCACCACCATCATTGTAGATCTGGTATCTTCCTCCACCACCATCACCTTCTTCTAATTAAACAGAGATTTGATATCCTCCTTCACCACCACCACGACCTTCACCTCTATTATTGGAAACTAGGGTTGCTGATGGATCTTAAATTCGAGCTTGTTACTCTATCGATTGAGAAGAAGAACTTTCAATTGAAAAACTAAACCCATTAAATCTATAACAGACATCAAAAGAAGAGGAATATTAACAATTGATAATGATTATCAAGCTTGATTTCTGAATCTGAATCAGGTAAAAATCGATCTAAAACAGTGGTGATGTGCTTTGCTTGTGATGGATTTGTTTGGAAGCATAAGAGGTGCTTTGCGTAACCGATGACGAGATCGGTGGAGGTGGTGGCGGAGGCGACTCTGAAGATGTACTGGTTGGTTTAATGGATTTTTCATGGTGATGGTGATGGAGATGATGGTGGTAGAGATGGAAATGGTGGCGACGGAGACGGTGATGGCGACGAACAACAATATATATCGCCACTACAGTTTACGAAGATGGTGTTCCTGAATCTGTTTGTGGCGACGGAGGAGAAGGTGGTGGTGGTGGTGGTGGTGGTGGTAGGGACGATGAAGACGATGATGCTGAAGTAAAAAAGGAAAGAGAGAGAGAATTGAAATAAAAGAGGAGATGATATGGATGTAAGGGTATATTTGTAATGTTGTCTAATCCTTAATGGACCCCTGATGGGCTTTGGATGTAGAGGGGTATTTTTATTGTAGGATAAGGGTAGTTGTGTAGCCCGTCAGAATTGAGGGCAATTATATAATTCCCACAAACCTGATTGAGTCAATTCCCAACATTACATTGTCAATTATCCAAGTATTAGTGATTTACAGTTCACTAGACTAATTGGCTCGCTATTTTCTCTAAAATGTGATTCCTTTCACATTCATTGGAGGTAATTTGTAGATGCATTCCCATTCTCACGGTTAGTTTTCGTTCAATAACCGTTTGCACTGGACTTAAATAGAAACTTAACAAAATGTGACTAGCTCTTGGTTCTTATATAGCTCATGTAACTTTTAATCTTTATACTAATTAGGAAACAAAGATTGAGCATTTCTTCGCTCGGCTATTATCTATAATGTTCCAATCATCGCATGGTATCACATAAGGAAACAATTTAACAAGCAGTTTAATATATTTCCTTAAGAGCTTCGTGTAATAAGTGGTGTGGCCTTATTACGTAACAAAAGAAAATTTATCTCATATACTTTAGAGTATTACAGTTCATGAGGATGATATACTTTTCATCATAATGTACGAATGATCCTTTTAACTCAAGTACTTATGAATATATCTCAAGTGATTTAGAGTATTTCAGTCTCATGGAAATGATATACTTTTCATTTCATAAGTACAAACTATGAATTTAGTTCTTCGCAAAAAAAAAGTTCTTTATTTTAAAAAAGAAAAGAAAAAAGTATACTAAACTATCATACAATCAATAGTCTAGGATCAAATCATACAAAATTTAGTCGAATAAAGATAATGAATAAAAACTTATCAAATGTAAGTGTATTAACTGGGCAAGTTTCTTATTGACACTGAAGTTGACAAGCGGGGTATGACCTTTTTTTAAACATATAGTGAGTTTGTTGTCATTTAAACTCTCTATATATCTTGTAGTTGGCTGCTACTATATGATACCCGCATTCCATCACTTGTATCATACTCGGTAAATGTTTATACCAAGATTTTCAACTCTCATTGATATGAGCCAGAATTACATATCTGTCCCATTATAGGTAGATACATTTACTTTGTATCATTACTACTGGAGCCAGAATTACATCCCTGACTCATGGAAACTTTTGTGAGTTTCTTTCCACAAAAACTGAGGTGTGATTTTAATTACAACATATCATTGTCGAAGTTATTGACTCATTATAGTCTAACAAATTGCTTACATCCCACTGAACATTCAAGTTTGGGAGAAAAATGAATGTTTCGACAAACTTCCTTCAAATCATTACATCGTCTGAAGTCAATATGTCACCTTAGAAATGTTGAAGGTATGGCTTCCTCTTTGAACGGTGTATCTTCATAAGTTGAAGATTTTTATGACGAAAGTATTTTACCTGTGCACACATATTTCCACATCATAGACTGCTCAAGTACTTCTGAGTCCAAAAAGTCAAATTAGAGTCAAATTGGTTTAGTCAAAGTCTGGTCAACTATTTGGTCAAGACCCGGTCCATTGGGTTGACAAGGTCATGGTTAATGAATATAATCATATATGGTCCATTATATATGAAGTTTTCAGGCCCATTGATAATAAGTTTGAAACTATTAGCATATGAGTCCGAAACATATCGTTAACCCTAAAAATTGCAAAATTCTTCTTTCAACTGTTCTGATCGAAAGACAAATGCATCATAGTCCGATCATGATGAAATTTGTACAGTAGATTCTTCGAAATGTTTATATAAAGATATTACAATTTCAAATAAATCCAACGGCTAGATAAAAAGATATCCATGACTTTGTATGCCTGTTCCAATTAGCGTTTCTGTGGACACAGTTGGAAATATCACGTACTTTTGAGTATTTTCCATGGTTGGATCTTAATGAAATTTTTATAGTATCTCAATAAGAATAATACATAACACATATTGAAAATACAACATAATCCAACGGTTAAAATTCTTAAATATTAGGTTTTACGACGCTGTTATAAACTAGGGTTTTTCTAAACGTACACAGTTTTAATAAAATCAAGTTTTAGAGATTGCATCATATTCTGATTTGATTGAAACTTCATCACTGTACGTAATACCTATTTGGGTTAAACATATTAAAATTTCATGAAAATCTAACGGTTAAATCGCTTTTTTTTTCTTATAATCATACGTTTGTGGAACCTTAGAAAATACTAAGAAAACGAAATTCTTTTGTGGAACGAAAATACCTGGTAACACATCCATAATAAAAATTAATCTTGATCAGAACCACGCTAATATCTTTGTGAAGGAATCCATGATTGATCTCGAGCGATAAAAACTAATAGAAAGTGGTAGAGTCGTGCTTGATAACGTGTTTAGGAGAATTGTGGATGAAACAGGGAAAGATAAGAGGGAGGAGAAGAACAATATTATTAGGAGAGTAGTATAGAATCATTACATAGTTTCCCTTATATACAACCCTAGGAATCTAGTTGGACCGCACATCCATGGGCCGTAGGCCCTGCAACATTGGGGTTATAATTTCCAGCAATTTATTCATTTACGGACTAATTAAGAATGGAAAAAATTGTAAGATCAGATAAACTAACCGAAATTCTTCAATCTTTAACCAGGGATTTTTTTTTTTTTTCTTCTTTTCTGAATCATATGAATTTTATTAAAATGAATTAAGAGTTGCATCCACAAGTAGAGATTATAAAGAAAAAACAGCAAAAAGGAGACCTAAATCAAAAGGGGAATCTAAATGAACAGACCCAACAACAAAGGCCCAAAAAATAGAAACTTCAGATAGCTTTATACTTTTTCAGCTAAATTTGTAGTAGTTTATGCCTGGCAATTCAACTCTAGCTAACAAAGGGGGTCTTCCCATATGAATCTGTCTTTCACCTGCTCTAAGCTAAGTCCCTTTCTTTGCAACAACATCTGCAGAAAAGTTTGTTTCCCTATAATAGACACTAGTTGACTAGCAGCTCTTCTCCATCTCATTTTGATGAACCAAGGAATTTTACCACAAGTGAATTCATTTATGACTGTTTGAGAATCTGAGCTGATGATTATGTTTCCAAGTTTCCATTCAACAACTAATTCAGCAGCACAAGTTACATCAAAGACTTCTGCAATGTAATTAGTGGTAATCCCCAAACCTCTAGTTAGAGTACAGATTACCTGACACAAATGATATCCGACTACAACCCCAAATCCTGCTAATCCTGAATTTCCAAAAGAAGCTCCATCATAGTAGAATAAGGTTGCACCAAAACTGGGAGCCTGCCACTGACAAACTTTGGTATCTTTAAATTTAATACTTCTTGTTCCAAGCTTGAAGAAAAAGATTATATCTTGATCATAATTCTGATCCCATTTGTTAGCTTTAATTCTCAAGCCACCCTCCCACACCATTTTCATAATTCTGCTTTTGAAATGCTGAACATTAGGATGAATATTATCAAATTACTTCCTATTTTTCTGAAACCATAATTCTTTCACTATTGAACAACTTGCTGTGATCCACACTTCTTTAATCAAGGGGCTTCTATTTCTTGCACTTTTCCATAAATCTTCAAATGAACTTGGACATTTAAAATAAAAAATGGAACATATCCAGTTCCAAATGGTCCACAAGAGGTGATTCATGTTGTCTTGCTCTTCTTGACAGATGCAACATCTGGAAACTGTTTCATATCCTTGTTTAACCATTGTTAAATCATCCACATATACTCCTTGAATTATCTTTCATACATTACTGGCAGTACTTGGATGAAGAAAAGAATTCCAAATTTTCTTAGGCCATTGCAGTTTTGGCTTCTTGAATCTTATCATTTCAATTGCAGAGGAAGTGGTAAACTTGCCTTTGAGATACCCAATCCAGACTAATTCATCTTTACCACCTCCAACATTTAGCAGATTTAAGGATGATAAATACTGTTGGAATTCTCCACTCATTATCTATCAAAATATCTGCAACTTTAAGATGAATGTTTTCTTTGATAAATGCAGTGAATCCTA
Organism: Papaver armeniacum; assembly: GCA_023531295.1. Taxonomy (NCBI): domain Eukaryota; kingdom Viridiplantae; phylum Streptophyta; class Magnoliopsida; order Ranunculales; family Papaveraceae; genus Papaver; species Papaver armeniacum. The sequence continues at coordinate 72,638 of JAJJWW010017273.1, read as the reverse complement.
CAGATTCTATAATAGGAGAATCTCCAATCCAATGATCAAACCATAAGGAAATTTTTTTCCCATCCCCAATGCACCTCTTTTAAAGATTCCCAAGCCCATTTAAATCCTATCCATGTAGAAGACATGTGCCAATTTTTGCTCCATTGATTATTTATGTCCATGAATTTGATTTAATGAATAAGGCCCATTCTTCATTGGAATTGAGAATTTTCCATAGCATCTTCATAAGTAAGGCTTTATTAAGGACTTCTAATCTTGGAATGCCTAAGCCACCTTCACTGAATGGTACACAAACATTTTCCCATGCTAAGGTAATGTATTTCCTAGTTTCACTATCACTAGCCCAAAGGAAATTCCTTATTATTCTCTCACAAGTTTTAATGATTGCAGATGGCCACTTATAAATAGCCATGTTGTATATTGGAATACTGCATAAGACTGATTTAACAAGAACTAACCTTTCTTGAAATGACAACAGTCTACCCTTCCAAGCTGCAAGCTTCTTTTGCATCATCTCCACCATTGGCCATATCGTGGAAGCTTTAACTCTACCAGGATGAAGAATAATTCCAAGGTATTTGTCTGGGAAGCTACTGATATCCATCTGCATCATTTGTTGAATCTGAGTTTTTCTGACAGATGTAGTGCCTTCAATAAACAATTGGCTCTTTGCTATGTTGATCAATTGACCTGAAGCTTTTTGATAAGAATCCAATAAACTCAGAAGATTATTGATACTTTTTTTCCCTCCATTGTAGAATACAAATACATCATCTGCGAAAAACAAATGTGTAGGATGAATGCCTTTTCTAATTACCATAGGTTCAATATCTCCATTTTGCACCATTTGAGTTAAATTTCTGCTTAAAACATCCTCCATCAAGACAAACAGAATTGGAGACAAGGGATCTCCTTGTCTTAAACCCCTTTCAGTAGAGAAGAAACCTTGAGGATCTCCATTGATCATGACTGATATCTTTGCTGACTTAAAAATAGTATGTAGCCACTCACACCAAGAATTGGAAAATCCATATGTACTTGGTACTTTCAGCAGGAATTCCCAGTTAACTGAATCATATGCCTGTGAAATATCTAATTTTATCCCCACATTTCCACCCCTTCTTTTCTTTTTCATCTCATTTACCATCTCAGAAGCTAGAAGAATTTGCTCTTGAATGCATCTGCCTTTGATGTATGCAACTTGTTGAGAAGAAATTAGCTTTGACATTAAGTTACTCATTCTTGTTGTGATGATTTTGGTGAAGATCTTGAAACTTACATTGCTCAATCCTATAGGTCTGAATTGATGAGGAGATTTAGCACCTTCTGTCTTAGGAATTAAAACTAAGAAATTATAATTAAGACCTTTGGGAATACATTTTCTTTCCCAACAAAACTGCACTGCATTGACTACATCTTTATGTATTATTTGCCAGCAAGCTCTATAAAAATTTCCAGTGAATCCATCAGGTCCTGGTGAACTATCAGGATCCATGTTGAAAAGAGTGTCTTTAATTTCTTGCTCATCTGGAATTTTATCTAACATGCTTTGATCTTCAGCAGATATTACTTATGGAATGACTTCAAGTAATGAATCCATATTTTCACTTTGTTTGTATTTAAATTTTTCTTTGAAATGGTTGACTAAAACCTCAGCTATCTTGTTTTGATCAGAAATAACTTCACCATGTTCATCCACTAGTTCACTGATACAATTCCTGGCTTGCCTTATCTTGAGATTAGTATGAAAGAAGTTGGTGTTTCCAGCCCCTTCTTTTACCCTTCTAATTCTAGATTTCTGCTTCAATAATGTATTAAGTTGTACTTCTCTGGTGTTGTAGTCATTTTGAGCTTCCACCAATTTGTTTAGAGCTTCAGCATCAAAAGGATCATTATCTGACTTATTCATTGCATCTTGAAGTTTTAACTCAGACTTTTTTAGTTTCTCATGAACATTGCCAAATACCCTCCAATTCCAGTCTTGAAGAAACTTTTTTAATTTTTTTAACTTGCTTTGAAACACAAAAGCAGGATCACCTCTGATATATTCTGACCATATTTTTTCCACTTCAAGCAAAAAATACTTATGAGTTAACCACATTTTCTGAAACTTAAATGGAGCATTAGCTGGTTTTGGAATATTAATACTTCCTCCCATGAGTGGAGCATGATCTGAACTCTTAAGCCCACTTTGTATCCCCATTATGGAAATTTTTGAAGCCAAAGTTGATTAAACATGGCTCTATCTAAATTGCATAAGATTCTTTTATTGCCATGTTGGCAATTTGACCAAGAGAACTGAGTACCCGTTTTTGGAGCTTGCAACAATTCACAAAGATTCAAACATTCATTAAACTCTGTCATTGATCTTCTATTTGGACTTTTGCCACCAACTTTTTCTTCTACTGAAGTTAAAGCATTGAAATCACCAATGATTAACCAAGGTTGATTCAAACCACTAATTATTTCCATTTCAGACCATAAAAATCTTCTTTGAACTAAACCAACATGAGCATGTACTCCAGAAATTAAGACACCTCCAATATCAACTGTAATCATCTGACTAGACATTGAAATAACTTTAGGTGTAGATAAACTTTTATTCCAAAACAACCAGATATTACCTTTTTTATTTGAAAATAAACTGTGAATAACCATACTTTGCATTCCTGGTAAATTCAACTTATTGCGGAAAGAAGCATCACAGATTATTTTTGGTTCAGCTATCCATACAACTGAAGGACTAAATTGATTAACAAGAGACCATAATTTATTTTGAGACCTTGGTCTTCTAAGGCCTCTTAAATTCCAGAATAAGACTTTCATTGTTTAGGATGGAGGCCTGCAGTGCTTCCTTTTCCTGGGTTCTTTCTAAAATTATATTTAACTTGGGGTTTTGTAATTACCTCCTTTGGAGCTTCCTCATTGCTGGCTGAAGTAGGAGATTTTGGAATTGAAGATCTGGGTTTTGTAATTACCTCCCTTAACCAGGGATAATACTTTGTTACTACGTCTGTTTTAAAAAGATAGGATTATTTCGTATAAGAAGAGAAGTAATTGTTACCAACCACATTTAAAATTATAAACTAATTTCCTTTTATTTAATTACATGGTTCAGAAAAAAAAAACAAAAAAAAAAATTAAAAGATTTTCTTTACCTAGCAACTTTTCAAGATGGCAGTGTTACACAATTCAACACTCTTACGAGTACCATCCATGGAAATGAATCACATGATGGCCTAAAGCTAAACTCCAACGAATGGATCAAACTACAGATCATACTAGTAACGGTGGTGGAATCATAGTGCTGACAGAAAATCATTGCGTATCATCTCTAGGAAGAAAATGTGATTACCTAAACCATTTTTCCTGTTGGGACTCAAAAGACGATCTCTTTTACTATTCTACTACCTCTCCTCTCTTTCACTCCTTCTTCTTATCCAACAAATCCATCAAAAACAACCCTTCTCTGCTCAGATCTAGTCCATTTCTTCATTTTTACTTGCTTTCTAGGTTAGTTAGTAGATTAATTTAGTTTTTATTATGTTTTCTACTTTTCTACACCGTTTTGGTGGTTTTATCTTCACTTTAATGGCGATTTTGGGTTATTGGGTTGGGTTCTAAGATCAATAGTGATGCTCTCCAACGACGAAATCTCCATCTTTGTTGTCTCCAACGACGAACTCATCATCGGAATCTTCATCATCAACTTATCCGACGACGAAATCTTCATCGGTGGTCTTTTTGACGACGGAAGTTTCATCACTATTTACAAGAGATTTGAGCAAATTACTCCTACTTTGGGAGCATTTCTTTCGAAAGAAGAAAAACAAACTAAATGGTTGGAATTTAATTCCGTGAAAAACCATCCTTCTTCCGATTTAATCGGATCTTATTCATACTTGTATTTGTCTTACTCCGGTAATCCTTCTCTTTCTCTTGTTGGATTTCTTGGTATTGTACTCTTACAGTATGTTCTTGTTACTTTGTATTTTCTTATTTTCGATCTTAAACTCATTGTAACCTTGAAATCCCATTAATGAAAAGGTTCCTTGTTTATCAAAAAAAAAATAAAAAAAAATAAAAAAATAAAAAAATAAATTACTATTCTACTACGCTTTTACACCAAAAGAGATGCACTTTCACTTTGTACAAACAAAGATCTTGAAAATTTGCTTACCACTCAGAAAGTGGACGCCATCCTTATCGTACTGCTTCAAACATATCTCTAACAATTTCTCCATCATCAGTGGCTCAACTATTTCCCTTCATTTTTTCCTGGCGTCATTAGGGGCAACCCTGAAAGAATTAAGGGCGACTAAATAAGACAAAATAGGTTGAAAATACTTATATGTCCCTTCACAATCGGTAGTCTCTAATATAGTTATGTCTACCGATTACTAGTTTGTTTAAGAATGGGTTATTGTCATAATCGGTAGCATACTAACATATCATATCTACCAATTGTTAAAGTATAAAAACACAATTTTATCTGTTTTGAAGAAACAATGAATTTGGGGCAACCGTCTATAATCGGTAGAAAAAGAACATCATATGACTACCGATTATAGTTGCTGACACAACCTTTGAACGATTAAGACCACCCAAAACCTAATTTCATTTCATCTTCTTTCTTTTCTTTTCAACTCCTCTTCTCCTCTTCTTCTTCCCTTCCGATTGCGGATAGTAAAAACACTATTACCCCCTATTCAAACTTCAATTCATCGTCGTCGTTCATCGCCGAATCAAAAACATCGTCGATTCTTCTATAAAACGATGACTAATACTAATGAACCCTCGAGAGATCAAGAAAAATTAAAGAACAAATCGATTGTAACTGCCTTAAACGACGAAGAACACGACGAAAAACACGAACACGAAGAACATGAAGAGGATGACGCCGCTCGTGTAGGTGGTGGTGGTGATTCTGATAATCAAACTCTTCAGGAAATGGCCCCAATTAAGTAAGTTTATATCGTTTTATGTGTTTATGTTGCTTCAATTTGACGAATCCATGAAAATAAGTTATATAGTTTTCGGTTATTTCCCAGAATCGGTAGATAGATCTAAAATTTATCTCCCGATTGTGTCCATTTTCTAGGGTTTTCGGTTACATCGACCAGAATCGGGAGTAAATTTTTTATAGATTACTTCCGATTATACAAAGCTATTTTTCACCGAACCATAAAACTGACATAATCGGTAGATAGGTTATATGTTGCCCTCCGATTGTAACACAGAATTAGAACATGTAGGGACACACAATTGGTACCCAGAATCAGAAGATACTATATAGTATTTGTCTTCCGATTGTGTATAATCGTAGGTTAGACGAATTGAACACACTACCGATTATGTAAGTTTTAAAATTTGAAAATTTTGTGATTTTAGCAAAATCCTATTTCGGGGCTACGTTTTAATCGGAAGCTAAAGGCTATTTCTTTACTTCCGAGTATAGACAATCGGTTGATATGTTATATTGTTTTGTTCCGATTATATATGTCTCATAACTATATCAGTTTCTGAACCCAAATTGATGCATAATCGGGAGAAATAACTAGAATATTACTTCCGAATAGGTGTAATCGGAAAAAAAACTTTTACCTTTTCTTCCGATTGTGCAGAATCGGAAGTCAAATCTTAGTTTTTTTCTCCCGATTGTGTAGTTTGTAATGTGATTCTTACGAACCAATTTATTATTGTTTAGGGACAGGCGAGGTAAGAAATATAAAGATACAACTGTTATAGGGCCTCTTCAAAAAGGGGGTAAGAAACTAAGCGCTAGTGCGCGGAGAGAGAGGATCCAAAAAGATGCGGAACGAAGCGCTCAACAAGGAACTCAAGAAGAAGTACAAGCAAGCGCACCAGAAATCACTCAAGATGAAGGACAACCAAGTGGTGCACAAGGAGAATGAGGAGTTACAAGGAAGCCAATCGCGAAGAAAGCATCACACCTTGTACCCATCTCTTTGAAGAAGACGTATTTTGAAGAAGAAATCCCTGGGCTGCCTAGAGATGGAGGAGCATTGTTATTTGGCTACAAAGACTCCTGGGCCAGAGAAATCTACGAAACCGAGGTAATAATCGTATTCTTTTTTATTAACGTATTGTCGTTTTATTTAATAGTACTCTATTAATTTTGTAATGTGTTGTGTGTTTAATAGTATCATTCCGATGCGATTCGTCTACTCAATCCCACTGCCGCACCAGCAAAAGTATTGAAAGATTGGCCTTTATCCGGTGAATGTGAGAGGTTCAAGAGAAGGATAACCAACTCTGGATTATCTAGTGCTGCCGAAAACTCAATGTTGGACCATGATCGGGTCACGATATCGACTTTTGTGGAGAGATTGTATCCCGAGACTGATACCTTTCATATGCCGTTTGGGGAGATGACCATTACTACAGATGATGCAAAGCAGATTCTTAATCTCAATGACCATGGTGTAGCTGTCAAGTATGAGTACACAAAGCAGTTAACCTGGGAACAACTTTATGATTTGTGTACAAAGTGTTTTGGTTGGGATAAAGAGACAGCAGACATTGAGTTCAACAGGTGCTTCTCTTAAAAAACTAGACAGTTTAACATGAGCCAGTTGTTTAAGATGTTTAAAGACACTGCCGAGAAAGAACAAAAAAGACCGTTAAGTGATGCCGAAGTGGATTCCGCGGACACCGCCTATCTCTTGGTTGTATTGGGATGTGTCATATTCCCCAATACCAGTGGCAATCGAGTAGACGCCAACCTTCTACAATTATTGCATCCTCTCTATAAGGTCGCGGACTACTCCTGGGGCACGACAACCATTGCATTCTTGATGGCAGAGTTGAGAAAAGCGTCGAGGCTTAGAACTAGCCAAATTGCCGGGAACGTGAGTCTATTCCAGGTATTTTCTCAACTCTATTAATCCATTGATCGTTATGTTTTTTTTTCTTCCTAATTTAAGAATCAATTTCTAATACTTGGTTTGATATCTATGTAGACATAGATCTATGACCACTACCCCGATTTGGAATTGGCATAGGTGAACCCACAATGGCAGAGAGGTACACCGAGAGGAACAAAGTACAAGTTCACAAAGAACCGTTCAAGGTCAAAGGACGAGTTAGCTTGAGGGAGAAATTAGACTCACTTAAGGCCTCGGAGGTATGCTTTGATCCATACAAGGAAGACCGAGCAAGTGGACATATAGCGCCTCGTTCTGAGTTGTCCCATTATTTTGGACCATTGTGGTACCACACAGGTTATGTGATGTACAATGGCTCCAGGGTGATGCGACAACATGGTGCTTGCCAAACAGTACCATGGCATCACATGGCAAGTTCAAGTTGGACGTGCATCATAACGAGTCTAACCAGGACAACATCAAGGTAGTTTACTCCGGTGATCCATCTGTTGCTGAACATTGGGATAAGAGGGAGTACCATATGGTGAACACAGGGAGAGCTATCTCCCGAGGTCATGAAAATGCTCCAGGCTATATGGAGTGGTACTTGAAGCATTCACATCTAAAAGTAATCCGTGAACTTAAAGCAAAGTCGACCTCGACGGCTTCCATTTACAGATGTATCATCAAAGAAAAACCCCCAAGCTATGATAAACTGGTGCGTATGGTTATGACTTTTCCCTCTAATATTACGGCTCAATTTCTTAGGTGAACTTCATTTGATGTTTTGTCAATTAAAAAAACAGGTGAATAGGTTCAAGGTTTTGTCCAAATGGTGCGCTGATTGCATAACGGCTGGACAGCCTGTGCCTATTGTGAAGATAAAAAAGCATAGGGAGATGATTGATAATGTTGATAATTAAGAATATGCAACTGAGTTTGGGGAGAAAGTGACGAAGAACCCGCCCAAGAAAAAAACATCAAAGGCGAACAAAAGATCCGAGGCTTCTTCAAGCTCTCATGCTGAAGGAAATATTGAGGGAGATGAAGGTGATGCTGGTGATAATGCGGGTCGTGCGGGTCATCCGAAGCGTTCTAAAACTCTAGCTGACAATACTAAGAAGAAAACTAGGAATTAGGTGATAATGTGTTGTTCGATGTTATGGATTATGTTGTTTTAACAATTTCTTTTGGATTATGGTGTTTTAAATACTTGTTTTGGATTATATGTTCTTAAGTTTATGGGTTATGAATGTATTTTGAGTTATGTTTATTACTTGATTGTCTGAAACTGCTGAATTTTTCGCCATAATCGGAGGTTACAAATCAACCTTACCTACCGATTCTGGTAAATTTTCAAAATATTGTGAGATATGTTCAGAATCGGTAGTAAAGTTATCAACCTTAACTACCGATTCTGGTGACTTAACTAGCCAAATTGTGAGATATGTTCAGAATCGGTAGTAATGTTATCAACCTTAACTACCGATTCTGGTGACTTTTCAAAAAATTGTGAGATATGTTCAGAATCGTTAGTACTGTTATCAACCATTTCTACCGATTATAGTGGCTTCATTTTTATTGTTCTTCTGAACCTAAATAGCCTTATAATCGGACACAACATTTTATCATTGTCTACCGATTAACGTGGGGTTTAAAATCGGTAGTTAGGTGAACTTCATAAGCTACCGATTGTAGGATATTTGAGATTTTTTCAAATATCGATTTTGGGGCAACTCCATAATCGGGAGGCATGGTAACTAAATACTTTCCGATTGTAGGGTAGTTCCCACATTCGAAAATCTTGAGATTTTTTCAAATATCGATTTTGGGGCAACTCCATAATCGGGAGGCATGGTAACTAAATACCTTCCGATTGTAGGGTAGTTCCCATATTCGAAAATCTTGATATTTTTTCAAATATCAATTTTGGGACAACTCCATAATCGGGAGACATGGGAACTAAATACCTTCCGATTGTAGGATTTTCAAAATAACAAAACTTACAAACTACATATGTTCACAATAACCTCCGATTATCCTAACATCTACCAATTTTAGAGGGAAACTACCGATTATGGAGGGTATAATTGTCATTTCGAAAAATCACCGATAAGGGATGACTTAATTTTAGGTTTGGGTGACCCTATTTTATCTTATTAGTCGCCCCTAATTCTTTCAGGATCGCCCCTAATGACGCCAGACATTTTTTGTCTCAAGGTTTTGGTGTCCTTGTATATATATACTGCACCAATATGGGGAAACTAACCATACCAAATGTAGTTCGGTAGCCAGGATTGTCTTGTACCTGTGTACGAAGGGTGTGCAGAAAAATAACAGATAGATAAGAATGATGCTTAATCCGCGTAATTTCATTTCATTGGTGTCCACTGTCCAGTTACACCTACAACTATAAATTGCTCCAACTTGATAGATATTTTCTTTATTTATAGGAAAAGTCATTTTCTTCGTCAAAATGAAGTTAAAAGCTCAAACCGTGATGATGCTTGGGAGTCTGGGACTTTAGAGCAACCGCAGTGGGCGACCAAGACCAAAAATTTGGGAAGAGATAGAGACGTAGTGGGACGGACAAAGATCAAATACCAGACTATACCAAATTTCCAGACTAAATTTGGTCGGCGACCAAAGACCAAACCCAAATTTTAGTCGAGCGTTGATATAGTGTTCGCCCCACACCAGGCGTTGATATAGTATTCGCCCCACACCAGGCGGACGTAAAATCTACGCCCCACAGCAGGCGTGGTTTATACCCGCACCATATATATTTATTTATTTATTTATTTATTTTTTTAATTTATTGTGGGGCGTGGTTTATACCTCCGCCCCACTAAACTTTTTAAAACATTTTGAATGGGGCGAGGTTTATACCTCCGCCCCATTGTTATTATTTATTTATTTTTTAATTTTTTTTTTTCGAAATCTTCCCCACACCATGCGAACGTATAATCCACGCCCCACCACCAGGCGAACGTATACTTCACGCCCCACACCAGGCGAACGTATAATCCACGCTCCACCAAATTTAGTCTTCCACCCGTAGCGTCACACACCAGATTAAACCCAAATTTTGGACTTTTTTCCCTCTTTGGTCTTTGGTTATACTCGCACCACTGCAGTCGCTCTTAGGGGTCCTTGTCTAAGTTCTCATCTATAAAGTTATACCTTCCCATACGGGGGCCATACCTGTCCATGTAAAGGCGGGACCTAATTTTGTGGGTCGCACATTAGGAATAGCTGAGGCGGTGGAGTCCATTTAAGAGTGGGGGAGGGTCCAAGTTCTGTACGTTACACTACAAGCCACCACTTCTGAATCATGAGCCGGTGGAGAATCGGTGGAGAATAGAAAGTGCTTGTATATGATTTCATTAATTGATCCTGAGATTTTGCTTATGTTTCAGATCTGGTTTCATTAATAATTTTCTAATTTCCTATCCGCCTCATTGGTTACACATAGCTACAGAAAGATGGCAGGAGCCGAATAGTGGGTAACCAAGCCATTTGGACGACATTAGTGTTAGCCCGGTAAGCTAGTTCATGAGCAACTTCATTGGCAACACGGTTAACATAAACAAAGGAGATTAAGTTGAACTTAGGAATCAGGTTTTTAACATCCTGTAAAAGACAATGTGTTCTCTGATTTCCCATAAAGGTCTCTTGTTTATTTGCTTCAGAATTGATAAGGCGTTACTCTCAATGATACGATCAAGTCTCTTCTCTAAAGCCAACATCAAAGAATCTCTATTTGTTCGAGTCTCTGCTTCTTCTGCAGAGAAACATACCAAGTAAGTTGATTGAGCATAAATAAATTTCTGATATGAGTCTCTAAGAATGAAACACATTCCTTCATTCGGAGAATTTGGGTTCCAAGCACCATAAGTATTTATCTTGGTCCAATCCTTAGGTGGAACCACCCAGGATGAAGTTGGTTTTGAGTTACGTGTTGTTTCAATCGATTGGTTTCTAGAGGGTGTGTTTTGGTTTCGAGGTTTCTATTGATAACACTAGTCACATCATCTTTCTTTCTCTTGGGTTATATCGCCTCTTTTACAGCGACCGAACCAGGAATTTATGTATGGGTGGGCTAAAAAAATAATCATGGATACTTGAGTGTAATAGTGATAGGTGCAGTAAATCCATAAAGGTACCAGAGATCATGTATGGAGCCAGACACTTTGTAATCTATAAATAGAGATGCTCTTTCAACTTGGAAATTCAATCCCAGACACTTTGTATCCCAGTTGATTCTAGAGTCCTCTTCTATAGGCCTAGGTTTACTCTGAGAAACATAATTAGGTCTATGACTAAAAGACTTTGCTTTGGAAATTCGTGAAGCCATATCCGACTATCTTTACCTTGATACTTCGTGTATCCTTTTCTTGATTTTATGTTATCGAGGTTTTCGTAATCTCTTTCAGGCAAGATAAATAGTAATCGCAAAGTTTTCTTCGTCTCAGACTTTGTTATTCCTCAAGATAAATATCTGAAAACTGATCTTTATTGGCCTTTTGAAGATTGTTCTTGAGTGGTGGTTAAGAATCTAGGCTGCTCTTCAGGAGTCGTAAGTTCTGGTTTGTGAGGTTTTCTAGTTTTGTCTATTGCAAGCAGATTTCCTCACCTTGATCTTTGATCTAAACGGAAATCAAATAAGCTTATCTGTTAGAGGCAGTTTGGTATCAAAAGTCTTCACTTCGGCTGAAGCCAACTCTTAGGATATAAAGGACGTCAACTAATGGAATCAATTGCGTAGAGCCTTGTGAGGTTCAAGAGACGTAAGGAGCGCGACTGTAACTGAATCGCTTGGAGGATGGATTCGGTCTCAACTACATTCCAGCACGAAGTTTAATAGTAGGCTAGTGTCTGCAGCTGCTTGATATATTTTGGTGTTCAAATTTGGATGAGGTCCCGGGGTTTTTCTGCTATTTCAGTTTCCCCGTTAACAAAATTATTGTGTGTGTGGGTGTGCTTTTACTTTTCTGCATCTTTTGATTGTTAAAAGTATTATACAAGTTCACACTCCTATAAAAAGAGACAAAGTTGGTGAGTATCCCTGTGTTTCCAGGTTCACTTTGTCGTCTGATTGTTCCCTCAAGGGGTTTGCGACAAGGTGATAGCTTGTTCATGTATATTTTTATATATGTATGGATACCCTTTCTAAATAATTACTTAAAGTTGAAGCTCATAAAAAAAAAATCATGGTGTTAAGCCGGCCAGAAATGGTACAGACTTAACCCATCTGTTTTTTGCAGATGATGTTATTTTTTTCCTTAAGGCTAAAATATGTGAGTTGAAATATGCTTAAGATATTTTGATTCGATTTAGTTGTACTTCAGGACAAGTTATTAACCCTCTTAAAAGTGGAATAACTTTTCGTAGGAAAATACCAAGACATCAAATACAAAGAAAACTTGATGGCTAGAGAAAATTTTTGATCCCTCAACCAGTAGAGCAATTCAAATTCATATTGGTTTAAATTCATTTTTTATTTATTAAATTTCTTGTTTTTCTTTCTTGTTTCCATAAGTCAAAAGTTAGAAACTATTCAACGGATTGGTGGGGACATCAAACTAACAAAAAGGGGTTGAATCCTAAAGCTTGGAAAAACTTATGTCTCCTTAAGGGATTTGGTGGTCTTGGATTTAAGAACCTTAGGAAATTTAACTGAGCTCTCGTTGCTAAAATGGCATGGATAATAGTGAACAATCCAAATGGACTTTGTGCTAAGGCTTTAAAATCTGAATATTTCCCAAAACATTCTCCTATACATTATAAAATTAGGAAGCAAAGTAGTTGGTTTTGGAAAAGGGATGGACATTGTTAAGCAATATCATTTGCGGAAGGTAGGGAATGGTGAAGATATACGTATCTAGAAGAATAATTAGATATAGATAAATGATCAACCTTTAGAGAGGCCAACTGACTATCTTTTGCAAGATTATATTGATGTTTCCCAACTCAATAAGCAGTTTACACATGAATTGGAAGAACATCTTTGCATGAGATATTTAATGCTTCATATATTCAGAAATTCTTGAAGATTAGGTTACTAGATACTATAAAGGATTATATTAAATGGTCTCTCACATCTTTAGGTAAGTTCTCTACTAAATCTACTTATAGAAAACTGATAAGTGGTCAGTATATGGCTACATTGCAGGAACAGAAACATTGGCTAAGATTTTGGCATATTGTTATATTACCTAAGTTTAAATTGTTTACATGGAAATGTTTGCATAACATCTTACCTTTAAAACCTTATTTTTTCAAGTTAGGCATTACTGCAGATTCTTTATGTTCATTTTGTGGTATTTTTGAGGAGTCTATGGAACACTTGTTTTGGAATTGTGCTTTTATAGGAGCTGTCTGGTTTGGTTGCTTTCTCAAATTTTATCAGTGTTAACCAATTCTAATAGTCTTTGTGGTTGTATAATTAGTTGGTTAAATGTTAAACAAACCCTGAATTATTAGTTGATCAAAAGAGGTATGTTATTGTTTTTTGGCAGGTTTTGGAAGCAAGATGTAAGGCTAGCATTAAACATGTGAAACAGAGTCATGCTACTATTATACATAAAATAAGACTTTAATTAGATTCTCTTCATCAAACCCAGTTTTTTTTTTACAAATATTAAAAAGAATCCATTAATGCATAATCATAAACGCAGATTGTGATATAGTGTTTTTAGATGCTTCAGGCTGTAGAATCCTCTGGTATACAACAAGAACAAGTAGAGAATTTGGAGCAGCAAAATGTTGAACAACATATGCGGATTCAGTAATTGATGTAGATACCAAGGCTTTATACTCAGCTGTTGCTTGAGCTACTCAACTGAAGCTGGAAAAAGTTATCTTTGTCTTTGAAAATCTTACCCCAGTCAATGATATCAATGGAGAACCTTCATCTCAGCATTTGAAAAATTTTATACTTGTAGATGACTATAAAGTCGATTTTACTTCTGCCGTCAAAACTATATGTGTCTTTGTGAATAACAAGTGTAATAGGAAGTCAGATGCTTTAGCGAAACTAGCAGGAAAACTTTTGTAACTAAGGAACGTGATCAATTTCCTTCTGAAGTTATTTCAGACATGCATAATCCCTTTCCTTTTATAAGTTATGTGTTTTTAATGTATCGGATTTCCTTTCTTAATAAAATGGATATGGAACCTAAGTGCAAAGATTAAAGGAACTGTTGGTATCGAGAAAGATAATTTATTAATATGGGTTGCTGATTCATTTACCATCTTGTAAGCGGTGCGATAAACAAAAATCAAATGAAAGGTTTAAAAAATATCTATAATAAACAACTTGCATTTAAATATCACTGGACCTCAAAATTACTAGCTCAGAGCATTTTTGGTTAAAAATTGTTTCTCCTATCACATTCAGAGGGTCACTGCTAGAATGATAGAGTTCAGTACAACTTGAGTAGTCAAGCAACTACTTTCAATTCCATAAGTTGCCTTAGTCTGCATTTTCCGTATTTGAGCCTCTCTAACCACCTAATATTTTGCAAACTTCGACTAGAATTTCCTTCCAAACAAAAGGGGTAAAAAAAAGAAGGACAATACTCTCAAACATACCGAGGATGCTACATAATCAGTTTACATATTCAGCGTCCTTCTTCTTATTTACATAGACAAGATTATAATTACGTAGTTTCAATATTATAGCCTTACACCACCAAGCAGATCACGGATTCTACAGCTAACATACTTATTAACACCACCTACAATCACCAATCAAAAGAACTTTGGTCAAGTTCATATCTTGACCCCAAGATATTGCACACAAAAAAAATAGTCACTTCCCTGACCGTTGCTTCAGGAACCTGGCTAAAATCAACCTTCACATATTTTATCACTACTGGAAAATACTTATGTTTTTATAATCTAAACCATAAAACATTAGGTTCATTCAATATTCTCCAAGCCAACTTAGCTAAAAGATCTTTATTCAGCTCAACGGTTTTAGTGTTCAAGCCAAATAACACTTTAGGTATTGTAATATAGTCCCCAACTTTTAAAACATAGACCTTTATCACTTTACTTCTTATTCCATCCAAATTTCATTTGAATAACATTTGATTTATCAGTTAGTTTTTTAAATATATGAAACTGAACAAAACAGTGAGAAGCTAAAGAGTTTAGAGCAAATTGTATCATCACCTTCCTGCAACGTTGATTTGGGTGTTTACTTTCCAAGTAGGTACCCTATCATGAAACCTTTCATGCAAGTGACCAAAAAAATCCATTTTGTTTCCCTCGATTAGCATTGGAACCCCCCAAGTACTCGTCCATTTTTGTTATCCATCTTTGGGCCGACCAGAATACTTGCTAAAGCAATGTTATCTAACTAGTTAGCACAATAGGGGTTAGCTTTAGTGAATATGAAGCAGTCATAAAAAAAAAAGATAAAAGACTAACAATGAGATGTTTTCAGCGACCTTAACACCCTTTAAATAGACCATCGTTTTGAAAATTTATGAAAATTGTGGGGAAAAAAAAGACTCCATATAGGATTATTAAAAATAAAATTTGAAAGAATATAAATAGGCCCGATTAATTCGGGATTGGTTATTTTATTATCGTAATAATAAGTCGAGAAAACTTGTGAACTAGGAATCATTGACCTTATTTTTGGCCATCTTATAAATTTATCATGAAAAATAATAATTTAATTTTGGTTATATAGATTTATGCACTCAAAGCTTCTATAAGGTCACACCGTTTAATCAAGGTATTAGATTCGCGTATTGCGTTAAATCGTAGTTCTAAAAACCAGGCTTATGGAACTCTTCTCTGCTTTTTATTTTTTTATTTTATGATGCGTGGGTTTTAATCCCATTCATGTCTATATCTATTTACAAAATCTCCAACAACTAAACGTTCTACAAACCCTAAACTATATAATCCGTCTAAACTAACCCTTTCAATTTAATTCAATCCAAAACACTATTAAATTAACGTACAACGTTCTTCTATAACTGTCACTAAATTTATTTTTGATTCTCTCTTCCACCCCCAACATTACCACTGCCACCACCTTCATAACTACAACCACCACTTGTACAACCACCATGATCATCGACGCCAACACCACCACTACTACTACCGTCATAACCAACACCAACACTACCACTACCGTCATAACCAACACCACCACTACCACCACGATCACCTCTAATAACACCACGATCACCGCAACCTACACAACCATTACCACGAGCGCCACTATGAAACACAAGTATCACCAGGAGCGCCACCACGAGTACTACCTCCGTAACCACCACCATCCTTGTTGATACCATCACCTCCAAAAACCACCACCAACACGATGTTAGCTTTGACTTTACATTTTTTTCATCTTCTTTCGGACAGTTTCCACATAAACTTAACTCGTCACTAGCAACATTAGTTTCGATGACAAAAGCTACGAAAAATTAGTTGAAACCAAATCTGGTTTCAAAATAAAACACCAACAAAAGCATTGCTTTGAATGGTAAAAGATACGCAAAGATTAGTTGAAACCAAATTTAGTTTCAATATAAACTTACAGTTTGACCAACAAAACATCTGTTTCAGCATTGTTTAATTTGTCAAAATCAGTTGCTTTTAGCATAAACTTGTCATTTCACCACCTCGATATTAGTTTTAACAATGAAACCAAACGCGCAATCTCCTACGTTGTACAAAATAAACTAGGTAAAAATAAACTTGTCATTTGATCTAACCCCAAATCTCCTTAAGTCCTTAAGATATTCAAACCCCAAATTACCAGGTAATTGATTAAGTTTTGATTCATTAAAAAATCTAGAAATTAAAGCAACACCAATTAATTGAAGTGCATGGAGAGATAAATAACAAATACGTGAAGCTTCTGGAAGTTGATGTGAGTACTGGGTAGCCATGAAAGTACCAGCTACACTCATTTTTCTCTAAGTTTATCATCAATTCTGATGTGGGTTTTTAGTTTTCAAATTAAGGTTCAGTTTTATTTTCTTTCATTCAAGTTACCTCAACAAAAAGAACCGAGAGGATTTTTTTTTCTTTTTATTCGAAGGAAAATGGGGAAACGTTATAATGAATAGCTAAATAAAAAACAGAGATCTAGAGAGGAAGGTATTATATCTCTAAAGCTAACAAATAAAAAGGACTTCTTTGCAAATCATTTTTTTGTTTGACATTTGTACCATGAGAGATGACATGATCTCCTAATCGAACGGGCGAAAAATTGCTAGCTCATAATGCTTTCCCACGGTGTCGTGCGGGATAGCATTAGCCTTCCTGGTAGGAAAAAAGTTTTGGCAGAAACTTCTTCTCAAACTAATCATGATATAACACCTATTTCCGAGATGATATACTCATATACAGAGAAGTGGAATATAACTCTTTTACATTCCATATTTAGTGATTCTGAAATTACATAAATATTAAATATAAAACTGTGCACAACACATGGAGGGCTAATTGAAAAGAAAGATTAAGATGGACCTTAACTATAAATGGAGAATTTATAGTTAACTCTTTTTATTCTAAGCTTCAAATCCACCAGGTTTTGTCACTGCAGAATCAAAGAAATTCTAGAAAGAATTATGGAATAAGGGCACATCTAAAACGATCAAACTTCTTGTTTGGGAATGCCTACAAGATGTATTACCAACCAGAAAAAATCATGGCTCCATTCTTAACACTGAAACTCAATGTATTTTCCGTGAAAGTGCATTAGAATCTACACAACACCTATTCTTTGATTGTGCTTTTGCGAAATCCATACATAACTTACCACCAATGGCAATACCAGGAGTATCTTCTAACTCAACTTTTGATAACTCTTTTCTAGAATCAAATCAACTTTAAGGTTTTTGTTAATGAAGATTGAGCTTGCTTGTCGAAAAAATATAGTGTGTGAAAGTGCAAATGAGGCTCATACGAGTTACGAAACTCACTCTTCTCGGCCACGGTGAAATTTTTAGTCTTCCTTGAACTTGACAAATAGTTTGCGCTACCTGAAAAGGTGGTTTGCGTTAAAACTATATATCCACAACTTAGTTTATAGCTATAGGGGTTCTATTGTAAAATAAGCAAGTATCGGTGTTATCTTTGAATTTTTAATAATATTATATTTTTATCCTTTCTATCTTAAAACAAGTTAGATTTGAGATATTTTTTATTTTTACAACACCATATCATAGATTAATTTTTGATTTGGAAAGATCAAATTAGTAGAGTTCATACGAATCGTGGTTGGGAAGTTAATTTTTGTTTATTTGTATGATTGAGAAGTAAAAGCAAAAGACTCGGTTCTTTAATACCACCTTCTGCCAATCCACCTAAGATAATTTCTTGAAACTCCCTAGAAAACAATAATTTAAGGTGTTTGGGTTATTGTATGACCTATATATTATGGGTAGATACTCGATAAGTGTTTTCAGGATGTTTGTATGTCTCAAGTATGAATTCGAATGCAACGTCGAAGAGGGATTTGGTGAATAATTTTAGCTTCTTATATATTCATTCTATTATTTGGATATACTAATGTATGTATATTATTTATTGATACTCCATATTAGAAAATAAGTAATACAAAAAGAAAACACATATTGAGAATATGCATTGCTTACTTTCCCAACCACACCATTTTTGTGTCTCTTCAACCTGTAATTGTTTAGGATTTCATAACCTAACTTCCAAAAATTACTTAAGAAACGAAAATCCCACATAATTAAGTATTTTTTAAGATAAGCACAGCAGTATAGATTTTGTTTTGACTTAATTTATTCAACAAATAAGTTATACATTCTCTTAAAAGTATCCAAATGCTTTTGAAAATTTTAATTTGCATCCACACCAAAAAAAAAAAAAAAAAATTTGTTGAGAGGTTGATTAGTGAAGTTAATATTTTTTTTCTCAATAATATTTCAACTATAACCATCTCGCTAGTGTTGTTTCCTATTAATTCGTATTTCACTGTACACACTCAAATCCTCCTAATATAATCAAAAAAGAAGGAAAGAAATCAAAACTAGCCTCTAAAAATTCTACTCTTCAACCAATCTTAAGTAAACTTGTTTCTTTCTTCATTCTTCAATTTTTGAAGAGAAAATATGAAACACAATCTTAAAATGAAGTGGTTTTACTGACTGTAATATGCCTCAGGGGATTTTGTCACGTTGATGCCTCCAGCATGCTTTATAAACTCTGCTGGAGTAAAAAATATACCATGACAGACACAAACTATTCTTACTTCCTCGCCCTTCCAGTACTTATACAAGAATCCTTTTATACGTTTCCCATTAGGTTTGTTTCCTGTCGTAGACACACAAGGCGTTTCCTCCATTATTTTCATTCTCGTTTCCGTTGAACTGGTTTCAGTTACATTAGGAGGGCTATAAGATGGATTCTCCATCTTGACATCAGTTCCGCTGCTCGGTTTTTCTGAGGGCGTGGTTGGTGTAGGAGGCATAACGGTTTTTTGCTCAATGTGTTCTTTGTAAGTTTGAGAACTCATTGGGATTCTCGTTTTAGAGCTACTGTTCAATCATGTTATGAAAGATTTCATCAATAGTGAGAATAAAAAAAATACATGTAAAAAGGTCTTATTAAAATTTCATACTAATTGTGACCGCATAAAACTTCCAATGTACACATGTACATATCATGTACCAATGTCTCTTGCAAAGATATAACACCCATTAATAAAGCAATTAACCATATGTAACACCCATTGATAAAGAAACTAACCATTCATCTTTCAACACCAACTCAAGTAAACTTTCGATGTAACTGTAACAAGACTTCAGAGTCTACTTCGGTTCATATATTTTGTTCCAAAAAAATAAAAATAAAAACATGTTACTTTCTTACAAAAATATACCACCCATCAAATCGTCAATTACCAATTTCTTTCACTCAAATTCCATCTAAGCCTCTTCAAGTAAATAGTCTATATTACCTTTGATTTTCAAAGCAGGTAACAAGTATTGACTAAGGGGGAGAACATATAACCGTTATATTTCTTCGAAGTTGTGGTGCAATTGAACTTTGAGAAAGGTAACAATACTATGTTTCTGTATAACAACCAAAGAATGGAGTGTGATTACCTCATTCTACCAAAGCTCTTTTGAGTATTCATATAAGTTGTCATCGTTACGGATCTTCACCAACAAAGATGCTAAAAAAACACATGCAGAACCATAGAAAAACTTGAAGTATGAAGAATTCTAGACGTTTGTTAAAGAACCAAGGAAATCAAGCATAGTGAATTGAGCTGAAAAGTTTATTTATTTTGAATCCATATGTATTGAATAGTTTTGTCACTAAAATTGACAAAACGATAGATTGTTAGGGCAATGCTCGGTTGAACCCACAAGTTTTGATATCTCAATCTTGTTGTCAACGTTAGATGATCAAATTATATCTTGATTTGTAGTCTACTAAGTCAAGTCTCGAACTAGGTTAGAATTTGATAGTAGAGTATCAGATATCACCCTCGAAAATGGAAGATCGATGAAGACATTTGGAGAACTTCTGAGACTGGACCATACTATTTTACTCACTATCTTACCATTTTATCTTTTTGAGACGATGTCGTATGACTTCTAGTAGATCTACAAGAAGAAGTTTCGAGTCAAGCTTGTCTTGTTAAAAATATCGAAATATGATGTTAAGCAAAGATGTTCAACGATCCTTAACAATATTAGTTCTGAACAATTTATCATGTGAATTAATATGTGTATCAATTAAAATTGCTCACGCAAATGATTTTATCACGCGGGAATGTTTCAAACATTATAAAAAAGAAATATTGAATTATCTGATATTTCGACTTAGGGTAGGTTGGCCAACCAGTTCGTAAACCATGGATATTTAAGTTTCAAATATACATGAGGATTGGTGAACCAGTTAGAAAACCGCAAGTTCAGATGGGGACGGGTCACGAACCCGGTTCACGAAATCAAATAAGATTATATGTTAGGGGCAGAATGGTATCAAAAGTCTTCACTTCGGCTGAAGCAACTCTTAGGATTTAGGGGATGGATTCGGTCTCAACTACATTCCAGTACAAATTATGATAATAGGCTAGTGTATGTAGCGTTTTAATACAGTTTGGTGTTCAAATATGGACTAGGTCACGGGGGTTTTCAGCTATTGCGGTTTCCCCGTTAGAAAAATTCTAGTGTGTGTGCTTTTAGTTTTCCGCATCTTTTGATTTTTAAAAGTACTATACAAGTTCATACTCTTATCAAAAACAAAAAAAGTTGGTGGTGTACTTGGTACCCCTGCGTTTCCAGGTTCACTTTGTCGTCAGTTTTTCCCCTGATGCGTGTCGTAAGTGCGACAAATTAATCAAGATATTTCCAACTAATTAACTATTAATATAGCGGTAGTAAGGATCGTTCCAACAAAGAGCTGTGTCATTGATAGGTTATTTAGTTCAGCAAAATAATAAAAGACAAGGGGGATTGTTTGATTAAAGTAAAATTAAAGAATAAAAAATCAAAGAAAGGAATGATCAAGGAATCCTTCGGCGTTACCAAGCGATAACTGGATTAGTATACTTATCTATCTTCGTTAGAACCATTCATCACCAACCATAGAATAGCATCTAGCTCAGTGCTATCCCTAAAACTCATTTTTACCAAGGATACGGAAGCTCTCCAATATCAGATTTTATCCAACCGAACCACCAAGTAGTAGCTCACTCAAGGTGTAATCTAATCGAACGCTTTAGGCTTTGTGAATTAGGTTGATCCCAGTAGTTAAACTCGTAGCTCAAGATCCACTTGCTGGTGTTATCTTCACTCGCAATTGCTCCACAGAATCCCTCTGCAAGGTCTCGCGATTTCGACGTGTGTATGAATTATTTAACGATTACTTATCTCCTAACTCAATACTAGCAATAGAACAATTAATAGATCAATCTAGCGTGCACTCCAAATCAATCCAATAATCACTCATAAACATTAAATATGGTAAAGACAAACGATAAGATGATTAAAACTCCGAACAAACTTGTATAATAATAGAGATTCACGCTAGAACATTGAATTCATCCTTAATCAATAAAAGTTTAGCTTCTCATGATTGCACCGTTTCCCGGTTTCCCCCTAAAGGGGTAAACCCTAGAATATTTTATGAAGAACAAAAGTATAATATGAGATATAGAGATATTCGGTCAAAAAGTCTTCTTTTATATGTATCCAAGAGAGAAAGTGGCTGTGCTTCAAATCCTGTGCAAGGTAGGTTGCCAAAACTCGTCACAATTCCAAATATCAAGTATGTCCGTGAATGCTAACACAACTACTGGAATCACATGCATTACTAGGAAGCCCAACCCAATTATTCCTTGGCCTGTCAGTCCGCTGGCAGTGACAATAGAAATTTAATCTTTCTCCCTGTGATTGTATACGGAGGGGAAAACCCCACCGGAGCTTCAACTGGGATTATATACGGATGGGAATTCCCATACGTAAGTTTCCCTGTAACTTCTTCCAGCCAAACCAATTTCTCTCACTCGGATTCGACTGCTTTATCTCTAACCGAGGCAACAGACTTCGTGTGCTCCATTGTTTCCCTGTCTTAATCAGTAAACAATAATGCTCCCTGACTTCTTCTATAAGCTCGAGCTCCATCACCTCATCATCCAACCTGTTATAACCCTCCGACCATCCACCAGTCACTGCCAAGGTCGATCAATAACAACACCTCCATCTTTCATCATACTGCCAAACCCCATCCATTTTTTTTTTTGACTGAAAAGGGCAAATTTTATAAAAAAAAGAGGAGTTCTAGTCACTAAAATTGTGACAAGAAACTTAGAAAAGGAATCAGTGGATCACTGCATCCCAATTACAAATGATAGTTGAAAGAGAGATGCCAAAGAAAATATCATAGTTCAAATCCCAAGCATACATCAAACATTTAACTGTCGTAATTAACTGAGAAGAACTTCTAACATGATTGTTGTAAAGTCTGTTATTACGCTCCTTCCAAATTGTCCACCAAATTGCAAATGGCAATAAGCTCCAAATTTTCTTTCATCTGGTAGAAGTTTTCTTAACTCCCCATTCCCAAAGATTAGTCTTCACATCACTAGAAAAGTTAGCCACCTGTATAATTTCCTGATCCTTTAAATTTCTAGAAAATTTGAAGTCCCATGCTCCAGCCACAGAAACCACATCCTTCACAAGATTATCAGTCTTAAAAAGACTCGGGAACAAAGTTTTGAGATTAGAATTACCTACCCAAACATCTTCCCAAAAGAGAATTGAATTGCCACTTATCATAGTAAGAATTGTGCCATCTTTAACAAAATCTCTAGCTTTGAGAATTCCTAACCAAAGACTGTTACAGACAGCCCTATTAATTTCTTCTGGGAACAAAGCATCAAACTCACCTCAAAACTTTTGATTAATGATTCTGAAAAGGCAAGGGTACCCAAATATACCTCAAGCTAAAACTTTTCCTACCTATAAGTGCTTTCTCCGAAAGTGATTGTCTATGAACTGAGTCGAGACAATACAACTATCGGTTCACACTTCGTGTTATCGTCTATGGATACGAGATCGAGAAAATACAACAACGAAGTATGTTTACTTGATACAAAGGTTTGGACTTAACCAAACACAATAGGATTGCTTATCAAGTAAATAGGAATTAATGTTTGTGTAATTTACTTTAATTATAAAAAAATAATTATAATGCGGAAATATAAAGTAAATGACACAACAAGATTTTGTTAACGAGGAAACCGCAAATGCAGAAAAACCCCGGGACCTTGTCCAGAATTGAATACTCTCAGGATTAAGCCGATACACAAAATTAAACCTAACTTCGTATAGTTGAGACCAAGCAACTAAACCTATGGTTCACATAGTTCCATCTGTATTCCCACGCCTCCAACTTATGAATGAGTCACGTACTTAGAACAATTCCTTTGGTTCATATTCCAAACAGTAAAGGAACAACAAATCTGTTTGGTATCAACTCTCTTCAACCAAGTGATGTGAGTTAGACAAAGGCTCTTCTGTTTATCTTAACATAAACTCCTTCGTCAGGTTCTTAGATCTATCTTATTCTCAATTACAAAAGTAATCGTTAAGATTTTGCAATCAATACTTTTAATCACAAAGAATTGTATTGATGCCGATTTACATAACTAATCAATCCAATCTACCACAAGGATAAACTGATTATAGTTGGATCCTCTTATACCGAAACAAGTATTGTGCACACCAAAGATTATGAACCCCAAATCTGAAATCTTCAATATCTTCTTTGTCTTCAAATCTTCTTAGATCTTCAATAAACACATGCACACAACAACTTGAATCTCTTGTGATCAATCACGCACAAAATGGAGTCTGTTAACAATGGATTATCACAAGATCGTCTTTAGCACTAACAACAGTCTAAAGATCCCTGTCGAAACTTCGATCTAGTTTGAGTGAATCTTATATCAGAAAAGAAGATTCTCAAGCATAAACAAACTAGGTGCAATCAAAGTTCAACCACCGTTAGTCAATCAAATAAATCGAAAAATAAAAGATAAACCGCAATTATCTAGTTTCCCACCAACGGTACTCGTAGAGCTTCTCAATCCCAAAGAAGACTTTAAACTGAGCGGCCGTAAGAGATTTCGCCTAATTAGGCTACTCTCCTCTCCGAATAGGCGTCTACACCAGTAACAACACAACTGAGGAAGTTTGCTGTCATGAAGGATTAGTTTGCTAGAAATGCAAACTTCAAGTATTTATAGACAATGAAGTTTGGACACCAAGGAATTTCCAAAACCTAAAATATTCTTAAAGATATTCAATATATTCCAAATTCGGTTTTCATAATTCCTGGAAATGCTCTGTCCAAAATAATAATAAAAGATTCTTAACTTATTTATTTCGATCCTGGGATTTTCTTCCTGTATCTATTAAGGAATAACTTTGAACAATAAAATATAAACATTACTGCACGTGTTCAAAGTATGCCGACATCCTTACTTTGTAAGTCCTCTTTCATACTTACAACCTTGAAACCGATTTGCCACACTTCCAAACAAGTTTAGAATTGGTTCATCTGACTTTGAAGAACTATGCGATTGATTAAGAAACACTCAATCACAAATCATGGGTTTAACGGTTCTACCAAAACAAGTTTCGGTTCTACCTTCATGTGAGTACTGTGCATAGTCACACTAGCTTTCCAAAATTCGGTTGACTAGGTACTAGGATCGGTTCCCCACATATATATGGTATCTAACTTATATGTGTTGCACATGTCCATAGGATCGGTTCCCCTTTGCCTAAAAACGTGTTGCACATGTTCATAGGATCGGTTCCCCTTTCTGCTATAAACCTTGTTGCACCTCATACAAGGATCGATTCCCCTTTGTGATGTGTTGCACCTCTTCATAGGATCGGTTCCCCTTTACCCAGATTCGGTTTAACAAAACACAAACTCGATCATACCATCTCAGGTGATTACTTAAGATCGGTTTCACTAATAAAAGTCATACCAATACATAAGTCAGGCCTTTGTGAATAGTTTTACCAATAACACAAACAAGTCGTGAGCGGTTATACTAAATCACACATATTGGATGTTCACAAGATATGCAATGAATAACAATCCCAATAACGCCCGGCGATTTCCTTTTCGATTCATAAACAAGTTTATGAACTTACTTCCTTAAAACACATGTAAAACATTGTTTCCTAGGATGAAATCCTCACCTCATACCCATACATAATCACAATAGCATTCAAACGATTATGTCGATGTCTTATCTACAAAGTTTAATGGTTAAGCAATAAACTTCATATTGTATTCCTTAATAATATGTCTATATAGAGTGTTCAGGGTTCGCAGTTTCGTTTTCAATATGCACGACTTGAAAGATACGTTAGGGAATGAAACAGTTCAAGTTAAATATCACTAACCTCAAGTGGAAGGATGATGTTATCGTTGTAGCTTCTTACTTCTTCACTTTTTCAAGTCTTCGCAATACTTGTAATGTCTCATATCCTAATACTTTCAAGCTAACCTATACGAAGTTGACTCTAGTGCATAATCAAGCGACTCTTAAAATGAGTTTTGATTCACTAAAATATGACAACCAAACTTGACATACCAACGCTTGGTGGGTTCAACCGAGCTATGCTCTAACAGATTCTTCTCCAAAGAGGTTGCTTTTCAGACCCATATCTCCAAATCCACTTATCATGTAAAGCCTTATTTATAATCTGTAACTTTTTTATGCCTACCCCCCCCTCTACATTTTGGTAGATTCACTTTTGTCCATGAAACCCAATTTTTTTTCTTCACAGAGTTAGTAGAACCCCATAAAAATCTTCTCATTATCCTTTCCAGTTCTTTTGCCACTGAAACTAGCATTTGATACATGGATAAATAGTAAATTGGTAAGCTAGCAAGCACACTTTGGATCATTATGAGTCTCTGACCTTTAGATAAGCAAGTCTTTTTCCAAGCTGCTAATTTCTGTTGCACTCTTAGAATAATCTCAGACCAAACCAACTTACTTTTAGATTTACTGCCAACTGGAATACCAAGATAATTCATGGGAAGTGAAGAACTAGAACAACCAAAAATATCTGCACAAGCATCACCATTGTGTAAATGACCAAGACCTACAACAGTACTCTTTCTGTAATTCACTTTTAGGCCAGATATCATCTCAAAAGCTGTTAAGATATGTTTCAAATTTTGAATCTGCACTTCATCATCTTTGAGAAAAACTACAAGGTCATCAACAAATTGTAAATGGCTGATTATAGTACCTTGTTGATAGACCTTGAAACCAGTAATCAAATCATCAGAAGCAGCTTTCTTGAATATCAGAGATAAGACTTCAGCCACCAAAATGAAAAGAAAAGGGGAGATAGGATCTCCCTGTCTGATCCCTTTTTGACTTTTGAATAAGTCAGTTGCTTCACCCTTTAGTAACACTACAAATCTTGGGGTTGTAATGCACCATATGATCCAGCTCCTCCACTTCAAACCAAAACCAAACCTTGCTAGAATAATATCAATGCAATTCCAATTCAAATTATTAAAAGCTTTCTCAAAATCAACTTTACAAAGCAACCCAGTTTCCTGCATTCTCAATTTTGAATCAATAAGCTCAGAAGTTATTAAAATCACATCTTGAATTTGTCTACCATGAACAAAAGCTCCCTGAAATTCAGAGATTATAGAAGGGAATACTAACTTCATTCTCTCATCCAACATTTTAGAAATGATCTTATAAACACTGCCAATTAAGCTTATTGATCTAAAATTATGTAGAGTCACAACCCCATTACATTTTGGAATTAGAGTAATGTTGGTACAATTAATTCTCCAATCCAGCTTACTTGATGTCTCAAATTCCTTCACCACCTGCATCAGCTCATTTTTGATTATATCACAAGCACACTTGTAGAATTCTATAGTAAAACCATCTGGTCCTGGACTTTTGTTTGTGCCAAAATGATCCACCACCTTCTTGACCTCTTCTTCTGAGAAAGGAGTTTCCAAATGAATACTATATGTTACAAAAATCTTAGGAACCTCAAGATTATCAAAATCAGGTCTAATCTTGTGACTTTCAGAGAATAATGAAGAATATAAAGATTTAGTTTCATCAGCAATTTGAGTTTTGTCAAAGCATAAAACTCCATCTATTTTAAGGCAATTTATGCTATTAAGTTTATACTTGAAATCTGATGTAAATAAGCTGAATTCTTCTCACCATCCTTAGCCTGTTTTTCTTTGGCCCTTTGTGCAGCTCTTCTTGCCACATTCAAGGATAAAGAGGCATGTTGTAGCTTTGCTTGCTCTCTTTCTACAATCTCAGCATCAGACAAAGAAGCCATTTCCTCCAAATTATCCAGTACATTAATCTTTAGCTCAAGATTATCAATCTGAGACTGAAGATCACCAAAAGTTTGTTTTTGCCAATTTTTTATAAAATTTTTTAGCCCCTGCAACTTTTTTTGCAAAGATAAAACTTGGAGTTCCAGTAAAAGATAAATTATCCCACTAATTCCTTAAGTTAATAAGAAAGTCAGGGTGTTGAAGGATAAAATTATCTAATCTAAATGGGGATTTCCTTTGATCACCAAAATTACAATATAATATAATGGGAAAATGATCAGAAATAGGTCTTCTTAGTCTAACTTGCATAGGAGAAATACAATGATTGATAAAATCTGAGCAAAGAAGGAATCTATCTAACCTTACTAGAAGTAGAGGATGCTGAGAATTAGTCCAAGTAAATCTCCCACCAGCCATTGGAATGTCAATTAGAGAAAACTTATGAACAAAAGCTTTGAAAGAATTCCTATTTGCTACTCCACCTCCTGGGACATTTCTCTCATCAGGCTTTAAAATTGCATTAAAATCACCTCCAATGAGCCAAGGATCATCGCAAATTAATCTAATGTCCCTTAACTCTTGCCAATGCTTCCTGTAATAACCAGAATCAGAAGCACCATAAACAAAAGTAAAAATCCAGGTAAAATCATCCAGCACATTCCTAAATTTGATAGAGACAGAGAAAGCTCCAATTAGTTGATCCTCCATTACCAGAATACCTTCTTTCCACATGACAATAATTCCACCAGAAGCACCTTCAGAAGCAAGATAAACATAATTACATCTATTACTGCCCCATAAAGATCTGATTAGAGTATCATCCACCAGTTCTGTTTTTGTTTCTTGGATTGTGCAAATTGTAGGATTGTACTTTGCAATTGCTTCTCTAATCACCATAGTTTTCGAGTCTTGACCCAACCCCCTTATGTTCCAACTAAGAATTTTGTAATCCATTAAGAAATCACTGAAACCCTAGAAGCAATTGGATTAAAACCTTCATCCAATTCCAAATTCTCCATAAAATTGTCACCATTAAGAGCTTCAATCTTATCCAGCATCATCCTTCCTCATTGAATCTTCAATTAACTCATCCAAACTGTCAAACTGTCAAAATGACCAAGACCGTCGTTTCATATCACCTCAGTTCCCGTCTCTTTCCCAGTCAGTTTCATATACCAATAACAACAGCAATCATAGTGGCAGCAACTCCATTCTCTTACCAAGTTCAGCCTACCATCGTGCCTGCCATTATTCACTGCCCTGTCTTCATCTCGAGGTCGTCATCATTACTGCCAGCATCATTACTTCCATGTCCTTATCCAGCCAAACCCAAACTTCCGGCCAGAACAGACTCCAATCTATCTCGCTCTTCACATCATCAACTAACCATCACCGATGCCATTCTATCATTCCATGTTAATGACAACACACGATCACCATCAACCACTGTTCTCAGCATTATTCAGTCACTGCCAGTATTGGCAACATCTCAAACCGTCAATCTTCATCGTCACTGGAAATGGCAGCAGCCAAAGTTCAGTTCCATGCTTGAGTTCTTTTCATCATTCCAACCGCAGCCACAACAGGGTCACCTTCCGATATTTAGTATTTCTTCGTCGATGGAGAAGATGCGGTGCTCTGATCTGAGTGCCTTTAACAATTATCGTTCAACTGTCAGTCTTGCGAGACTGACAGTTCAATTTCTAATCAGTGTCTGCCTTGAGTAAATTAGCCGACTGCCTTTATAAATTCTGTGCATTCACAATTCTCGCAATTTTGGCTTGCTTCAAATATTCGTAACTTCTTCATACGGAGTCGGAACGACTCCATTCTTTCACCTTTCGCTTCGTCTTTTCGTTCTCTTTAAGATGATAGCAAGCACTCCTGTATTCGAACGAGTTACACTTGGTCTTCGGTCCTTCTCCACTTGTAGACTTCACTTTTGTAGCTCTTTTCACTTCTTTTCGGATGATTCACCTAATAAAACACAAATAAGAGAAAACAAACGCAATACACAATAATTTGCAAGATTATAAGAAATTACTAGCATGGAATTGACACTAAATATGTGTGAAATATGCACTTATCATCCCCTCAAGGGGTTTGCGACAAGGTGATAGCTTGTCTTTGTATTTGTTTATAATATGTATGGATGCTCTCTCTAGAATTTTACTTAAAGCTGAAGATCAGAAGAAAAAAAATCATGGTGTTAAGCCGACCAGAAATGGTAAAGCCTTAACCCATCTGTTTTTGCAGATGATGTCATTTTTTCCCTAAAATATATTTGAGTTGAAATATGCTTAAGATATTTTGATTCGATTTAGTTGTGCTTCAGGACAAGTCATTAACCCTCCTAAAAGTGGAATAGCTTTTCGTAGGAAAATACCTAGACATAGCCAAACTGAAATAACGAATTTGTTGCTATGAATCTAACGGATAAATACCTAGGAGTACCGTTATTTTTATATAGGTATAAAGCTTTAGTTTACTCCTTGACCAAAGACAAAGAACACTTGATGGCTAGAGCAAAATTTTGATCCCTCAACCGATAGAGCAATTCAAATTCATGTTATTTTAAATTCATTTGTTATTTATTAAGTGGCTTATTTTTCTTTCTTGTTTCCATAATTCAGAAGTTAGAAACTATTCAACGGATTGGTAAGGACATCAAACTAACAAGAATGGGTTGAATCCTAAAGTTTGGAAAAGCTTATGTCTCATGAAGAGATTTGGTGGTCTTGGATTTAAGAACCGTAGAAAACTTAATTGATCTCTCGTTGCTAAAATGGCATGGAGAATAGTGAATAATCCAATATTTCCCAAAATATTCTCATATACATTGTAAAATTAGGAAGCAAGGTAGTTGGATTTGGAAATCTAAGCAATATCATGTGCAGAAGGTAGGGAATGGTGAAGATATATGTATCTGGAAGGATAATTAGATATCGATGAATGACCAACCTTTAGAAGGCCAACTGACTATCTTTTGCAGGATTATACTGATGTTTCCCAACTCAATAACCAGTTTACACATGAATTGGAAGAATCATCTTTGCATGAGATGTTTAATGCTTCACATATTCAGAAAATCTTGAAGATTAGGTTACTAGACACTTTTAAGGATCATATTAAATGGTTTCTCACATCTTCATGTAAGTTCTCTACTAAATCTACTTATACAAAACTGATAAATTGCAGGAACAGAAACAATGGCTAAGATTTTGGCATGTTGATATATTACCTAAGTTTATATTGTTTACATGGAAATGTTTGCATAATATCTTACCTTTAAAACCTTATTTGTTCAGGTTAGGCATTACCGCAGATTCTTTATGTTCATTTTGTAACACTTGTTTTGCAGTTGTGCTTTTACAAGAGCTGTCTGGTTTGGTTGCTTATTAAGATTTTATCAGCGTTAGCCAATCCTAATTATTTTTGTGATTGTATAATTTGTTGGTTAGATGTTCAACAAACCCATGAATTATTAGTTGATCAAAAGAGGTATGTTATTTTTCTTTGGCAGGTTTCGGAAGCTAGATGTAAGGCCAACATAGAACATGAAAAACAGAGTCATGTTACTATTATACATAAAATAAGACTTCAATTAGATTCTCTTCATCAAACCCAGACTTTGTTTAGTAATCTTAAAAATAATCAAATAAACACGGAATCGTAAAACATAGATTGAGATATAGTGTTTTAGATGCTTCAGGGTGTAGAATCATCTGGAAACAAGCAAAAAATTTGGAGCAGCAAAATGTTGAACAACATATGCAGATTCGGTAATTGATGCAGAAGCCAAGGCTTTATACTCAGTTGTTACTTGGGCTACTCAACTGAAGCTGGAAAAAGTTATCTTTGTCTTTGAAAATCTTACCCCAGTCAATGATAACAATGGAGAACCTTCATCTCAGCATTGGACAAATTTTTTGCTTGTAAAGTCGGGTTTACTTCCCCTTAAAATTATATGTGTCTTTGTAAATAACAATTGTAATAAGCAGGCGGATGCTTTAGCGAAACCAGCAAGAGAACTTTTGTAACTAAAGAATGGTTCAATTTCTTTCTGAAATAATTTCATACATGCATAACCCCTTTCTTTTTATAACTTCTGGGTTTTTGATGTATCAGATTTTCTTTCTTAAAAAATGGATACGGAAACTAGGTGCATAATAAAGGAACTGGTGGTAATTAGGAATCTGATTTATTAATATGGGTTGGTGATTCATTTACCGTCTTTTAAGTGATGCGATAAACAAAAATCAAATGAGAGGTTTAAAAAATATCTATCATAAGCAGCTTGCATTTAAATATCACTGGACCTCAAAATTACTACCTCAGAGTATTTTTGGTCATACATTATTTCTCTTATCACATTCAGAGAGTCACTGCAAGAATGACAGAGTTCATTACTTTCAATTCCATAAACTGCCTTAGTCAGCATTTTCCACGCTTAAGCCTCTCTAACCACCTAATATTTTACAAACTTCGACTAGAATTTTCTTCAAAACAAAAGGGGTAAAAAAATAAGGACAATAATCTCAAACATACGGAGGATGCTACATAATCTGTTTCAGCGTCCTTCTTCTTATTTACACAGACAAGATTATAATTACATAGTTTTAACATTATAGACATACAAACACCAAGCAGGTCACGGATTCTTCGGCTAACATACTTATTAACACCACCTACAATCACTAATAAAAATAACTTTGGTCAGGTTCATATCTTGAGCCCAAGATATTGCAAAAAATAAAATGAAAATGTTGCTTCCCTGACCGTTGCTTCAGGAACCTGGCCAAAATCAGCCTTCACACATTTGATCACTACTGGAAAATTCTTATGTTTTAATAATCTAACCCATAAAACATTGGCTTCATTCAATATTCTCCAAGCCAACTTAGCAAAAAAAATTTATTCAATACAACGGTTTAAGTTTTCAAGCCAAATAACACTTTAGGTATTGTAATATAGTCTCCAACTTTTAAAACAAGGACCTTTATCACTTTACTTCTTATTCCATCCAAATTTCATTCGAATAACATTTGATTTATCAGTTAGTTTTTTAAATATATGAAACTGAACAAAACGGTGAGAAGCTAAAGAGTTTAGAGCAAATTGTATCATCACCGTCCTTCCACGTTGCAGGTGTTTACTCTCCAAGTAGGTAGCCTATCATGAAAATTTTCATGCAAGTGACCAAACGACTCCATTTTGTTTCTCTCGATTAGCATAGGAACCCTAAGTACACGTTCATTTTTGTTATCCATCTTTGGATAACCAGAATACTTACTAAATCTGGAATGAAAGATAGAAGACTAACTATGAGATGTGGAAGACTAAATCTGGAATCGAAAACTAATAACACTGCAATTATCTAGTTTCCCACCAACGGTACTCGTAGAGCTTCTTGATCACACAAAAGTCATTAAACGAGCGGTCGTAAGAGATTTCACCTAATTAGGATACTTTCCTCTCCGATTAGACGGCTCCACCATAAACAACAAGAATGAAGTTTGCCTGGCTCTTAAGATAGTTTGCTAGAAATGCAAATTTGGGTATGTATAGGCCAAGGATGTATGGACACCAAGGAATCTCTAAAACTGGAAATATTCTCAAGATATGCAATGAATATCAAAATTCGGTTTTCCTAATTCCAATAAATGCTTGTCCAAAGTTTCCAAAATCTCTCAATAGAAAATCTCCAATTAGTAAATGCACATTACTAATTTTTATTCTCTAGAGATATGCATTTAATAAAAACCAGTCATAACAAATCATAAGTTAGGCATTGAGATTAGTTATACCAAGATACATAACACAAGTTAATATTGGTTCTACCATCTCACACATATTGGTCATCCAAAGATTTGCAAAGAATAGCCGGACCAATAAGCCTAGTGATTTCCCTTTCGATTCATGAATGTACTTCCTTTAAACAAATACAAAATGTTAGAGCACTGCTCGGTCGAACTTGCATGCGTTGCTATCTCAAGCATGTTTGTCAATGTTAGTGATCAAAACTATAAGTCTTGATTTCTAGTCTACTTATAGATGTCTCGGACTAGGACATATATTGTGTAGTTGAGCCTTATACTTCACGGCGTTCATCATTTGAAGATGAAGAACTACTAAGGAGAGCTTGTGGAACTTCATCAACAAAGGGTATGTGGAGACTGAAACTCATCTATCACTTGGAAAGTCTATTTCTACTCTATCTCCTATATTGAGACATAAGTCGTGTTACGATTAGTTTTCTATTATACACATTTGAGATTTCGAGCTGAGTTTAACTCGCTTACATATTTCTCGGAATATGTGTTGGCAAGCTTTCGCTTCGACCAAGTTCATCTTATATTCTTGATGCAAGTCAAAAGATGATCATGTGAAAATTTCCGAGTAACATCCTACGTGGTTTGTGTGATACAATCATTTTATGTAGACTTGGAATGTTTCGTTATGATTATTTCAATAACTTGAAAATTGCTTTGATGCTAATAGAGTGTGAAAACGGCTATTGTCATCCTCTAAGAAAGTTTCAATGATTGAAATAAGAGTTTAGAACAATTAACCATTATTGGATATGAGATGTTGTGTACTCTTGCACATATGTAATCCATGTCCAGGAACCATAGTATGCGTACCCGTACGCGTCCCTGTTGGCTTGAGAAATCCGGGAACCTAGGTATGCGCACCCGTTCGTGTACTGGCGTATGGTTCATGTACGAATATTTCTACTGGGATTGGAAGTATGCGTACCCATCTGCGTAATGGCAAACCCAATCTTGGTCCGGGAATTTCAAGTATGCGTACACGTTTGCATACTTGAAGGTTAAAGTTTTAAAATCGGTTGTGTACATGAACTTAAACATTTATATAATAAGAAATTCAATCTTTGCAAATCGTGGCTATAATGTTCATGAATTGATTCGAGTGAATCAAATCGATTTTGCTTCAATTGTGTTCTTGTATACTTCTATGAGAATATAGCAATTGAACAACTCTTTTACTAGTTTCATTTGAGTCATTTGAACTATTTATGGTTAAGATGAATAAGGTTGATATGAGAGTGTTCATATGGCTAACTTCGGTTAACTATTGTTGAGCCAACATGGTGTACACGTTTAGGTACGGTTACATCAACCTAAATGAGGGTACATTTCATTTGTATGTAACAAGCTAAGGTAAATATTGAATGCTTTGGTTGAATCAGGTTTTTCATCTAACGGTGAATATTGAATGCTTTGTTACCAAGGTAACTTAGCTTGCAAACCCTGATTTGAAAACTATATAAAGGAGAACTCTAGCAACTGGGAAACCTAATCCCCACACTTCTGTGTGTTACTAGTTGCATAACTAGAGTCGATTCTCCTTTAACCTTAGGTTTATCACGAGACCCTGTAGGTTAACGACTTGAAGACTTCATTGGGATTGTGAAGCCAGACCCAACTATTTTCTCTGTAGTTGCGTGTTCTGATCTTGCCCGATTCTATTGTCTGTTACAAAATATGGTTGTAACAGCTAGGTTATGTTTCAAAAGGTGTTGTGACAAATTTTTGTAACGGCCCTGTAGCTGTTACGAATTTTGGGTTGTAACAGCGGTTGTAACAGGCAGCAGCTGTTACTAAGTAGAATTTCGTAACAGCTAAGCCCTGTTACGAATTATTTGTAACAGGGGTGTCGTAACAGAGCTAAGCTGTTACTACGTGTCATTTTGAAACAGTTTATAGCTACATGACAGGTTGAAACAGCTTACAGCTGTTACGAAATTTTTAGTAACATCAAAAAACAAAAATAATGCCAGTTAATTATTCTCTCTTTGACCTGGTCAATATTGACCATCGTCAGTACGCTTTTAGACGGAAATACGCCGGAATTCATAATAACCTGCAAATTTTTCATTGCATCCATCCCACAGATACAATCACACATCCAACAATAACTTCCTTTATTAGCAATTACTTTTGTTCCTTCTACATTCGAATCAGTTTATAATTTAAAAGACAATCCCTAAGTTTTATACTATTGCATAATTCCTAAGTTTTATTCCTAGGGTATATATTAGATAAGATAAAAGCAACAGAAACAGGACTCACATAATCATACGACACACTACTACATTTGAAGTAGAATTGGTGAAGCTGATGGAATCCAATGCCGCAGCAGCTATGCAGTAACTTCAATGCCCATTTCTCATTTGCTCTTGCACGAGCCATCTCTTCCAAGAACGAAGCAGTATCAAACCTTCATCACATTGCATCCATCCCACAGATCCTTCATCAAACCTTCAAGTCACTATGAGAAGTACAACTAATTAAGGAAGCATGTTCAGAAACAGACCATGTCAAATAATTGATTAATTTGAGTAAGTAATTCATCCCTTAAAGAATAGTTCTACTAAGACCAGCAAAAACACTAATCATAAGACCAGAGTCTATTTATCTGTTGTTCCCTGATGTTCAGGATCATGGCATTGCAAAGTTCAAACTTGCAGAAAACATATATTTAATACCCCAGTCCCTAATAACCTAAAATAAAATGTAACTAACATTCTTTTGTCCACAGCCATACAATCTGACATTAGTTTGCTAGATAAAGATCAATGGAGCACATATTACATGGTTCAGATTGATACCTTCTGAACAAGCTCAACAACTTTATCAGGAGTAGCGAAGGCTTGAGTCCTGAGGGGTCTTGCCAAAGCTGACTCTGCCCGAGGCCTTTCACTACTGTCACCTAAGAAAACATATTTTGTCAAGTGTAATGGAAGAAAACCCACGTTCGAATTAGGCATAATCACTAAAAAATTCCTTAATGACATTTGAAAAAAAAGTATCTCATGACTCCATATCGTTTATTATATAGGAAAGCAAACCTTGGCCACAAACGAAAGCATCGGATCTACAACTAGCTTGGTGACCAACATGATAAATTCTTCGCAAGTGGTTTTGAGGTTTCTCTCTAGATCCTGTGGTGAGAAAAAAAAATAAGAGAAAAATACCTATAACCCAGATAACGAGCATACTTTTCAAATGCAATTTACACTCAGTCGATACACATATATGAACAAATGCAACTACAACATGAGTAAAAGAAGGAAAAAAAAAGTCAGAATCATTTGAAGTTCAAATGATGGATTCCTAGTGAACTGTCTAGAAATTAAGTGGGCTAATCAGTTATGAAATAAGAACTGAGAAAGAAAAAGTCTAACAAAGTAAGAAGTATATACAACTGGTCAGCAGGGAAACCATATACCTTCTTGGCATTCAGCTTACTTTCCAAAACACGGGGAGATAAAGTTGTCGCTAACGAGGTTGATCTTGTCCGGTCAAACAGAGAAGCTTGACCTCTCCAATCACACTCCAGTTCACTTCACTTCCCACTAGCATAATACCTCGCAAGTACAAACTCAAGGTCAAAATCCATAATTTAAACTTAATAATAGAAGTATAACCAAGTGTATCTCTTACCAGGAATTGACATTTCCCCGGCTGGCTACTACTGCTTCAACTGACTTTTTGTGAAGTCACCTGCATTCACATATAACAGAACAAAAAACATCCATGTATATACACAAATAAATTATGAATGGAAAATGAAAATCATTCAACAGCCGGTTTGTGTTCATATTAAACCAAACAAAGCTACATTAAACCAATAAAAGTTGATTGGAATAATGCTAAATACTTCTTATGCACAACTGGGGGTGTGTGACGTGTGTCATTCGATGGTCTCTTATTTTTATATGTTAGTTTTCTAGTCATCCTTGCACTATCTTCATCCTTTCTACTACTATCTTCATCATAGTAATTAATTGAAAGGGAGTGAGACTGACTTGAATGCACGGAACTTTCCTAACATTGTTCAAGTGCTCGTTCTCCAACCTGATCCATTCACAGTACCCAGTTCCAGCTTGGTTAACATTTAGGTTCACTTAAAGAAATGCAAAATTATATGGACCACACCAACCAATATTCTCATTCCATGGTAAAGTGTGACGTGGTCAATGAGACGATGGAAAAATACCTGAAGAAATTCCACATCCCTCGATGGAGAATCTCTAGACATGGTACTATGGTGGTTAAGGTTGTTCGGTGCAACAACGTCACATAGAAGTTCACAACGGATTGCAGCCAGGCAAATCTTAGAATGACATCAAGCACCTGCATCGTAATAAAGAAATCTTTGAGAATCTCGAACGAGACAGATGTTAAACTAAAATCAACTTGTTTGTGAAAGTTTAATTCATGATGCACAGGTTCAATTACTTAGTAAGAACGTGGTTTTGTGCTTTCCTTTATTTGCTGTTGGCCTCAAGGATTTCATGCCTTTTCTGCGGTTTGAGTTACAAAAGTGCTTAACAAATGTGGCCTCCACTCTCTCCAAGATCGTAGCAATCTATGAAGTGACACTAGTACATAATATACTGCACCTAAAACCATTACAAAAAAAATAAAATTATGGCGCTTTTAAACCATACGTAATGAGATTTGTCAAATGACAAGTCATGGAATATGGACAAAGTTTAGAGTTTTGTCAAGGTGGCACATGTTACATGGACAAAGTTTTGAGTTTTGTCAAGGTGGCTGCATTTAGTAAAGGTCAAAGACTTTCAATTTTGGTACTTAGAGTACCCACCATGCTTTAAGAGATTACCAACTGGTGTGAACTGTGAAGCTAACTAAAATTACTTTCAGTAAAACACTAACATTGGGTGCACTATATTCCATCAAAAAAAGAAAAGAAAAGAAAATGAATGTGTAATCCTAACTCCCATGTGGAGTATAATTTATTACAGAACTATGGAATCAAATTTTGGACAAACCTAAATGAAAACCATGTTATTGCCAACTCTTCTGAGCACAGTTGCACTTGCTGGTACCAAAAGATAGTATTGCAATCTAGAAAGTTTCTCGGAGACAAGGGACTGCAAATCTCGGCTATTGCTAGTGAATTAACTATCAGTTTATAAACACAGTTACAAAAAATTGAATTATTTCAAAAAAATCGATGAATTTCACACTGTCATTAGCGTTCCTAATGTAATCTTACCTACAAAAAAATATAACTAAAGAAATTGAATTATTCTTAAATCTTCTAATCCCCTTGCAATTAAACCGACCAATTAGACGACATCTTGGTAATGCTAGCGAATCTAACCTTTCCTCTGAATTTTTTCCTAATTATTTTACCATTATTCTTAAAAATCCTCGTAAAACCGCAGTCATTTTTTTTTAACTTCAGATCATTTCTAACTCCCAACATCGAAAAGGAGGAAAATCATAAAAGCTTCAATCTGGAACCTGATAATTATCTATGATGTATCAACATGCTAAGAAGAAAGAATCAAACAGAATAACTTGTATAAATACTCCGCTAATAGTCTCTAACATTATGCCCTAGCCACTAAGTGTAAACTGGTTATCTATCATTACAGCAGATCTTTTTACACATGCTGATGAACATTAGGGCTTCAGTTCTGCAAACAGATATTTATTTCCTTGACAAGCAAAAGAGCATATGTATAACCGACAACATTTTCAAGAATAGTGTTCAGAGTTTTTTTGTTCTCGCTTAATCGTTTTTTGCATTAACAGCCAAGATCGCAAAGCATTACAAGAATACACAACAGTGCAACTTATGGAAATAGCAAGACCAACCAAACAAGGAAACCCCAAAGAAGGGCACTGACCGGTTGTCAGCCGACACAAATATAATTTACACTTTCTTACTACTCAAAATATAAATATAGCAAGGGCAAGAAAGGATCGTTCCCACAGAGAGGTCTAGGTTGTCAATATGTTTCGGTATCTTATAAGTAACACGGGGGATTTTCTGATTGTGTAAATAAAAATAAACAAAAAGCAAACAAAGCACGCAAATCAAGGATGTGAAATATTGGATAAAGGTTTCATCTTCAATTGTAAACAAGTTTTTGAATATATGAATAGAATTCGTATTTAATCTCGCTATCATCAGAAGCCATAGAATACCTTATTGCAAGAATACTCCGTAATTTCCTAAGTTATCAACACACACATTAGAGTCACGTATGTGAATTCTACCTAAAGAATAACCTAACGCCTTGCGCTAATCAAGTTTAATTCCTAGAGCAAGAAGTTTTAAATAGGCTAATCAATGCAATTGTAATACATTGCGCAAACAATTCGAACAAAGGTCAATTTATACATATGATTACGAGGATGTATCACTACAACCTAGAATCATATCATGCTACTCGTATTCAAGGTTATCGCTCGATGAAAACCCTATAATAGCTATAGATATGGATGTGAGTTCAATCAATTCTAGACTTAACTAAACAAACATTCAATCATATTGCAATACATCAATCATGCAATTATTATAACCCGTAGAAATCAAACGATAATATTGAGAGAAAACTAATTCATAAAAATCATAACTTGGTTGCAAAATCCAACTACATCTTCAACCAATAATAAAACTTAGTTACTCATGGCATAGGAGTTCATAACAAGAAGAAAGAGAAAACCTATCATGTTTTAAACCCTAGAACCAAAAAGTATGAGTTCTCCCTAATGGAGATATCCCTTAGGTTTGAGAAAGACTTTTCTATTTATATGTTTCTTCAATTCCAAAAGGATACTCTTTCCAAATTTAGGTCTTCTCAAAACCCATCTCCAACTAGTCCACCAAGCCCATGTGTGAGAAAAAACCCATGTAAAATTATGTCCAAAATTCGTCGCCGGAAAACTGGGTTTGGCCGGAAAATATATCTCAGGTGGCCGGCAAAGTCCACCCGGCCACCGGTCAACGGGTCAAATCGGTCGGGTCAACGGGTCAGTTCGGTCAAGTCAGACTCACTGAGTCAAAGCGAGTCAACACCGAGTCATCGAGTCATCTCAGAATTGAACTGGGTTGAGTCAGTTAGCCAAACAGATGAGTCAGGTCTGGCTCATTCTGACTCACTTGGGCCTAGGCTGTTTTGCACTGGCCTGAGCTGTTGCAATCTTGCACAGGCCATCCCCAGTGTTGCACCAACATTGCACTTCAGCTCAACTCTTCAGGCCTCATACCATCATCTTCATACTCAGTTGCACAAGTCCTGCAACACTGCTAATCTCAGTACCACCAGTTCCTT
The DNA here is from genome assembly GCA_023531295.1 of Papaver armeniacum. NCBI lineage: Eukaryota > Viridiplantae > Streptophyta > Magnoliopsida > Ranunculales > Papaveraceae > Papaver > Papaver armeniacum. The sequence continues at coordinate 31,742 of JAJJWW010017273.1, read as the reverse complement.
TATACAATCCATACCTGCAACTTATCATCACTCCCAGAGACTCACGGCTCATACCTTTTTTTCTCTATAAATTCATCAAATCCATTTCATTAAAACTGCCAGAGAACCATGATTTAGTATCACCAAAAACTACACTTCAAACCTTAATTTCTGTCAAACTTAAGCTCAAATCAATTCCTCGCTTCTTCAATCAACACAGAACATCACAGATTCACTAAACTCGAATACCCATTCATCTGATTCTTAAACAGCTCAATCATCTCACCGTGCTCTCCATTTCGATCTCAAATCTCATTCAATCAAACCCTAATTCATCTCAGATGCCTTCTCTCAACCTCATAATACCAGCAGCAACAACTTGTTTCACCACCACCCATTTCATCTCTGAATTTTCGTGTCACAATCATAGCGTCGACCACCATCTTCTCTCAACAAATCAACATCAACGGCAAACCCATTTTACCCATCTGTTTCTTCATCAATTTCCTCCACAATCTTCAAATTCACATCAATTAACTCCTTCTCTGCAACCATAACCCCCATCAGTTCCTCCATTTTCCGGTGTAACTCAATCACTGCCTCTATCTCGAACCCTCTCTCAGATTCACTTTTACTTACAGCAGCAGATAATATCAATAGGGAAAGGGAAAAATGATCCTAACTTCTCAATTTCGATCTAGATAACCTGTGAAGTGGGATTGCTATTAGCACCCCAAGAGTGGATACGGGTCACCCAGCTGTTGCCCCTTAACCTGTGACTAGGCTCCAGATAGTGTTCGCCCATGAAATAATAGATTTGCCCTTTTTGCTCATATTGGGCGATTTCTCCATCTTTTCGTTCGTGCAACTCCAGAGTACCTAACAACTCAAAAACACGCGTAAAGTACATAATTCACCAGAAAAATAGCAAAGAAAGCGTAACTACTAGATAGTAAATTAGGTGTTTTACAACACCTATCAGATTTCCCCACACTTAGACTTTGCTAGTCCTCGAGCAAATCAAACAAAACAATTAAAAAAAATACATACAACTCCGTGTCGTCGAGGCTACGGTCACTTTTAGCATAAATAACAAGCCTTTAAACCACTAGGTGTCCCTAGTGGACGAGTTATAGTCTCGTGAGGGTTTACTAGAGATATACCCACAAAACCTATTTTTCCAACTTACTAGTTCTCCGAAATGATAGTATCCAAGCGCTAAGAAGACATAGAAATTCTGCACACTAGCCATAAGAAGTTAGACACATAAATGAACACAATCTCATTCTTAAAAGTCTCGACTCTGCCTCACAAGAAAGGGTTTTATGAAATTGCTCTCAATAATAAACAGCTTTTTATGGGTCACACATGTGTCCAGGTAGGAATGAAGAGAGAATCCTGCGACACGTTGAATGGTAGGAAGGCAAACCCTCCGAATGTTTTGAAAACCCACATCTTTTATCATTTTTGAAAACCCATTTTTTCTGACGATCTCTACGAAAGGAAATCAACCACTTAACGAAGGTGGGAATATGCTTACTTACCTCGTTATCCGTTCGACGTGCAGCTAGCACCACTCTCACAAAGATCCATAGAAACGTCTTCGGTCTTCTATCGGTGTCTTCATCTTCGTCTTCGGTCTTCAACTCTTGATGATAACTCTTAAACTCCGTAGAATCTTGACAATATGACTCTTTCCCTCAAATTCCTTGTCGCTTGAAACTTCATTATAGATATTTCTTCTTTCCATTGGCTTTATTAAAAGAATATAAAACTAAAAACAAACTATACAAATCCAAAATTTATTTATTTATTTATTTTTTTTCTAATTTTCGTTGTTTTTTTTTTTTTTTTTTTTTTTTTACATAAGAAATAAAACAAATACAAAAATAAAAAATAAAACAAAATAATAAAAACTATTAATAAACCTAAACATTTTTCTCTTGTCTCTCTTTTTTTTTTTTTTTTTTATTTATTTTCGTTTTTTTTTTTTTTTTTTTTTTTTTGAGACAAGAGAAAACAAAATACACATAAGATAAACTAAAAACGTAAGTACAAAGGCCATGGTGTAAGTACTTTACCACTTGATTCTTCACAACTTGTATGTCTTGATATCATAAATTTCTCGAACTCTCATCCTTGATAATTTTCACTCATGTACTATAGTCTTCAACTTATAAAAATTCTGCCCCTTGTTTTGTTGCTTTACTTGAATCTAAAATCTGCTCAATTCTGTACCGTTGCTTGTAAACCTTGAACGTCTTCAACTTTCCTTCGAATTTGTGATGCTCCTCTTGTTGATGATGATGGTGTTTCTATGGACCTGTTGGTGTAGAGAGATAAAGTGGATGGTGCTAATCTGCGAACAAGATTACAAGTGGTATGTAAGTTAGCAATTCGATGTCACCATCATGGTTGATAAAAATAGCACTCAAGAGATCAAAATAGTGCTTCTATGGTGGGAAGTTGGGCAGCTCACCATTCTGCCCGGAATTTACGTACGGTGACACACACTCTAAAAGCACAAATTTAGACAGGTACAAAGAATTGAAGGTTGGTGCCTCACATTATGTAACATGGGTAGTCTCCACTATAGGGGATCACTACTCTAATACCGAATTTAGTCTGCACCTTATTTGCCACTGGCATGGTTAAATCCAACTTTAACTCTCATACAATTAAGAAACCCGATCATGTTCTCTGTCATCTCTAAGTTCAGTCACTAGTATGAGATTCTCGATGTAATCTTAGCGACATGTATACTATGTGACTCTAAACTAACTACAAGTTGGAGTTTCCTTATTCACTATTTACAAAAAAGTTGAAAAAATTGCAAAAATTTACAACGCAAATGCTTAACCACTCCCCCACACTTAAACTTTACATTGTCCTCAATGTAAATTGACTCGTCCAAAGAAAGTCAAGGTGGGAAATCCTAACAATATGCGACAAGAAAAAATAAAAACAAGAAAAGAAAAATTAAAAGATAAGAGATACAAAACCGGTGGGTTGCCTCCCATGTAGCGCTTGGTTTAAAGTCATCAGCCCGACTATATCCTTGCAAGATTCATTCTCCATATATCAACAATCTGAAAAGTTGGGGATCCTTCCATAAAACCTGTTTTGCAAACACTAGCTTCACACAAATATTAGTAATATAAAACAGAAATGAAGCTATTAACCGATAAAAGTTTCCCCCACACTTATTCTTGTCCACACTTGGAAGTGTATAAAGAATATAGAAGTCGGGTACTTCCACGGTTTCTTGTTCCAAAACCTGCATAGTATGAGAATCAAGTATCTCTAATGGCGGAAATCGAGAAATAAAGTCATTCAACAATATTCTCGAAGCGCATACATTCAAACCAATAAGAGGTAAAGGAGAAGAAACAATAGGCAACGGGTTAGATAAACCTTGCACAATCTCTTGTATTACGGAATCCTCTTCATCCTTGAAAAACTCAAGTGAGTTATTCACCTCATGTATATCATGGTCCTCCATCAAACCTTGCAACCATTCTTCGTCCGTTTCTGCCTTAACCAAAGTCTCGACATAAACATCATCAGCACAATCATATGCAAGCTCAATTGGGTCTTCCACAATATTGGTTAAACATGTTTCATTCTCAACATACTCCTCTTCATTAGACTCACACCTTGTTGAAAGGAAGTTTTGTAACACACTAGTTTCATCATACTCATGTACCTTTTGAATAGGTGGTTGATCATTATAAAGATCAAGAGTTGAGTCTACTACACTAATGTCATCAAATATTTCCAAAGGTTGGTCCTTTTCAACACAATCAACTTTACCGCAAAAAGACTCCATTGTACACTCCTCGGGGATGTCACCATAAATTGGTTCAAGCGATGTATTTTCATAACAATCATCATCACTATCATAGTCATCATAAGATTGGCTACCACTTCCCAAAGATTGGTCTTTCGCAGAATTTTGCATGTCCTCTTTGTATTCTTCAATGCCTTGTCTTAAAGTTGAAACACCTTTTTGAAGCTCTTGGAGTGATCCATCCAAATTTTGAAAATAGTGTTCCATTTGTTGGTAAAGCTCATTCGACAAAGAAAAAGTAGAATTACTTACTTCAGTATTGCTAGGCCAATTATATTCCCTTTGAATGGGTGGATGATTATAACTACGATCAGAAATTGGGCCAAACATACTATGAGCACATTCGATCGATGAAATTGGTTCCACGCTTGGTTGTCTACGAATTGACTCCATGCTGTCCATAAATTGTTGCATTTCATCTACCAAACTAGAGGAAAAATTAATAGGAGTACAACTAGTCTCCCTCCTTGTGGTTGCTCACTTACATACCCACCGTAAGAAGGTTGGAATGTATGAGAACAACTAAAAGGGTACGTGGAATAGTGACCATAACCAAAGGATTGGTTTTGATTGTATTCCCCATAAGGGTGATAGTTTTCATGTTGTTGAGGTTGAAAGCTGTATTGATTGCTCCAATATGCTCCGTCCATAGAAATTGGTACCTGAAACGAGATTCTCAAAACTCGGTTAAGAACCAAAGAATAAGAAAAAGTAAAACAAAACTAAAAACCAAAATAAGAAACCAAAACACGTGACAACCGTTGCCTCCCCCGGCAACGGCGCCAAAATTTGACCGGTTGTCAGCCGACACAAATATAATTTACACTTTCTTACTACTCAAAATATAAATATAGCAAGGGCAAGAAAGGATCGTTCCCACAGAGAGGTCTAGGTTGTCAATATGTTTCGGTATCTTATAAGTAACACGGGGGATTTTCTGATTGTGTAAATAAAAATAAACAAAAAGCAAACAAAGCACGCAAATTAAGGATGTGAAATATTGGATAAAGGTTTCATCTTCAATTGTAAACAAGTTTTTGAATATATGAATAGAATTCGTATTTAATCTCGCTATCATCAAAAGCCATAGAATACCTTATTGCAAGAATACTCCGTAATTTCCTAAGTTATCAACACACACATTAGAGCTGCGTATGTGAATTCTACCTAAAGAATAACCGAACGCCTTGCGCTAATCAAGTTCAATTCCTAGGAGCATTAAGTTTCAGAAATAGGCTAATCAATGCAATTGTAATACATTGCGCAAATAATTCGAACAAAGGTCAATTTCTACATATGATTATGAGGATGTATCACTACAACCTAGAATCATATCATGCTACTCGTATTCAAGGTTATCGCTCGATGAAAACCCTAAAATAGCTATAGATATGGATGTGAGTTCAATCAATTCTAGACTTAACTAAACAAACATTCAATCATATTGCAATACATCAATCATGCAATTATTATAACCCGTAGAAATCAAACGATAATATTGAGAGAAAACTAATTCATAAAAATCATAACTTGGTTGCAAAATCCAACTACATCTTCAACCAATAATAAAACTTAGTTACTCATGGCATAGGAGTTCATAACAAGAAGAAAGAGAAAACCTATCATGTTTCTAAACCCTAGAACCAAAAAGTATGAGTTCTCCCTAATGGAGATATCCCTTAGGTTTGAGAAAGACTTTTCTATTTATATGTTTCTTCAATTCCAAAAGGATACTCTTTCCAAATTTAGGTCTTCTCAAAACCCATCTCCAACTAGTCCACCAAGCCCATGTGTGAGAAAAAACCCATGTAAAATTATGTCCAAAATTCGTCGCCGGAAAACTGGGTTTGGCCGGAAAATATATCTCAGGTGGCCGGCAAAGTCCACCCGGCCACCGGCCAACGGGTCAAATCGGTCGGGTCAACGGGTCAGTTCGGTCAAGTCAGACTCACTGAGTCAAAGCGAGTCAACACCGAGTCATCGAGTCATCTCAGAATTGAACTGGGTTGAGTCAGTTAGCCAAACAGATGAGTCAGGTCTGGCTCATTCTGACTCACTTGGGCCTAGGTTGTTTTGCACTGGCCTGAGCTGTTGCAATCTTGCACAGGCCATCCCCAGTGTTGCACCAACATTGCACTTCAGCTCAACTCTTCAGGCCTCATACCATCATCTTCATACTCAGTTGCACAAGTCCTGCAACACTGCTAATCTCAGTACCACCAGTTCCTTTATACAATCCATACCTGCAACTTATCATCACTCCCAGAGACTCACGGCTCATACCTTTTTTTCTCTATAAATTCATCAAATCCATTTCATTAAAACTGCCAGAGAACCATGATTTAGTATCACCAAAAACTACACTTCAAACCTTAATTTCTGTCAAACTTAAGCTCAAATCAATTCCTCGCTTCTTCAATCAACACAGAACATCACAGATTCACTAAACTCGAATACCCATTCATCTGATTCTTAAACAGCTCAATCATCTCACCGTGCTCTCCATTTCGATCTCAAATCTCATTCAATCAAACCCTAATTCATCTCAGATGCCTTCTCTCAACCTCATAATACCAAAGAAGAACAACTTGTTTCACCACCACCCATTTCATCTCTCGAATTTTCGTGTCACAATCATAGCGTCGACCACCATCTTCTCTCAACAAATCAACAAAGAACGGCAAACCCGGTTTACCCATCTGTTTCTTCATCAATTTCCTCCACAATCTTCAAATTCACATCAATTAACTCCTTCTCTGCAACCATAACCCCCATCAGTTCCTCCATTTTCCGGTGTAACTCAATCACTGCCTATATCTAGAACCCTCTCTCAGATTCACTTTTACTTACAGCAGCAGATAATATCAATAGGGAAAGGGAAAAATGATCCTAACTTCTCAATTTCGATCTAGATAACCTGTGAAGTGGGATTGCTATTAGCACCCCAAGAGTGGATACGGGTCACCCAGCTGTTGCCCCTTAACCTGTGACTAGGCTCCAGATAGTGTTCGCCCATGAAATAACAGATTTGCCCTTTTTGCTCATATTGGGCGATTTCTCCATCTTTTCGTCCGTGCAACTCCAGAGTACCTAACAACTCAAAAACACGCGTAAAGTACATAATTCACCAGAAAAATAGCAAAGAAAGCGTAACTACTAGATAGTAAATTAGGTGTTTTACAACACCTATCAGGCACCCACAAACAAAACATCCCTTAAAACAAATGACACAGCTAAAACAGAAATCAAAAGGGAAACAAGCTATACAAACTCCTCCACAAAACCAGTACTGCCTCAACAACTTCAACGCCAACAGATTCCTCCTCACAAAAGCATAGACAAAATAAGACACAAACAAACTCAGTTCTCATTTAACATATTCAAGACATGCAATTCCGAACACAATTATGGAATATAACCCCCAAACATGCATCAGAAATTCAGCATATAAATTGTTTCGATTATGACCCATACCCGCATTTCTACCCTACCCGCTACTATTTTACCCGTATCCTATCCTACCCGCCATTTGATGGGTAGGGTGACGGTTAAAGATTTTCTTACCCGCTGTTAAACGGGTAGGGTGGCGGGTAAAGCTCGAAATTATCCTATCCTACCCGCCTACCCGTCTAATATTGAAAAGATAAAGTAACCCTTTTATTGTTTTTTTCTCCTGCCCATTTGTTTTGTTATTTTAAAACATATTAGGGGTATAATGGAAACTGGCCTTTTCGTCTACCTATCTCTATTCTCTTATTTCTTCTTCTTCCTCAAATCGAAACATAGAGTCACAGAAACCCATTTCTTTCCCAGTGCTAACCCTAGACCTTACTCTTCTCGAATTCATGTTCATCTTTCAAGGTCTCGGTTAAAACCTTTACTCAGTTGGTTCGTTTACACCCTAATAATCTAATTCCGGCAAATCTGATGGAGAAGTTATGAATTGACGTCCAATCTTAGGTAAGTCCATAATAATCACATAATTATCATTTGTTTTTTGATAATCGAATGGGTTTTTCTTTTTATACCCAAGTATGTTGTATTGCTTGGTGGTTTCATTTGTATGTGAAGAAATTATCCAAATCGCTTGAGTAATATCATTGCCATTATGAGAAATTAACATGCATGTTAACTGATTGATGAAATTTCTCATAGGAGTTTAGTTTGTTCCACATGGAGGACGAAATTAAGGTTAGAGTCTTGATTTCCTATTTATTAGTAACTGATTTTGAAATTTTTATGAAAAACCCTATATTACTGAAATATAACTTGGGAATTGGGATTTCTCTAGGTTCTTGTTTATTTTGTGATTGATTTGTAATTCTTTTGCTTGGGTTTGTTTTCTTTGTTATATAGAATCCTAATCCTAACTAGAGTACGAAGAGATGGTTTTTAGATGTACTTCATCATACATTGTATGAGTGATTCACTTGAGTTGAGCTTGATAGCTCAGAAGCTTGATTCTGATTTGAATTTGGATGCTTAGTTTTCCATAAGTAAGTGAATTTGTACTTTTGTAGCTCTCAATAACTAAATGTGATCCCCGGTTTCAAACTGTTTTTGGTAGTTCTATTCATATAGTCCTGAATATTTAATTGTGAATCAGTGAAACCACCTTGTGGTGTTGGACCATTTTCATTTGGTGAAAGCATTGAAGAAATTAAAGAGTGTCATGAACTCTTCTTATTCATACTTGGTTTGGTGGAGCCATGGAGAAACTCTAATATATCTCACAGAGGATGCATAATTCCATACCACCACTATCCAGTAAACTATGTGTTTAAGTGGGGATACGATCCTAGATTTTATGGCTAAGAGTAAGACAAATGGTTTGGCTGTGTGTACTTAACTAATAAATGAAGTTACATGTATTATGCCATTATCCTTGTCTCACTAAAACATTAAAGAACGAAAGAGCTTTGAATTTGCAGTTGTACATCCTAGATCATATGGCTAAGACGATATATAAAAGATCTGTTTAGAATCCCTTGGTAGCTATGGACAGGTCAGTTAGGGCCAAACAAAAGTTAGGGTTAACTCGGAACATGGAAAGCTATGGTAAAGACAGTGATTTTTATCACTTAGCTAGGTTGTGGTATGTGTTAGTATAGTAATGTTCTGGATCAGCTGCAGATCAATGACTTGGTATTTACTTGTTATATTTTGTCATATTCATATTCCAAGTGCCATGATTTTGTGCCGTGATCCTAGAAAACTTTTGATGCTTACTTAGATAACAATTAGTACTTTTCTACAGGTATTTTATGAAGCCAATGTTGAGTTCTCTGCTTCTACCTATGTCACTTCGCATACATTTTTGGAGGAAATCAGTGATGTCCGTGGAGATTTGAATGATTGGCAGAAAGCTCGTGATCCTTACTTAAGCCATATGGGTGAGAAGATGTTACTAAAATACAACAAGTATTGGGGTGAGTATGATAACATGAATCCTTTATTGTTTATTGCTGTGCTTCTTGATCCAAGAGAAAAAGAACGTGGATTGCAAGTAATATTAGAAGACTTGATTGTGCATGATATTCCTTGGATGAAACAAAGATTGGTAAAAAATGGTTAGATAAAGTGAAAGTGGATTTTAATGAATTATTTACAGCTTATAAGGCAGAATATACAGGTGTAGAAAGTGTGTTAGCCTCGTCAGAATCTGTAGGTGAAACTGGTGGTAGTCTTAGTCAAGAGAGTTCTAGTTCTACGATACATAGAAAGAGAAGACATAAGGCACATAGAGAAGAACGTAAAACCCAGCTGTCTACAATGGAGGATTTTGACAAATCAGAGGTGGAAAGATATTTGTCGGAGCAAATTTACTCACTAACAAAAGACAAGAAAAAAGGTTCAAAATTTGATATATTGACTTGGTGGAAAATCAATGATGCAAGGTTTGATATTCTGTCACTCATAGAAAGAGACATACTTGAGATTCCCGTCTCTTCAGTTGCAAGTGAGTCCGCTTTCAGTACTGGAAAGCGAATTCTTGGTCACTTCCGAAGTTCTTTAAGGCCCCGAACTGTGGAAGCTCTGATTTTACTGCTAAACTGGTTGCAGACACCAATTGACATGGACCCCTCTACATTTGGAGATGAGGTGAATGAGGATGACGTCTTAGAGTCAGGTATACAACTTTCCTTACTCATTAATTGTATGTAAATACACTATACTTCTGCTACCTAACTCACTTTACTTCGTGATAAGCATATGAGATAGTTAACTTGTCAGATGGAGTAGTCGGTTGGTTAATAGTCTTCTTTGTTATTCTGATGTTATGTAATTCTCCAACTAGTATGTTTTTAAGTACTACTGCATTGCTGATATCCAAAAGTTCATCGACTGATTCTGTATGGGAGACTCTTTAAGTTTTTAGGATTGAAGTATGATTTGTAAAGTGATTTAGGATCTAGACTCATAAGATAGCCTTATTTGGGAGATTCTGTAAGACGCAAGAAATGACACGGAACTAGGATTTAAAATCTGCTTGTAGTCAGTTTCATCTGCACTCTTGCCACACTTCCATTAGGCGATAAGTAACTCACCTGGAATTCTAGGATAGTACTAAAATAGGCAATAAATTCCATAAAAAGCACATCTTGTTGCGTACTGCTCTTGCAACAGGGAAATGCATTAGCCATTAGTAAATGCTAGATTAAAAGGTTTATTTCTGCCCTGTATTTGACACCTTATTGTCAACCTAAAGTGTGGATATCCATATTGGTTATGCAACTGGGAGTTTTTTTGTTGAGAAATGAAATAAGTAGGAAGAGTATTCTTGTAATGGTGAATTGCTTTTTCATCTAAGCATGTATGTTTGTTTTATCCGACTTGCTCATTTACCTCCTATGCATCTGATCAGAATATTCGTATAATACGAATCGTATTGGTGTGGCGGCCAGGCATCTCTCGTTGGCTGGTCTTTTGTGATAGTACTACTTATATGCTTGCTCTCTCCCTTGTATCAGTAAGAGAATCTAACAAGAGATAACTTGTATACAGATTTATTTGGTGATCTTAGTACTTATTCCATCATCGTAGATGATGATTGAATAAGAAGGTCAATATGAAGAGCTTTTGGTGATGATACTGTTATATGAAGAACAAGCTCACATGAAGAACATGGAATTGGGCTGGGATTCATCGTCGATTTTGAAAAGAATAGAAATCGTTTCTTGAGACTATTAATGGCTTTGTGCCTAGCAGGATACTTTTGTTTGTTCATTTTTCCCTAGTTAGATTGGCAGTACCATTGGGTACATATTTAGATAGGTTGGATCTTATTTGCTATGTTGTTGCAAGATTTATTTCTTTTGTTTTTTGGAAGTATTTTCCAGTATACACATGTAGTGACTACTGCTAACCAGTATTATGTTGGTGTTGATGCAATCACAGTTGATTCTAAGGCTGTTCTTGGAGCTACTAAGAGCTTCCATAAAGGAACCTCTTGCGGTCGAGACAGTTTGCGAGCACAACATTTATTGGATGCATTGAGTGGGTCGGCTTCTACTGTAGCGGACGAGTTATTGTCTTTAATCACGGGGGTCGTCAATTTATGGTTGGCTGGTAAATGCCCCAAGGTTTTAGGTGAGTTCATAGATAGTGTAACCCTGACTCCTTTATTGAAGCCAGGTGGCGGGCTTAGGCCTATTGCGGTGGGTACCATTTGGCACAGATTGGTCTCCAAGATTGCTGCCTTTTCTGTCAGCAAGGCCATGACTTCTTACTTAGGCGATTTCCAATTTGGGGTTGGTGTGCCCGTTGGAGGTGAAAGTATTTTACGTGCTGTAAATAACTTGCTGGAGTTGAAAGGTCAGTCTTCCAAGATGTCAATGCTGCTTGTTGACTTCTCTAATGCTTTCAATTTGGTGTGTCGGTATCATCTCAATAAGGAAGTTCGGCTCCATTGTCCAGGTATTTCACGTTGGGTAGAATTTTGTTACGGTAAGCCTGCTAGAATTTATCATGACCAATATATATTGTCCTCGGCTCTTGGTGTTCAACAAGGGGACCCACTTGGTCCTTTGTTGTTTGCTTTGACACTCCATCCACTTGTGAAAACCATTGCTTCTCGGTGCAAACTTGATTTGCATGCCTAGTACCTCGATGATGGGACTATTATCGGTGACACTCTTGAGGTGTCCAAAGCACTCAGCATCATAGAAGCAGAGGGCCCTGGTAGAGGTTTACATCTTAACATTAAGAAAACAGAGTGTTTTTGGCCTACCGTGGATCCTAGAAGTTTGGAAGAAAATGTTTTCACTCGAGATATTGGCAGGCCAACCAATGGTGTTAAACTTTTGGGGGGCCAGTGAGTCTGGATTTGAATTTCATTAGTGACATGGCCTTGAGTAGAGTTCGCAAGACTATTCAGCTTATGTCCGCTATCAAAAAACTCAAGGACCCTCAGAGTGAGATGTTACTGCTTCGCAACTGTACCGGTGTATCCAGATTGTACTTTTCTATGCGTACCACCAACCATGCAGCTCTTCAGCAAGCCACATAACTTTTTGATGATCATTTATTTCAGTATCTGAGACTTTTGATCACAGGTGATGGGCCCGGTTTTGGGCCTTTACAGCAGTGTTTAGCTACTTTACCCATCAAAGATGGTGGTCTTGGCATTTATACTATGGCAGACACTCGCAACTATTGCTACCTTGCTTCCCAGAGTCAGACGGTTTCGGTACAAAAGTTGATTCTTGGTAGTTTATTCCCATCATACAAAGTTTCTGCTTATCAGTCGTCTCTTCAGAACTTCATCCAGGTTTGTGGTTTTCCTTCTAATTTTTGCATTGACGATACTGCCCCCCCTTCTATGCACTCCTTGGCAGTTACTTATTTTGACGCAGTTAAAAGGCAAATCCCCGCCCAATTTTCTATGTCTGTGAGAGATTCCGTTCTGTGGCAATGCAATCGGGTTAAACATGCTCAAGACTATCTTTTGGCCATACCTATTAGCGGTCTAAATCAATGCCTTGGACCTAGACAATTTAGAGTTGTTGTTTGTTACCGCCTTGGTATCCCCTTGTTCGTTGAAGGTGGCTTATGTTCAAGCTGCAATAGACCTATGGATATTTTTGGCGATCACGCTCTTCATTGTGCCAAAGATGTTGGGGTCAAGTTTCGGCATGATCATGTACGTGACATTGTTGTTGATATATGTTACAAAGTTGGTGTGCCTGCTCGCAAGGAAGTTGCCCTTGGTTTTTTGTCAGATGACTACAAGGATTTGCGCCCTGCTGATATCCTTGTTCATAGTTGGGAGGATGGCCAAGATGTTTGTATGGATGTTACAGGCGTTTCCCCCTTCACAGGTGAAGGTTTTCGTGCTTTTATTCCGGGTCAAGCTATTGCGAAGGCTGCTTTGCGCAAACGTACCAAATATTTAGATCAATGTGCTTCGCATGGTTATGGGCTGAGTGTTCTAGCATTTTCCACGTTGGGAGAGCTTGGGGAGGATTTTTTTGCGTTTTTTTAAGAGGTTGAAGAATTGTCTTGTTAGCAATGACATTAGTAGGGGAGTAGGTAAATTTCTTTTTCATAGACTAGGGGTTGCTATTCAAAGGGGTGTTGGCGCCCAACTTGTTGCTAGGCTGCGACCTAAAGTTTTGTACGAGTAATATCAATTTTAACTAATAAATAAATTAAAAAAAAACGGTTATATCCGCCACCCTATCCTATGATGAGTGCCAAATATTGCATATTTCTACATCTTTTTATTGGCATTTAACTCATCTTTTGTGCTCAGAAATCAGATATTATCCCAAATTTTGTATTTTCTCTGTTTTCAAGAATAAATACTTGTACTAATTAATTTTGTGTTTTTAGGTAGTAAATAAAGCTCGGAGAAATGGAGGAGCCAAAAGAGCAGAAATTTGGAGATGAGCGTCTATGGAGCAGAAAGCCAAAGCCCGCGCGCGCATCAGTTGCAACCCAACAAGTAGCAACCCATTTACAAGACATAGGCTTGAGCAATCCAAGACCCGACCCACAACCCGAATCCAAGCCCGTCTTATCTGAGCCATCAGATTTGATCCATTTATATCCTACGGTCGCATCAGCCCACGCATCGGTGTCCTCCGTATCCAACGCTCGCTCCATCCCGTGCATCAATCCTCGCTGCATCCTCCCAACACCACAGACACCTATATCTTCACCCATCGGCCAAACTCACCCTCACTTCTCTCTTCTCCCCCGACAGCGGTTGCAGACCTTCACCATCTCCTTCTCTCCCGACCAAACTCGCACAGCCCATCTTCTTCTTCCCCGACACCACGCCCGCGCCAAGAAGAATAAATAAGCGCCTTCGCCACCTCCTAATTGCTCTCTATCTCTTTCATAGCTCCTTACCCTAGAATCTAAGGTTGAGATAGAAAGAGTTAGGGTTAGGGTTTCGTCAACAAGAGGGAAACATCATTGCAGAGGCGAATTAACATAGGAGACAACAAATTCAGAGGCTTTGGGTGAGTGGGTCGCCATTTATTTTCCAAGTTGAAGTGAATTATGGTTTTGGTATGTATAAATAGGAAGAACAGTGTGATGTAAAAGCATGCCTGGACTAGCCAAAGCACCAAGCTTAGTTTAATTTGTGTTTAATTGCTTCTTTTGATGTTCTAATTTAATTAGCTAGGGTGTTGTTGAAACCCCTAATTTCATGTCAAGTAATTAGTCTTTGGTTCTGTTTTTGCTGAGCTATAATGTGTTAGGATTAGTAATTAACTAAAGAGCTTTTGAGCCTGTGATGAGTTGTACTGTAAGAAGACAACTCATACTAGGGGTGAGTTAGTGACAATTAGTGAATAAACATCCATTAGATACCTTCAAGGGAAGGCACAAGAACATAAACTAAACTATATTGCCTTAGCATAAGATTAGAGGGTGGATTCACTGCCCTAGTGTTCCCCATTCTGTTCACAATCTCATTTGTTGCCTTAGTTTACAGTCACAACAGCTCACTGTCGTTCGACACCAAAACAACCCCATAATTGTGTCACTCTTTGTTAGAAATCAGTTTAGTAAAGCCTGAGATCAACCTTACACACTCCATTTCCCTGTGGATCGACATGTACTTGCCCTTCCTCCAATAGGCACTGTGCACTTGCAGTATAAGTTGTAGGCAAAATACCTTCTCAGCCTACCAAGTTTTTGGCGCCGCTGCCGGGGATTTGGTAGTGTTGTTGTGTTGCTCATTAGTGCTTACGCAACTGGTTTTCATTCTAAATATTGTATATATATATGTGTTAGAATCATCTTTGTTATCTTCTGTTGCTAGTATAACTTAGCTTAACTTATTACATTTCTGCATCTTTTATTTCAGTTTATTTGCATTCTGTGTTGTTGCATTTTCTCTTCTTTATCTTCTGTTTTTGTAGTTTAGACAATTGCATCATCATATACTTTGCATGGTTAAAACTGTTATTTGCATCTTAGCTTTGTAATCTTAGCTATAGCTTCATAAACATCATTTCCTTGTATCATACAATACCTGTAAGTCTGGCATCTGCATAAGTAGTTGTAGTCATCTTAAAACTGTAGCTTACATTCACTAGCCGTATTCTGTATCTTTGCATCATCTTGTTAGTTAGTTTGCATCACATGCTGTAGTTCATTCAATTTCTATAATCTTGTAGCCTAGTTGTGCATTTGTCAAACTTCGTTCCTTTATAGTTTAAAGCATATGCCATTTGTGAATATCCATCCGTAAGTGAAGGAATTTGTAGAATCATAGTTTAAGCTGTTCCTTAGCACTTTGTTAACACCTGCTATTTCATTCAGCATCTGGCATAGCTTGAACTCAAGCCCACATGATCTGATCTGTCACTTCTGTCACATTAGAGCTGAACTCCCAGCTGCATCTTTGGCTGCAGCTATAGTTTGAGAAGTCTTTTACTCAGTTTTTCAGTAACTCATCATTGTTGTTCTCAGAAGTTGTCTACGGATTCTAGTTATTGATCGATAATTGCTCTTCTTGTTTCTGTGCTACCTACACATATTTGAGCACTGATATCCTCTCCTGAGCAAACAGGTACCTGAGACATCCCTGCAAAGCTGTTGTGAAAGCCAAGATAAGGAAAGAAAAAGGCGCAGAACACAAAGTGTGGAAGTGCCTAAACCCGATTTTTATCGGTGGTATCGTTCTCTAACCTTGCTCTGTGTGATGAATATGTGTATGATACACCATGCATGCATGATAAACTTGAGCTTTGCAAAACCCTGATCAACACCTGCAATTTATAATATTCATGTGAGTGATTCCATGATATCTGAACTACCTACATGCTAGCTAAAGGTGCTATGACTTTGTGTTGAACTGTATGGGCATATGTATGAATCTGTTATCACATCTATGAGCTCTGTATCACTAATCTGTGCATTACTGCAATTTGCCTGAACATCACAGTATATGCACTTATAGTACCTTTGCATGCTAAGCTAGATACTTTGCTGAGTATTGCTCAACCCTGCAATCTCTGGAATTTATGCATGATTCTGTGACACTTGAGAAAAATTTGTGTTACCTGAAATCTATGCTTTTGTGTGTTCTGTGCACCGAAATTTGGTTGAATTAGTTTGCATTTTTCACTGTGAACCCTTGGCCTCGACAAGCCCTGTGCTTAACTCCAGCCCCTGAAGCTGTGAGCTTGAGCTGCAACTTGGATAGCCAAGTTAGCTGCAAGACCCTGTTGACATCAACTGAGATAGTTGATATCAACTGAAACGGTTGAGGTCAACTGAGTGAGTTGACACCACATGCCTTGAACCTTAGCATACTCTATTTCACAACCAAGCCTGTTGACAGCCTTGTGTAACTCTCTGTGTTGGATGCTAAGTCATATTCACCTGTGCAAACCTGCAAGCCCTATCTGACATCAACTGGGCTGGTTGATATCAACTTACTTAGTTGACACCATCAGCCCTGCACATTGCATGCTCTATTCTGTTGACAAGCTTGTGGAATCTGTTGACATACTTGCATAACCACTTGTGTTGCATACCCAGCCAAAGTCACTAGATATCAACTGAGTTGGTTGACATCAACCGACCCTGTTGACCCATCTTCCTTACATTTTTGGTGCATAAACCTGTTGACAGACCCTGTCAACTAACCCTGTTGACTCTGTCACCCCTGAGCATAACCTGTGATCACAACCCTGCTGATATTTGCATAATTGTGTATAGCATCTGAAAATTGAGGTCAACTGAGCCAGTTGACACTCTGTGTGTTGTTAAATCTGCTGTAAAGTGCTGGCATTTCTCATCATTTGCAGCATCCATTGCATTTGTGCATCTATGAACCAATATCTGCAATCAGTGTATGATCATGTGGCACCTGAGTGAATTGTTAAATAACTGAATTTGCATGAGCAGCTCACTTGTTGTATGTCGAACACAAACCCAGCACATGCTTCACCTTGAGTGAGCACAACCCATTACCCTGTGCACCTTACACATTCTCTGACTTGCCTTGTGCACCTGCTAACCTGTGCATGAGCTGTGCTGTGCTTTCTCTGTGCTGTACTTGAATGAGTATTATATATGCTTGGTGTGTGCTTGGCTATGGGTGTTTCTGTTTGAGTTCAATTTGATTGCCTGGCATGATAGGATTTTGGGATGACACTAGGGATGAAAAACCATCACATAGGTCAATTAGAGAGCTTGATTACGGGCAGGATTCATGTTACGAACCCCCCACAGTCCATGATGTCACTAGGGATTGTTATGGACATTTTCACAGTCTTGAGAATCAATACATAGACCCTAATGACCATGTGCACATGTATCATTCGCCACAAAGGAGGTTGAACAATGTTGTCCTTCAGTGAACCCATGTATGCAGTCGATAATGGAGAATATCAAACTCATTGAGCAAAACAATGCTATACTTGAATGGAAAGCACTGCATGATCATCCATATAGCAACATGTCTGAATTTCCCTTTGCTAGTGAACCTTGTGCACAACCATGTACTGAATATCCATGTGAAGCATGCATACCCACTAGTGAAGACTCCCCTTCAATTGAACAGCTTAACATGTTCTTAAGGATGAATCTCAGTCATTTACAAAATGTAGAAAGGGAATGTGCCCATAGTCAATCCACTAATGTTGAATATGAACCTCACCTAGAGGAAAATGAGTTGACTGAAAACACCAATGCTGTTAATAGGGATGAGTATGCATATTACTCATATGATGAGTATGATATGTTAGAAGAGCATGTGTATGCTGAAAATATGGTGGAACCTGTGGACTCAGAGACATTAGGCTTTACTCCGACTTCCATGAATGAGGCTTCCTCTAAATCTGCAGATGCATGCGATGTTAACTCTGAGTTTGGGCCTGTGCAATTGTTCTGTGAAAGTAAGCATGCTATACAACCTGTTTGTGACTTGGGGAATGCTGAGATTTTTGTTGACACCAATGATACTATGCATGAAAACAATTTTGATGTGTCTGATTCCATGCCTAGGTTACAGCATGATGTTTCTCCTGGTTATCTTATGCATGAGATTGAAATTTTGGATGCTGAGTTGGGGCATGAACAATTGTCCAATGAATGTGAGCATGATAGAGCATTATCTGTGTTTGAATTGGGAAAAACTGGACTGCATAGTGATATTTTTGAGCCTAAAAATGAATGTAAATTAAATGCATCTGATCTCCCACCTAGAACACAATATGTTGCTTCCTCTGATTTGCATATGCATGACACAAAGCTTTTGGATAATGATGATTTTGACATGGGGATTGATGAATTGTTCTATGCAAGTGAACATGATTTACCTTTTTCTGACTTTAGGAAAGTGTGTAATGGTGCAAATGATCTTATACATGAAAACAACTTAGATATACCCACTCTCTTCCCTAAGTCACGGATTGAAACTCCTTCACCAAACCTAGATGTGGTTTATAACAAAATTGTAAAACCAACTTTTCTGAGAATTCCTAATCTAGGCCTAGAGCTGTGTGCTTCCCAAGTCCTCTTGGACTATTTTGCATCAAAGTATAACACCTTTAAGGAGCCACAGTTGGAATGTGTATATCTGCCTATTCCTATCAAAACTCATTTTGAATTAGACCTTGTGCATGATGTACCTTTAAAAATGCAAGATTTTGTGCTCAAAAACACATCTGTTGGCAAGTTTAGGTTTGGGGGAAAATCGTTCACATATGCAATCTTACTTGCATTCTCATGTTATATTTGTGTAAGGCTGTTCATGTTTCTGCATATCATCTTTTGGGTTGATCCTCAACTCTTTAGATTGTTGGTGTATGGTAAATTTTTCCTGTATATAATCCAGTAGGTCTTGTTAAAATCTTCTATCTTGAATCAGTAGAGTCTTTCTTTGTATATATTGTGCTAATCCAATATGATCTCAGCTGAGAATGTTGGATTCCAGCCTTGACTAATGAAGCTCTAATCTTGCTTTCGCCGACATCCGGTAATCTCTTCCCTTTTCTCTACTCAACATAGTTCTCTTGGTATGTGACTTTTTGAATTCTTATTATGTGTTGACACATTGAGGACAATGTTTGATTTAGGTTTGGGGGTGCATTTGCATATAGAGTTTTTAGTCTTTTATTTAAATAAAAAAAATAATAATAATAATTTCAAAACTCTTTGTAAATACTTGCATAAAAACCTCCAACTTTTAGAGATCTTAGAGTCACTAGCATGCTTCTAGCTATGTTTACATAGAGAGTCTGACCGAAATAACTGAACTTGGAAGTACTGGAGAACACAATCGGGTTTCTTAGTTGATTAGAGCGTTAAAGTTGGATTTAACCATACCGGAGGGCGAATTAGGTGTTGTATAGATATTCGGTAGTAGAATTGTGATCACCCATAGAAGAGACTACCCATTTTTACATCAAGCGAGGCACCGACCTTCATTTTTTGTGACTTTCTAAAAATCATTAGAGTGTGTGTCACCGTACGTCAATTCCGGGTAGGAATGGTGAGCTACCCAACTTCGCACCACTTTCAGCACTATTTTTGATCTCTTGAGTGCTAATTTTGTCAATCATGAGGGTGACGTTTAAAGATGAAAACTCCTTCTTGTAGTTCGATTTGCAGTTAGCATCACTCTCTCCCTCTCAACAACATCAACAGATCCATAGAAACACATCATCGTGCAAAGCGAGCAACATCGAATATTTGAAGAAAAGTTGAAATAGTCCAAGGTTTACATGCAACAATTCAAGGAAAAGAAGATAAGATGAGAATTAGTGAAGTTTATGAAATCAAGACAATACAAGTTGTGGAAAATTGAGTTTTATTGTTTTATTGTTATTTTCATTTCATGTACTTGAAAAAAAAAATGTAGTTTATTTATTTTCTGAGTCTAATTCATTTGAAAAAAAAAAAAAAAAATTAAGCAACAAGGAAATTGAATAGAAAAGATACAAATTGTCAAGTTTTTGTGAAGTTCAGAAGTTCGTCATCAACAATTGAAGACCGAAGATTGAAGATGTTTCTATGGATGCTGAGAGAGTAATGTTAATTGCCGATCGGGTGAGAAGGTAAGTGAGTACTCCCATCCTTGCTAATGGTTGATTTCCTTTCTTAGAGATCATCAGAAAAGATTCTTTTTATCCACAACTCTGTGGAGTCTCCAGAAATTATTTCGGAAGGTTATCCTTCTCATCTTCAACGTGTGCGGGATTTCTCTCTTTATTCCCGCTGCACACATGAGAGACTAAAAAGCGGTCTTTTTGAGTGCAATTATCATAAAACCCTATTGGTGAGGCAGAAGTCGAGGCTTGTGATCACTCTCGAACCCGAATTCTTTCATATGGTATGGTTATTTCTCGCTCAACTCTTAAGGATGAGAATGCGTTCTTTGATAGTTCTAACTTCGTGTTACTAGCATGCAGAAACTCTATATCCTCATAGCTCCTTGGATGCTTGAGACTCTTTTACGCTCAGAAGTTGGAGAAGGTTTTGTGGGTACACCTCTGGTAAACCCTCACGAGACTACAACTCGTCCACTAGGGACACCTAGGGGTTTAAAGGCTTAGTGCATACGCTAAATGCATTCGAGAGACCAGCGACAGGTGGTATAGTTAGGATTTCTTAATTTCTGTTTCACTTGAGGACAAGTAAGATTCAGGTTTGGGGGTATTTGATGAGTGCCAAATATTGCATATTTCTACATCTTTTTATTGGCATTTAACTCATCTTTTGTGCTCAGAAATCAGATATTATCCCAAATTTTGTATTTTCTCTGTTTTCAAGAATAAATACTTGTACTAATTAATTTTGTGTTTTTAGGTAGTAAATAAAGCTCGGAGAAATGGAGGAGCCAAAAGAGCAGAAATTTGGAGATGAGCGTCTATGGAGCAGAAAGCCAAAGCCCGCACGCGCATCAGTTGCAACCCAACAAGTAGCAACCCATTTACAAGACATGGGCTTGAGCAATCCAAGACCCGGCCCACAACCCGAATCCAAGCCCGTCTTATCTGAGCCGTCAGATTTGATCCATTTACATCATACGGTCGGATCAGCCCACGCATCGGTGTCCTCCGTATCCAACGCTCGCTCCATCCCGTGCATCAATCCTCGCTGCATCCTCCCAACACCACAGACACCTATATCTTCACCCATCGGCCAAACTCACCCTCACTTCTCTCTTCTCCCCCGACAGTTGCAGACCTTCACCATCTCCTTCTCTCCCGACCAAACTCTGCACAGCCATCTTCTTCTTCCCCGACACCACAGCCGCCAGCAGCAACAGCGCAGCCGCCTTCGCCACCTCCTAATTGCTCTCTATCTCTTTCATAGCTCCTTACCCTAGAATCTAAGGTTGAGATAGAAAGAGTTAGGGTTAGGATTTCGTCAACAAGAGGGAAACATCATTGCAGAGGCGAATTAGCAGAGGAGACAACAAATTCAGAGGCGTTGGGTGAGTGGGTCGCCATTTATTTTCCAAGTTGAAGTGAATTAGGGTTTTGGTATGTATAAATAGGAAGAACAGTGTGATGTAAAAGCATGCCTGGACTAGCCAGTGCACCAAGCTTAGTTTAATTTGTGTTTAATTGCTTCTTTTGATGTTCTAATTTAATTAGCTAGGGTGTTGTTGAAACCCCTAATTTCATGTCAAGTAATTAGTCTTTGGTTCTGTTTTTGCTGAGCTATAATGTGTTAGGATTAGTAATTAACTAAAGAGCTTTTGAGCCTGTGATGAGTTGTACTGTAAGAAGACAACTCATACTAGGGGTGAGTTAGTGACAATTAGTGAATAAACATCCATTAGAGACCTTCAAGGGAAGGCACAAGAACATAACCTAAACTACATTGCCTTAGCATGAGATTAGAGGGTGGATTCACTGCCCTAGTGTTCCCCATTCTGTTCACAATCTCATTTGTTGCCTTAGTTTACAACATCACAATACTCACCGTCGTTTCGACACCAAAACAACCCCATAATTGTGTCACTCTTTGTTAGAAATCAGTTTAGTAAAGCCTGAGATCAACCTTACACACTCCATTTCCCTGTGGATCGACCTGTACTTGCCCTGCCTCCAATAGGCACTGTGCACTTGCAGTATAAGTTGTAGGCAAAACACCTTTTACAGCCTACCATCCTACCCTCCAATTAATGGGTCGGGTAGGATCTTACCCGTTTAATGGCGGGTAGGGTGGCTGGTAGAAAATTTCTTACCCGCCAGTTAGCGGGTAGGGTGGCGAAATGGGCCATATCCTACCCACCCTACCCGTTGTGAAGCCCTAATTATGAATCAACATGATTAATCCAAATTTCAAAGAAAAAAAAAACAAACAAAAATGTTCAATTTCATAAACCATAGTTTCACTTTTGTATCGCTCTAACACATAGGATCATAATCAAAGAAGAATAACAATATTAAACTACTTACATCATCTGCCTACATGTTACTAAGAAATCATTAATCAATTAAACCCTAAAATCAATTCTAAAAGATGATGATTCAAACCCTAATCATTCAAAAAGAAAAATGAAACCCTATTCTAATCGAAAATCACAAATAAAATCGAAATTCTAAACAAAAATCTCATATAAAATAGAAAATCTCATTAACAGATAACACCTTAACGAAATCCTAATAAAGAGAATATCTGAAAGAACAAATCGAAAACTTTAAATGAACAGATCGAAACCCAAGTTAGAATTACTTACATCTTCAGCTTCAAATCAATACCCTCAAACTGATCTTCAAATCCAAACTTTGCTTACAGCCCTCAAACTGAAACCCTAACTATCTTCTGTAAGAGACGAGGAAAGAGGAAAGAGATGAAGGGCTAGGCTAAGTCGATAGGAATGGAGGGGGGCTGAATGACCGAGTCATGTGTGTGGCCAAGGGGATAAATGACTAAGCTCATGTGTGACCCGGGGGGGGAAATATCCTCAGTTCTACCTGGCTTGGGTGGTAAAATTATGAAGGTGTCACTACCCACGCACATGGATGGCACATATGGAATCATATCCAGTTACAATTCGTAACTGCTATACCGCAGTTACGAATTATGACAAGTTTTGTAACAGCTTAAGCCTGTTACAACCAATTTGTAATAGCAGTTTCCTGTTACGAGTTCGTAACTGTTATAAGCTGTTACGAATTTCAGTTATTATTTCCTGAAAATGGTGTAGTGGATCATTACTTTTAATTCCATAAACTGCCTTAGTCTGCATTTTCCGCGCTTAAGCCTCTCTAACCACCTAATATTTTACAAACTTCGACTAGAATTTTCTTCAAAACAAAAGGGGTAAAAAAACAAGGACAATAATCTCAAACATACGGAGGATGCTACATAATCTGTTTCAGCGTCCTTCTTCTTATTTACACAGACAAGATTATAATTACATAGTTTTAACATTATAGACATACAAACACCAAGCAGGTCATGGATTCTTCAAATTAACATACTTATTAACACCACCTACAATCACTAATCAAAATAACTTTGGTCAGGTTCATATCTTGAGCCCAAGATATTGCAAAAAATAAAATAAAAATGTTGCTTCCCTGACCATTGCTTCAGGAACCTGGCCAAAATCAGCCTTCACACATTTGATCACTACTGGAAAATTCTTATGTTTTAATAATCTAACCCATAAAACATTGGGTTCATTCAATATTCTCCAAGCCAACTTAGCTAAAAAAATTTATTCAGCTCGACGGTTTTAGTTTTCAAGCCAAATAACACTTTAGGTATTGTATATAGTCCCCAACTTTTAAAACAAGGACCTTTATCACTTAACTTCTTATTCCATCCAAATTTCATTCGAATAACATTTGATTTATCAGTGGGTTTTTTAAATATATGAAACTGAACAAAACGGTGAGAAGCTAAAGAGTTTAGAGCAAATTGTATCATCACCGTCCTGCCACGTTGCAAGTGTTTACTCTCCAAGTAGGTAGGTTATCATGAAAATTTTCATGCAAGTGACCAAACGACTCCATTTTGTTTCCCTCGATTAGCATAGGAACCCTAAGTACTCGTTCATTTTTGTTATCCATCTTTGGGATAACCAGAAGACTAACTATGAGATGCGGAAGACTAAATATGGAATCGAAAACTAATAACACTACAATTATCTAGTTTCCCACCAACGGTACTCGTAGAGCTTCTTGACCACACAAAAGTCATTAAACGAGCGGTCGTAAGAGACTTCACTTAATTAGGATACTTTCCTCTCCGATTAGACGGCTTCACCAGAAACAACAAGAATGAAGTTTGCCTGGCTCTTATGATAGTTTGTTAGAAATGCAAATTTGGGTATGTATAAACCAAGGATGTTTGGACACCAAGGAATTTCTAAAACTGAAAATATTCTCAAGATATGCAATGAATATCAAAATTCGGTTTTCCTAATTCCAATAAATGCTTGTCCAAAGTTTCCAAAATCTCTCAATAGAAAATCTCCAATTAGTAAATGCACATTACTAATTTTTATTCTCTAGTTATACCAAGATACATAACACAAGTTAATATTGGTTTTACCATCTCACACATATTGGTCATCCAAAGATTTGCAAAGAATAGCCGGACCAATAAGCCTAGTGATTTCCCTTTCGATTCACGAAACAAGTTCATGAATGTACTTCCTTTAAACAAATACAAAATGTTAGAGCACTGCTCGGTCTAACTCGCACGCGTTGCTATCTCAAGCATGTTTGTCAATGTTAGTGATCAAAACTACAAGTCTTGATTTCTAGTCTACTTATAGATGTCTCGGACTAGGACATAGATTGTGTAGTTGAGCCTTATACTTCACGGCGTTCATCATTTGAAGACGAAGAACTACTAAGGAGAGCTTGTGGAACTTCATCAACAAAGGGTATGTGGAGACTGAAACTCATCTATCACTTGGAAAGTCTATTTCTACTTTATCTCCTATATTGAGACATAAGTCATGTTACGATATAGTTTTCTATTATACACATTTGAGATTTCGAGCTGAGTTTAACTCGCTTACATATTTCTCGGAATATGTGTTGGCAAGCTTTCGCTTCGACCAAGTTCATCTTATATTCTTGACGCAAGTCAAAAGATGATTATGCGAAAATTTCCGAGTAACATCCTACGTGGGTTGTGTGATACAATCATTTGATGTAGACTTGGAATGTTTCGTTATGATTATTTCAATAACTTGAAAATTGCTTTGATGCTAATAGAGTGTGAAAATGGCTATTGTCATCCTCTAAGAAAGTTTCAATGATTGAAATAAAAGTTTAGAACAATTAACCATTATTGGATATGACATGTTGTGTACTCTTGAACATATGTAATCCATGTCCGGGAACCATAGTATGCGTACACGTACGCGTCCCTGTTGGCTTGAGAAATCCGGGAACCTAAGTATGCGCACTTGTTCGTGTACTGGCATAAGGTTCATGTCCGAATATTTCTACTGGGATCTGAAGTACGCGTACCCGTCTGCGTACTGGCGAACCCAATCTTGGTCCGGGTATTTCAAGTATGCGTACACGTTTGCATACTTGAAGGTTAAAGTTCTAAAATCGGTTGTGTACATGAACTTAAACATTTATATAATAAGGAATGCAATCTTTGCAAATCGTGGCTATAATGTTCATGAATTGATTCGAGTGAATCAAACCGATTTTGCTTCAATTGTGTTCTTGTATACTTCTATGAGAATATAGCAATTGAACAACTCTTTAAGTAGTTTCATTTGAGTCATTTGAACTATTTATGGTTAAGATGAATAAGGTTGATATGAGAGTGTTCATATGGCTAACTTCGGTTAAATATTGTTGAAACAACATGGTGTACACGTTTAGGTACGGTTACATAAACCTAAATGAGGGTACATTTCATTTGTGTGTAACAAGCTAAGGTAAATATTGAATGCTTTGGTTGAATCAGGTTTTTCATCTAACGGTGAATATTGAATGCTTTGTTACCAAGGTAACTTAGATTGCAAACCCTGATTTGAAAACTATATAAAGGAGAACTCCAGCAACTGGGAAACCTAATCCCCACACTTCTGTGTGTTACTAGTTGCATAACTAGAGTCGATTCTCCTTTAACCTTAGGTTTATCACGAGACCCTGTAGGTTAACGACTTGAAGACTTCATTGGGATTGTGAAGCCAGACCCAACTATTTTCTCTGTAGTTGCGTGTTCTGATCTTGCCCGATTCTATCGTCTGAGTACTATCTTCTCTAAGATTTGCTCGAGATTTAATCTCCGATAGGCAAGATAAAAAGTAATCACAAACACCTTCGTCTCACCGTTTGTGATTCCACAATATCTAGTTTCGTTTCCATACGATTTAGATTATTGTGTTGTGATTGATAATACTAGGCTGTTCTTCGGGAATATAAAACCGGTTTATCAATTGGTTCTTGTTCACCTTGATTTATCAAAAGACGGAACAAAACTCATAGGTATTTCTGTGGGAGACAGACTTATCTATTCCAATAGACTTTTCTATGTGAGATAGATTTGTTTATCAAGTTTTCGACTTTGGGTCGTAGCAATTCTTGGTTGTGGGTGAGATCAGCTAAGGGAATCAAGTGCGTAGTATCCTGCTGGGATCGGAGATGTAAGGAACGCAACTGTACCTTAAATCAGTGTGATATTGATTAGGGTTCAACTACAGTCCAGTCCGAAGTTCATTGGTAGTAGGCTAGTGTTTGTAGTGGCTTAATAAAGTGTGGTGTTCAAAGCTGGACTAGGTCCCGGGTTTTTTCTGCATTTGCGGTTTTCCTCGTTAACAAAGTTCCGGTGTCTGTGTTATTTCTTTTCCGCATTATATTTTTTTATGTAATTGAAATATCACAGGTTGTGCATTGAATCAATCAATTGGGAAATCCAACCTTTGGTTGTTGATTGAAATTGATTGATCCTTGAACATTGGTCTTTGGTACCGTTCAAGTTACTACTCTTATATTCAATCGGGCTCACAAATTTGTATTTGCTGATTGCAGATTGAATTGAGAGATAGAGATATAAAATCTTTGATATACTTTTCTAAAGATTGAGTCTGACCGTCTAGTTGATTCTCTTTAAAGTATATTGGAGTAAGTCCTCTCAGATTGCCAAACGAATTGTTGGGTGTGGCTGTTGTACCCCTGCATTTTCACAAAATATTGTTTCATAGGATGAAATCTTCACCATAGCCCATTCACATAATCATAACAATATATACAAGATTATATCGATGTCATATTTACGAAGTTCAAAAGATATGCGTTATACTTCGTAGTCTAATTCCCTAATACTATGATCATACAATTATGACCATGTCACATCACTAGAGTATTATAAAATATGTACAGTATATACAGCTTCGCAGTAATGTTTTCAATATAGCACAACTTGAAAGATACGTTCGGAATGAAATATTTCAAGTCAATATTACTAACCTCAAGTGGAAGGATGATGTCGTCGTTGTAGGTCGCTACTTCTTCACATTCTTCAGGTATTCAGAGTAATACTTGTATGTCTCAACATTCCTAGAATTTCTAGTCTGACCTAAACGAAGTTGACTCTAGTATTTAATCAAACGACTTTAGATTAGTTTTGATACTAAAATATGACAACCAAACTTGACATACCAACGCTTCGTAAGTTCAACCGAGCCATTCTCTAACAATATCTCTGTTAACGCTTCACTAGTTTTAGATCTACTCAACTCCGAGTATGTTCTAGAAACCATCGATGAGGTTGAGCTTTTGATCTAGAAAAAGTCATCAAAAATATTTGTCGAGAGAAACAATGATTGATAAGGAAAATTGATGGACTTCATTGCGAAATTTAAATCAAAGACTCTGATCTTCATGAATGCTCTGAAGAGGTAGTTGATATCCAAAAGAAGTTAGATGAACAAATCTGAATCAATACTAATCTTGTTGTAGACATTGCACAATGTAAGTATTTGAAGTCTGTCGGAATCTTCAATGGATTTGAGAAACTCCTTTAATCCTTCCTTGAAGGATTGTCGTAAGTCAGGAGATAAACGAGGTTTAGGATTTGTAAAACCTGATGTGACTCAGAACATTTCTGATGAGTTTCAAGGTGTTGATTCATGTATGTTCTATGCTTCTTGTGATCATTAACAACATACATGCATACCTTTTAAGAAAAGTTCAAAGGTTGCTAGTTTTCTGCACAAGAAAGCTGAACAACTGTTTACTTCTCTAAAAAGGTGTGCAAAACTAAAAAGAAAACCCAAATGGGAAAGTAATGTTAGTATGGGAGATTTTGCCTTAAAATCAACATCACCTTTTCAATGGTTCCTCGATAGTGGGTGTAGCCGGCACATGACAGGTGATATTTCTTGGTTTATAAATACGAACGATTTTGAAGGAGGACCTATAATATTCGGAGACGGGAGTTGTTGCTACATCATCAAAAAGGGGACGATCAAACTACCAGGCGTTCCTGAAATCCATGATATCATATATGTTAAAAGTATGACTCGCTAATCGTATTCACAGAGAGGCGTTTGTTGTTATGTAAATTTCAGTTTCTAAAATAACCCAAGGTATGTTTGTTGTTTAAGAAATAAAAGTAGTTGAAAACAAAGTAAATAGTTTGAGAAATCAATAAGGAGAAGATATTGGTCACGGGATAGTATCATTCACAAACATGTATTTTCATCAATGATTAGAATTGGTATTTTAATCTCGTATTTATTAAAAGTCCTAGGATACCTTGATCGCAAGTATAACCCGTTAATTCCTGTTTTCATCACAACCACATTAAAAGATGCTTATGTGAATTCTTCGTCGAAAGCAACCTAAAGTGTAAAAGCACAATTAAGTTTAACTCCCTAAGAGCATTAAGTTTTATGGAATAAGACTCATCAATGCAAACGAATGTGTAAAAGCACTAGACGTTTTAACAAAAGTTATGATTCACTTGTGACTAATAGGATGTATCACTACAAGCACTAGCCACAATTATGCTACTTAGAATCATGGATAAACAACTTTTTCGTATTGAAAACCCTAATATAGCTCTAGAGATGAACACAAATCGGATTGATTCCGGACTCAACCTAACAAGTTTTCAAATCGTATAACACTATTAATTGTGAATCACAAACAATAATTACTGAGACAAAACTAATTCATTGAATCAAAAGCATGTTGAGAAATCAACTTTTATCCCATAACCAATAATATGTTTAGCTACTCATAGCTATGGAGTTCATCATCATCAATATTCAATAATAAAACAAGGAAGAAGAAGAACAAAACCAAACCCTAGAAGCGTAAAACAAAACGGCTCTCCCCAAAAGAATTCCAAGCAAAAAGATATGATATCATATAAGAGGTGTCCCATGTGTTGTAGAAAACCTCCCTTTTATAGCCTTTCTCTCCTTCCAATATTAGGTTTAGTCTTCAAAGTCCATTAGGTGAGAATCCACCAAGCCCACAAGGACGAGAAACCTGTGTAGAAAATACGCCCCGAAAACGGTCGCCGGAATCCTGGTATTATGGCCGGAAATCGGCCGGAAAGTCGCCGGAAATCGGCTCCGGTGACCGGCAAAGTCCGCCCGGTCATCGGTCAACGGGTTGAATCGGTCAGTCAACGGGTTAACTCGGTCAGCACCGAGTCAGGGATTGTCAGGTCTGGTCAACCTCGCGGCACCATGACTCGAGATGTGAGTCAGTCAGTAAAGTCAGCCGATTCATGGTTAGCTGAGTGGTTGTCAGGCCAGAACCAGGTTGCCAGGCCATAGCACTTGCTGCATGATCCTTGTGCTTCACCAGCACATCAGCCATGATGGCTATTC
Organism: Papaver armeniacum; assembly: GCA_023531295.1. NCBI lineage: Eukaryota > Viridiplantae > Streptophyta > Magnoliopsida > Ranunculales > Papaveraceae > Papaver > Papaver armeniacum. Next base: position 1,653 of record JAJJWW010017273.1, on the reverse strand, counting down.
CAATGCCTCTTTCACTTCCTGCAGAACTGTAGCTCAATCACTCTTCATTCACAAAAGCGAACACGTATTGCCCTTGCACTGCAGGCGTGGGCTTCACCAAGAATAAAAGACAAACATCAACCCCGCACTTCCGGACACCACCAGAGCATTCATGTCGATTCCATCACTCCTGCGATATACAAGATGAACCGCCATTTCACTCCCATCTCGGGCCATCCACCGGCAAACACTCGCCTCAAATCTCTCCCCCGGATCCACTTGTAGCTTCCTTCAAGGAGCTCAAACCATTTCGATCGGGCAGCTCCATAACTTAGCCTGGGTTGACCCATTTCAATTCCACTTTACATAATCACCACCACTCGGCTCACCTTGTCATTGACTCTACGCAATTTGTACCCGGCACCAACATCATGAGACATTGCTTCAGCACACAACACTGTACCTTGCTTGTGCAACTCTGCACCAGCTCTTTCTGTAGCTTGACACACGACCAAACAACCATGAGCTGCACTAAACTTACACCTGAGCCATTCCACACTGTTGCCAGCATTCTAGCCTGTGATGAGTGCACTGCCACTTAACTGGCCTGAGTTGCTTCTCAGAGCCATGACTGTACTAATTCCTGCCATTCATGACCACCTGCAATAACCCTTTCATCACCTGGCCTTGGCTGCAACTCCAGCTGCACATGCTCTTTATCACTCCATTCACCTGGCCTGCAATTTCTGTGCCAAATGACCCACTGCCATTTCCTCTCTCGCTCGTTCGGTTCTTCCTCGTAACACCAAAGATGTTGCGAATTCGGTTCACTTACTTCATGGCAACAAGACTCCACTATCTCGCCATCACCTCAACTCAATCTATGCTGCAACTCCATCACCGAGCTCATCGCCATACTCACGGCTCCACTCCGACCATCCGAGCTTCTTGAATTGACTCGAGCTGCCCTCATCATTGCCTCAATTCAGCACCGCAACATAACACCCTAATCCATTTGCATTCAAGCCATCACTCTTCTCAAGACCTGCAATGATTTCAGTCAACAGCTCATTGAGCTCAACAACAGCCACTCTATGCAACACTACCTGCTACAACCAGTTTCCCTTTAATCTCAGTCTTCAATCTCCATTCCATTCTCAACACCAAGAACAACTTAGAACCCATTTAGCTCATGTTTATAGCAAGTCATACAGCCCTGTAATCTCAATAACTCTGCACTGGTTCACAACAGCACCAAGACAGCAACACTAGCTGCTTTTCTTTGCCAAACCAGTTCCACCTGAAACAGCATTTCCATCAGCTACAGCTTATCATTATCAGCCTCAGTTCTCAACAGCTCTTTGCAGCATCAGCCTCCATTCTCAACAGCTCTTTGCAGCATCAGCCTCCATTCCATTGCTTCTCAAAGAACCACACTCGCAACTCAACTCAGCCCTGCAACCCTGCACTCTTTCAACAAAGAGCTGCAATGCCATCCACCAGCTTCCATGAATATCAACACCGGCCCGTAACCACCTTTGAACCAAATCCATGTCAATCGCACTCAAATCGACACCAACTTCAAATCATCCATGGCAGCCAAATCCAAACCCCCTAACTCATCGAAACCCCTCTTCTCATCAATCTTCTCCCGATGCTCAAACTCTTAATTCA